>CM026416.1:30204064-30292718 GCA_014858505.1 Corymbia citriodora subsp. variegata | reverse complement strand
TAGGTTGACCATGAACCATCGAAACTGCATGGTTTTAGGTTGTCCATGAACCATTGAAATTGCATGGTTTTAGGCTGACCATGAACCATTGAAATTGCATGGTTTTAGGTTGACCATGAACCATCGAAACTACATGGTTTTAGGTTGTCCATGAACCATTTGGAAATTGCATGGTTTTAGGTTGACCATGAACCATCGAAACTGCATGGTTTTAGGTTGTCCATGAACCATTGAAATTGCATGGTTTTAGGCTGACCATGAACCATTTGAGATTGTACGGCTTCACTGAGTGAACCTGTCAAATTCAACTTGAGCAAGTGTCATTAAAGACAATATCAGAAAAATGCATTGACAATATTGCAGCATTAATTGCATGAGCAAATCAAGCTAAGTCTGATCACATTGGAAGTATTAGATATCTTTTGGTATCATGTACCACAAAATTGTCACCAAGCTTGGAAAGTATCATTAATCATCAAATCCCTTAAAGAGAAAAATTATGTCAGAATGATCCTATTCATGAAAGAGGTTCATTAAGCATGCTAAGCAGGAATTCCTTAGTTAGAAAGGGCTTATCACATGCTCTCAAGAAAGGGCTATTTGATCCCATCAATTCATGTGGGAAGTGATTTGATCACTCAATTTACTTCACATTTCCAATGTCGAAGGATTTGAGAATCATTCGCAATAAGTACATCTTGACCAATCCAAAAGGTCTTTTGAAGGGACCGTAATGCAGGTTTGGTCATGGCTTTAGCAATGGATATGCATTATTAGTCATGAAATGAAACAATTATCTGCCACCATCTTCGCCAGGTTTACAAGTCAAGAAACCTTAAGATGAGATAAGACAACCTTGCCCCCACCTCTTCGAGCAGTAGCTTCTTTGGAAAATCCTTATTCTTGCTTGAATCATCCCAATCTGAAGAGACTTCGAGAAGGGTTGTAATGTTGGTTTGGTTATGGCTCGAAAGGCTCAGAATTTTTCACAAAAAGGGATTTGAAAGTTGGTGATTGTCATGACATCATGGTAATATCACTCAATCTTTTTGAAAGCACTTGACTTTTGAAATCTGATTTGTCTCGAAAGCCCTTTGACTAATCAAGTAAGAGCTTTGCCCTTTTCATTTTTCTTTTTTTTGCATTTACAATGATATTTTTTTTTCAATGCAAGCATTCTGAACTTGACAACCCCTTTTTTTTACATAGGAGTTTTAATGATGTTTTTTTTTCAATGCAAGCATTCTGAACTTGACAACCCCTTTTTTTTACATAGGAGTTTTTTTTTTTTTTTTTTTTGCCCCCTAATGCAAATCTTCTCTTTTTTTTTTCACGTGGGCATCGGCCTGGCTTTTACCAGGCACACTGCTTTTTTATGCCCCTTAATTTTCATTGGACTTTTTGCTCTTTTGAATTTTTTTGAGCTTTTAGGACTTTCGAGATTCTTCCCACATTTTCACATAAAATGCCTATTGTGCTTGTCAATCATGTGCCTTGCCCCAACATGGGGAGATAATCACCACTTGGGTTTTAGAAATGAACAATCAGGTTCAACTTGGTTTAAGCAAAGGGCATCAGTGTTTGGATAGAGAAAAGAATGCTCTTCTTCACCTTGGGATGTTTCAAGCTTCATAAGAATTCACCTGAAAATACCACAAAAAGATTAATGCAAGTGAAAGCAATGAAGTCTTTCTCATCTTTTCACCATATGATGTCAACCAAAACTTCCAAATTTGCCCCATTGTGGGGTGGTTCTTGACAGGGGTATTTTTTTGATTTCTTCGCATTTACAGGCTCAAATGGGCTAACTATGGTCACCTGTGGTGTGTAAGATAGAGAGGAGAAATGCCTCTTCTCATTTTGGTCCATATACTAATTGCGAATGACTCCTTTGTCCTTAAATGACATAGGTTTTTTTTTTGCTCGATTCTCACAGTGTTTGAAGGACGTGTTTAGAAAAGGATTGCCTTTCATCATCCTAAGTATTTCCTACTTGGCATGATTAAACATCTCAATTTCATTTAGTCGAGATCATCTGAGTAGATTAATCTCCATGAGGAGTTTTGATTCAAAATGAGTGATCCTCCAAGCAAATATACAATTTTGAGATCAAAAACAATGCTCATAAACTTTTGTGAAATTTTTTTCAATTTTTATCTTTTTTTTTTTACATGCTCCAAGTAAAATGCTGAAATTTTTTGTTTTGAAAATTCTCAATTTTGTCTTCCTTTTGATTTTGAGAAGAAGGGTACTTACCTGCGACATGGCGACTTTGTAACCCTGAAAAGAATAAGAAGGAAAGTATTAGTGTCAGAATCTCCAAGGATTGAAAATTGGAGACGATACATTATTACCCTTCACTTGCATTTATCACTCAAAGTGCCGACATTATCCTCTTGGATATTTGGTAACCCCAAATTGCCCTTCCCTTGCAATTTTTTGTATGCATTTGAAGTCTCCCTATCAAAGGAAAAAGGGATTATGTCAGAGATCAATATCAACATGAGCAATTGGAATCGATACAATTTACCCTTCACGTGTTTCTATTCTTCGGGTATGAGCATTTATGTCCCGACATTGGAAGGCATTGTTTCTTGGACGCTTTGCCCCATTTATCGCGCCAAAATGGATGGTTGTGCTTTAACATGCTTCTTTGGTGAAAGGCGCTGCTCCCGCGGTCAATGCACACATTTTCCTACAAAAGATGGGACATGTTATTCACATTCTAACATTGAATTGGATTAATTTAAGAACAATACACCCTTTTTAGCGTCGAATTGATTGACTCCATTTCATCATGTTTCACGGGTGTGATTTACTATGCTTTAAATGACTTGTGTTGGTGATCGCCCTGTGACAAAAGAAGATGAATCGTGTTATCTCCATGCTTAATTAGGCTCAATTTGGAACGATACATCCTTTTGTGATGAATTTTGCCCCAACATGCGTCATTGGTGGGGAAGGAGAGACGTCGCTCCAGAGTCAAATGTCGAAGTTGGACTCTCATTTTTGAATTCCAAGATCAAGACCCGTGGGAGTATTTGCTTGTGATTATCCTGGATTATCCTTCTCGAAATTCTCGGCAAAGGATGAACACGTGAGAGGAACAAAATGCTTTGACTTTCAGAAACTCATGGAAATTCAATAGAATATACTAACTTCTGAATTGCCCGCAGGGCCAAAGGATGTTTATAAATTTGAATTTCTTTATCCGAAAAAAAAATGAGTCACTTGGATTTATGATCAACTTGGAATTAAAACATCATCCATAAAAATCACAAGCTGCAGTGGTGGCGGGTTTGGTCGAAACCAAAACCGAGCGAGGGGGAGAGAGAGAGAAGTGGCTGATGGAGAGGGGGAAAGGACACAAAGATAAAAGTTGCAAAAAGTTGGTTTTCGCCTTTATTTTCTTTTTTAGTTTTTTTTTTTTTTATTTATGCGGCCACTGCCGCTTTCGGGATTCGAACTCCCGATCGGACCAGGCGGATTCCTTCCCGGATACCACTCGGCTAAGAGTGCCGACGGTGTCCAGAGTTGCTTTCTTTTTCCCTTTAAGGCCAAAATTCTCATTTGCCCCTGGAACGATCACAACTTTACCATCTCAAAATATTATCTTGCGGGTCAACATAAATGAGCGTAAAAATCAATTCTCGTCCGAGTTTGAAAGTTCACTTATTTGTATGGTCAAGCAGATGTCTAAGAGTAAATGCTACTCGCATCCTGCAAGAATGAAATAATGTCAGTACATGAATGAGAAAATGATCTTTCAATGATGTCGCCTCTTACGATGAAATCAAGACAACGGCACATGCCCCATGGTCCTTATCACGGGATTTTGGTATTTTGCCGAGATTTTATCATAAGAGGAGACATCATTAAAAGATCGATTCATGGCTGTCAATCGAATGTCCACTCTATTCCCAAAAGCTTCATATGCAAAATGTAGCATTGATTTTGAAAGACTGATTTGGGCTTTCATTGTTGGCAAAATGATGTGATTTTTAATTTGAGAAATCTATGCACAAAATGTTATTTGAAATTTCAATCCCAAAATGTGAGAATGAAAGAATTTGATTAAAAGTGTGATTTAAGTTTTTTTTGTCCCAAAACATAATCATGATTTGGAAGAAATTTTTTTTTTTTTTGACAAGGTGTCATTTCAAGCCCATGACTGGAAACTTTAACAAAATCATCCATTGTGTAAGGCTAAATTAATGATTTTTGAAATTGACACTAAATGTTTGCTTATGAAGAGTAATTGCCAATTTTCCCAATTAGAAGCCTACACTGAGGGCATTCGATTGATCTCCGCAAATTCCAAAAATGAAAATTTCAATGAAAAAAAATGAATAAGTAAAGGGAGAAATAATTCTTACCATTGGCGATGATTTTTTCTTTTTTTTTGGCGCATAGACACACGCATGAGATGTGGGTCGATTTCTACTCTAGACGGCTCAAATGAAGCCACAGGATTACCGGACTGAACCAGCATGGTCGCGGTTGGGTCGGGGTTCCCATGACTACGGCTTTGTCAAAGAGTCGACCCGTGATGCGCGGTTGCAACCGGGGTGGAAGCTCTCGACGTCAGAAGAATTTCGGAATTGAGATGGGCGACTCGTACTACATGGTGGTAGTCGGAGTGGTATCCATCTCAACACCATCCTAAGTGATCCTATGCGGCCCAGGTCCGGCGGCAGGTTGTGTGTGCTAAAGTGTAGTGCCATGTAAGGAAGACATGCACAATAGTTTATATAGCAAACAACACTTCAAAAATTCAAACATATAAACATTCATTCCCATTCACCGACCTACAAAACAAAGTGTTAGCAAACACTCCACTCCTTATTACTCCAATCCTGCACCAACATTTAACACGAGGTTAGCAGACTTACCTCACCTTCTCAAATGCGCTGCCAAAGAAACACATTAGATAACACACAATCAAGCAAATTAGGCCTAAGTCCTCTAAGGTTTAGAACCATCCCCAGCGGAGTCGCCAAGCTGTCGCGACCTAAAATTTCTGAAAATAATAATAGGTTTAGGGGTATTGTTAATTTCAGGCCGACGGCCCTTAATTAACTTGGACTCTCCCAAGCCCATACCCCGCGCGACATTGGGATATTCATGTAAATTTTCAAACAATGAGTCGCTACTAGCCTATTAAGGTCGACTAGAAACCAAGCGAGACATGGGAGCGTGTCTCACTATTTACGCAACCAGAGAGTCTAGGGTCGGGGACTTGATACGTTAGTCATGCGACTAACACCCTTTCGGTACCTAACTTGATTGTGTATTAGTGTGGTCATGGCAGCACGTTCAAAAAAAACCTATTGTAGAGCCCTAAAGGCTTATTCAATTTTGTTCTTTTTTCTTTTCTAAGGGTTTTCTGAATTTTTGCAATTTTTCTGATTTTTCTGGATTTTTTTTGAATTTTTGTGCTTTTTTGTGCTTTTTAATATTTTTTAATATTTTCGAATTTTCTGAAATTAAAGAAAACAAGCTTTTAAGGTTTTTGCAAATTTTTGGCTTTTCTGGAATTTAAAAACATTTATTAATGTTTCTTTTGGAATTTTCTAATTTTTTAAATTTTTTTTGAAATTTTTGAATATTCGACAAAAGGAATAAAGTAAAATAAAATAAATTAAACTTTTAAAACCTTTCTGAAATTTAAAAAAAAAACATTTTTTTTAATTTTTAATGATTTTTCGAAATTTTTTAAAAATATTTTTTAATATTTTTTTTCGAATTTTTGGATTTTTTAATTAATTAAAAAGTGATTCGGACCGGGTCGGGAGACCCGGCCCTACTAAACCAACCCGGACCCTATCGGTCCAGGCTGGGCTAAAGAAACCGGGCTGGCCGAAGGGCCCGGTAGAATTTTTAAAATGGCCCATTAACAAAATAAAATAAAATAACCCATTTATTATTTTATTTTTTTACAAAAATCAGCCTAATCACCTAGCCTAAGCCCACTCAAAAATTGCTCAGCCCAGCCCTTGCCTCTTTCTATTTTGGCCACTTCTTTGTTTTTTCTTTTCTGATTTTTCTATTTTTTATTTCTTTTTCCCCTTTTCCTTTTTTTTTTATGTTTTCTTTAATCTTTCTTCTTTTTGCTTTTTGTCTTTTTCCCCTGCAGATTTCCTTCCTGTTTCTGCATGCACGCACGCTTGTCTTCCTCCGACGCTGCAGACGCCCGAAACTTGCAACTTCTCTTTCTTTCTTTCTTTCTTTTTTTTTCATTAAACCAGCCACCCCCGACGGAGCCAACACTCCGGGCGATGATCGCTGCCCACCGGTCGTCAACTCCAGCCGGCGTTAACCACCTCCGATCATGAAATCCGGCGACCGTTTTCGTCGCAAAAAAAGAACTTCGTCGATTCCATCGAATATTTAACATAAACCATATATAAAACACAGCGTAAACTGCAGAAACTAACAGGATTTAACAAGGATAACAGCCGGCACTAATCGATTTTGAGTTAAAACAAAAATTGTGTGCCGGCTCTCTTTGGGGCATTTCGCCGAACACTTGGCGGGCATGAGTAGAACGAAAGGTTTCCGACTCGAATCGAACTTAGACCGGGACCAAGCTTCCAAATAAACATGGCAGCAGGCAGAGGAACCTAAATGGAGGGAAGACAGGGGCCGGGGCTCGCTCGATCTAGTCGGCGCGAGCTCTGGCCCGCGACTTCATCAATAACAAACCGGGATGCTTGGGAGGAAGCCTACCTGGTTCAGCTTGAAGATGCCGGCTGAGGAGATGTCGGACGGAGCTCGCGCGTGGCCGAGGCGTTGGCTGAAGCTCTCTTGCTCTTCCTCGGTCACTACCTCTCTCGGTTTCACTCTTGGTCCATTTCTCCTCTCTCGGTTTTGCCTTTTTTCTGTCCCCGTGTTCTCTCTCTCGAGCTCTCTCTCTCTCTGTACTCTCGTTCAGTTTACTCTCCCTCTCGAGCTCCTTTCGGTTCTTCTCCAGGCCCCTCGCTTGTTCTCTCTCTTTTTCCAGAGACGCTCTCGGCTCTCTCTTGCTCTTTCTCTTTCAGTCCTCCCCCTCTCTCGGTCTGTCTCCCCCTTTTTCTCGCTCGTCCTCTCCCTTCTCTCCCTTCTTTCTTTTTCCTTTGTCCTCGTTTTGCCGACCTAACCCTCCCTGATTTTCTGCTGCCGTGTGATCCCTGCAACTAACCTGCACTTCCGTTTTTTTACTCCTCTTCTGTCGGCGGCCATGCTGCAACTTGCTTCAATCTTCTGCTCCTGCTGGCCTGCTGTTCCTGCATGCGGGAGAAGAAGACAAATGGCCGGGCTGGGCCGAAAGAATAAGCAGGAAGAGGAGAAGGTAGGCTGGGAAAGAAAGAAAGAAAGAAAAGCGGGCTGGGCTAAGATAAAATGAGAGCAAAAGGGCAAGGTTGGGCTGGTCAGCCCAACCAACCGAATTTCCCTCTCTTTTTTTTGATTTTCGAAATTTCAATTTTTTTATAAATATAAGCAAAATAAATAAGCAACTAAAACATGTAAACAAAAATTAGGGTGTCAACAGCTGCCCCTCTTTGAAATGGAGCTCGAAGAGGTTCATTTCAAAGACTAGGTGACACCCAAATTTTGTCGGCGAGCAATGAAAGCGCGAATTTATTCATTTTTTGATTCATTTTTCATTTTTTTTCATTTTTTTTATTTTTTTTTGTTTTGAGGTCCCGGCTCGTGCGAACGAGTTTCGACCAAGTTAGTAAAGTCTTACCGTGTAAGAACGGGCTTCGACTAGGTTAGTGGAGTCTTACTGTCACGCCCCGACTCTCGAGCTCGCGGCAACCCCATTTCACTTGAGGTCTTAAAATACGACGTCCCAGGTACTGTCGTCGACCAATTCATTTTATCTTGTAATTAAGCACATGCGGAAACGAACAACTCCCAAACCAAACAACAGGGATAGCAACAACAGCAGCAGAGGAAAGACAAATACTATTTTATATATCTGAAGGTTAGCCAGCACACCAGCAAATACAAACACGCCTTACTACAGGCGACAAGCTAAGGCCTACTCAAAAAGGGACTGGCCTAGCTAACCTAACCCTGTACAAGTGGGGGAAGGCTCGTCAAAAAGGAAATAGGCTACAGCTGTCTACTCACGGCCTCAAAGGGATCGCTCTCTTCGATCCTCGGTACTGCATCATCTAGGGCCTGAAAATGTTAACCACGACGGGTTGAGATAAACTCAGCAAGTTAAAGTCCTAAGCCCCGGTTAGGAACTTCGCTCGCCTCAGGAGTTTAACATACAACCTAATACAGCAATCAATGCAATACCACCTCAGAGAGAAAGACAGCAGAAGACAGTTTAATAAACAGGTGCAATCACAAGCGACCCTACCTGGCCTTGGCACACGCTACCTGCAGAAACTGTCAATCGCCTCACAACAATAGTAAGAGGCATGCAAATAATCAGAGCATTGCACCAAACTTTCTCATCTCAAAATCCACGCACATGCTCCGATTATTACGACCCTCTAGGCCACGGCACAACCTTATGGTTGGCGGTCAACTAGTCGTAAACCAGGCATCGTCCTCCCCCGTGAGGCACGGCGACGTCATGGGCTTTCCCCCACCGACGGCATTCCATAAGGAGCATGGGCCCGACCTCAACCGCGACTCCGCATCTGACCACTGTCAGGCGACCCAATGGTCACGGCACAACCCCGAAGGATTGGCGGTCATCCGGCTCAACCGGGCTATCAACTTTAATCTGACCATGCAACACATCCGCAAATAGTTCATTCTTGTCTTTGCTTTTGCTTGGTCGTGAATGCAACATCGCTCATGCACTCATGCTCATGCGACATGCCATTTCAAATCACCCACGCAACATGTCATGCGGTACCACTCGACAATTCCAAAATCCAACTTCCAAATCAGCATTCGATCACGCATTTCATCAATATTCACAAGTATAATTAACAATCGACACTTCAATAAATCATAACAACCAAGAACACATCAAAATAAGCCAAAAATTAGCTTCTGCATAAACAGTGCCGTGAACAGTAATCCGTGAACAGTAATCCGTGAACAGTGATTAGTGAACAGTAATCCGTGAACAGTAAATAAATAAATAAATAAAAATAAACTTAACCATGGTTAACAAATTAACCTAACCATGGTCAAATTAACCTAACCATAGTTAAATTCTAACCTTGATTACTTTTAAAACTAACTATGGTTACTTTATTTATTAACCCTAGTTACTTTTAAAACTAACTCTAGTCAATTAATCTAACCCTAGTCAGCTTAATTAACTCAGCCACCATTAGCAAACTAACCCATAATTAACCAAGCACAAAAATTAAACTAATTAACCCCTAAGCAAGATTAACCCCTAAACAAGGATTAGGAAGTTAACTTACTTGGATAGGAAATCCGGCGACACCGGCACGTAGAGGGGAACGAGGGCTACGAGGGGTAAGCTCGGGGACGGCAACGGATGACAAACGGTGGCCAAAACGGGACAAAAACACTGCTGGTTACTGTTCACGCGGAACTGACCAGCAGTGCGGAAAAGGCCGAAACGGGCGGTTCGGGGCGACCAGGGGTGACCAGGGGTGCGTGGCTAGCTTTCTAACTTCCAGGACTACACTTTGGACGGTGGTGGCGGCTCCGGTGATGGCGGCAAGGCTGTTTTTGGGCTGGAAAACAGCATGGACAGCAAAGAACAGCAGAAATGGAAGAGAAAAGGAAGAGAAAAAGGGAGAGAGAGAGTGGCTGGGCTGGTGCACGAATTTTGGGGGAGAAAGAGGAGAGAGAAGAGGCTGCTGAAGGCTTGGATAAGGCCAAGGCAAGTGGGCAAGCCACTTGTTGAAGAGCCAATCAAAAACAAAGCAAAACAAGCATAAACAAAGCCCACTTGGGCACAAAAGCAAAAAGCCAAAAGAGAGAAGCCCATGGGCTGGAGGGAGAGGAGAATGGGCCAGCTTGGGCCCCCTTTGGGCCGGGCTGGATGGGTGCAAGGCCCATTGGGTCGCCGGTCTTGGGCCGGCCCACCCGCGGGCCCGAAACCTGGTCCAATTTTTCCTTTTTCCGACTCTTCCGTGTCCAACGGAAAATCCCAAAATAAATGAGGCGACGTCCAAGTATTTAGTCCTGATATCACGGAGAAATCGATTCCCAAAATCGGATTAAAAATCGGGCTAAAATGCGTCAATTTTCAAGATGTTACAGCCCTTCCTTCGCAGAGGCATAACCATGCCCTTCCTTGCCCAAAAGGCGTCAAATGATACTTTCCTAAGATGGCATGCCCAAAGAACATCAATGGATACTCTCCCAAGACGACATGTCCCAATAACGTCAAGGGATACTCTCCCGAGACGGCGGTTTCAACTTAATGATCACGCAAGCATACCATCACAACCCACTTATTATCTTTGAGCATTAGCCAATACACACATGCTTGCATATAAAGCCTCAAATCATTTTTCACAAAAGCAGTCCATTTCCGATGTCCCTCAGACAAACCATTTTTCCCCTTCTTGCATCCACACGTGTTTCAATTATTACTACCCCACAAGGCTATAATTGAGGCGCAATGGTGTTACGGCGCCCTTCCTTCGCAGAGGTGTAACCATGTCCTTCAATGCCCAAAAGACGTCAATGGATACTCTCTCAAGATGGCATGCTCAAAGAACGTCAATGGATACTCTCCCGAGACGACATGTCCCAAAAACATCAAGGGATACTCTCCCGAGACGGTATGCCCACAGAACGTCAAGGGATACTCTCCCAATACGGCATACTCATAGAACGTCAAGGGATACTCTCCCGAGACAGCGGTTTCAACTTAATGATCACGCAAGCATACCATCACAACCCACTTATTATCTTTGAGCATTAGCCAATACACACATGCTTGTGTCACGGACCGATTATTTGGGATCGCGACCGTGCGGCGACTTAGGCTATTTCGGATCGCTTGGATTGTTGGGACCTAAGCCAAGCCTTCTTCGGATCGTCTGATCACTCACTCACCCGGATCGTAGAGAGAGAAACTAGAGAGAGAAGCTTTGAATGAAAGAAATGAGCTTAGATTGCTAATGGTTGGATGATACAAATGAGGGGAATGGCACCCCTTTTTATACTCAAGGCCCTCAGATTACAACCATTGATTTAATTTCGATCCGGTGAACAAGATCGTATCTCCTCAACTGCCTTAATTACCGTATCTTCTGCCCCTAAGAATATTCTAAGAATATTATGGGAATATTTTAGAGATATTCTGGAATATTCTAGAAGACTCAAGAAAATCCCCCTAAGAATGTTTCGGAAGTGCTTGGATCCTTCGAGGGGCGTTTTGGTCGTTTTTCCTTGATTACGAATGCCTCATTGACCACAAAAACCTTTGCTCCGTGACATTCTCCCCCACTCATTCGAGCGACGTCCTCGGCGCTCACAGCATGAGGAGTGCTCTTTTTGGCACGAGCTTTTTCCCGCTTCTTCCTATTCCGCTTGGCCCTAACCGTCTCGAACGGTACCTCGAATGGCTTCTTGAACGATTGGTTGAGTGGCTTCATGATCGGTTGGGCGTACGATCCTTTCTTCGGCTCGAACATGGTACGTGGCGCGTACTCTACTTCGGGGAATAGGGCTTCGATTGGCATGTCGTTGGTTGGTGCAGGAGATCCCGATTCTACCTTCGGCTTCTCCAATGGTTGGGTCTTTGGTTGATTGGCCATGCGCTTGGCCGCCTTCAAGCTCTTGTCGAGGAGATGGACCGCAACAATCGTCTTGGTGTTCATCGCTCCTTTGAGCATCGGCACCATGGACGGACACTTCGGGTCAAGCACTATGATGCACTTGAACCCCATGTCGATCATGGCTCGTGCTTGGTCGAAGAACTGCATTCCCAAGATGAGGTCGTAGTCGTCGAGTGGGACTACCTCGAATGGAAGTTTGCCTTTCCATCCGCCAATTTGGACTTCAACCTCTAGGGTTGTGCCTCCACTTGCAAGGTCTTCCGAGTTGACGGTCTTGAATCGCATTCCATTCGGCATCACTTCCAAGCCCAACTTCTTCGCTACCTCGGTCGCCATGAACATGTTGGACGCACCCGTATCGACTAAGGCATAGAGAGTGATTCCACATACCTCAAGTTCGACGAAGTACATGTCTGTTTGCTCCTTCTTTTTGGACGGTGGTTGAGCTTGCATAGAGTTAAGAGTCATCCCACCAAGTTGGATTTGGCGCTTCTCCTCCTTTGGCCGTTCTTCATCTTCGACGGAGAGAATGGCGTTGACTCGGTGCTTTTGAGGACACTTTTGTGTCCAATGGTTTCCTTTGCAAATGAAGCAAGGAGCGGGCGGAGGTTGATCGTATTTACTTGTGAAGTTCTCTTGCGGTCGACCTCCATGGACGGGTTGTTTGGATGAGCCTTCTCCCCAAGTCTTTCGGCCACTTTGATCCTTGGGGCCACGAGAGTTGTCTCCACTTTCATCTTTGGAGGATCGATTCGACTTCCAATCCCTCGATCGATGTTTCGTTGGATTGAATTTGTTGAGGTCAATGAGTGATTCAGCAACGGTTAAGGCCCTCGAGAGACTTTTCACATCCCGACGCATCAGCTCTTGCCTTGCCCTCGGCTTGAGTCCATCTAAGAACGCCACGAAAGCCTTCTCTTCTCCAAGATTGTTGATTTGGAGCTTGAGCTCGGTGAATTCCTTCACGTACTCTCGGACCGTACCCTATTGTTCAAGGCGATGGAGCTTGCTACGGGCTTCTTGTTGAGCGAACTCAGGGAAAAAATACTTCCGAAACTCCTTTACGAAGTCATTCCACGTCTCCACAGGATGAGCACCGCGCTTGGTCTTATCACACCTATTGCGCCACCACAGTATTGCAGTATCAGTAAGGAACATCGCAGCAGTTCGTACCTTAACATTCTCGTGTTGGATGTTGGCGGCTCCGAAGTACTACTCCATGCTCCATATGAAGTTGTCCACCTCTTTGGCAGATCAATCACCCTTGAACTCCTTGGGCTTTGGCACCTCTATCTTGGGCATTGCTTGGGTAGGCATCGCTCCGTTCGCGATGCTCAGTTTGCACAGGGCGAGCTCTGCCTTGAGCGCTTGGATCTCCACCTTCATGGCTTCAACCTCGTCCTGTCGGGGGTTCTCCTCTTCCATCACGCAAACACGTCCCCTCAAGTCGTCGATCGATGTCTTGAGGTCATCATCCTTCGCTTGAAGAGGGATCGTCGCATCGTTGATGGCTTCCGTGAAGTCTTTGCAAAGGGAGCCTTCAACCTCCATGATCCGGTCTCGAACATCATCGAGTCCGTCAATGAGATCAGTTACGGCACTTCGCATTTTTGCGAACTTCTCATCAAGCGCGGCAACGGGTTCCGACGAGGTTTCTCTTTTCTTGCTTCGGTTGCGAGTCTCTCTGACTTGGGCAACCTCTCGATCCACAATAGCTTCTTGGCTCGACATTCTTTCGAACAGTTGGTGCTGCTCCTCGGATCTCTCTTCTTTTGCTCTGATACCACTTGTCACGGGCCGATCGTTTGGGATCTCGACCTGCAGCGACTTAGGCTATTTTGGATCGCTCGGATCATTGGGGTCTAAGCCAAGCCTTCTTTGGATCGTCTGATCACTTACTCACCCAGATCGTAAAGAGAGAAACTAGAGAGAGAAGCTCTGAACAAAAGAAATGAGCCTAGATTGCTAATGGTTGGATGATACAAATGAGGGGGAGGGCACCCCTTTTTATACTTGAGGCCCTCAAATTACAACCATTGATTTAATTTCGATCCGGCGAACGAGATTGTATCTCCTCAACTGCCTTAATTACCGTATCTTCTGCCTTTAGGAATATTCTAAGAATATTCTGGGAATATTTTAGAGATATTCTGGAATATTCTAGAAGACTCAAGAAAATCTCCCTAGGAATGTTCCGGAAGTGCTTGGATCCTTCAAGGGGCGTTTTGGTTGTTTTTCCTCGATTACGAATGCCCCATTGACTACATAAGCCTTTGCTCCGTGACACTTGCATATAAAGCCTCAAATCGTTTTTCATAAAAGCAGTCCATTTCCGATGTTCCTCGAACAAACCATTTTTCCCTTTTTTGTGAAAATCACGCGATTCAAGCGGATGTTCATGCAATGTCATATCCAATTCAATTCATATGATCAAGACACATGAAATTATGCACATTTTTAGCTTCCAAATGAACAGTGCATGAATAGTGAAATTTTAGAATTTTAGAATTAAATTTAGAAATTAAAAATAATTAAATTCCGAAAATTAAATAATTAAATACATAAATTAAATAATTAATTAATTAAAAAAATTAATCAAGCAATTAAGGCAAAACATGCTTAATTAACACATAACACTCAATTAAGCCTAATTAAGTATAAATAAGTAAGATTAAGCTAATCTAATCTTAACCATTTGTCTAACCACCTATCTTAGGGCTAATGCACTTAATTAAACACCCTAAACAACCCTGAACAATAATTAACCCAACCCTAAACAAGTTTAGGCACTAACTAAGGGATTAGAGGCTAAACTCACTCGTTAAGCAGGCTGGTGACACGAGCGCAGCGGCGGTGACGACCCGACACCTGAAGACCTCTCCCACGACACTCCAAGGTAGTCCCGGGCTCAACACAGCAGCAACAAACTCGGATTCCCCACTGAACTTCAGAAAACAACACTGCAGGAGGAGAACGGGGGCTGATCGGAGCAAAACGGCTTGGCTGGAGTTCTAGCAAACAGCGGGCCGGCAACCGGTGACACCAGGGGGTCAAGAGACAACTTCTGGTGGCTGGGATGGGTGATGGTTTGATCGGAAATGGAGGAAAATAGAGGAAAAGGTGGAACTAGGCAGATTGGTCGCTATAGTAGGCGGTCCGGCGACTAGTGACTTCTGGCTACAGTGTCACGCCCCGACTCTCGAGCTCGTGGAAATCCCATTTCACTTGAGGTCTAGTTGTATGACGTCCTAGGTACCGTCGTCGACTAGTTCATTTTATCTTGTAATTAAGCACATGCGGAAACGAACAACTCCCAAACCAAAGAACAGGGATAGCAACAACAGCAGTAGAGGAAAGACAAACAATATTTTATATATCTGAAGGTTAATCAGCACACCAGCAAATACATACACGCCTTACTACAGGTGACAAGCTAAGGCCTATTCAAAAAGAGACCGGCCTAACTAACCTAACACTGTACAAGTGCCTACTCGCTGTCCTCGGTGGGATCGCTCTCTTCGATCCTCAAGTACTGCATCATCTAGGGCCTGAAAAGGTTAATCACGACGGGTTGAGATAAACTCAGTAAGTTAAAGCCCTAAGCCTCGGTTAGGAACTTCGCTCACCTCAGGAGTTTAACATACAACCTAATTCAGCAGTCAATACGGTGCAAGGAGAAACCAAACAGAGAATAGTTCGATAAGCAGACACAACCACATGCGATCCTACCTGGCCTTGGCACATGTGACCTGCAGAAACCGTCAATCATCTCACAACAACAGTAGGAGACATGCAAATAATCAGAGCTTTGCACAAATTATTCTCAAATCTCAATGCCCACATGTGCTCCGATTATTATGACCTTCAAGGCCACGGCACAACCTTATGGTTGGCGGTCAACTGGTTGTAGACCAGGCATTGTCCTCTACCTCGAGGCACGACAACGTCATGGGCTCTCCCCCACCGACGGCATTCCCTAAGGAGCATGGGGCCCGTCCCACTACTGCAGCCCCGTATCTGACCACTGTCAGGCGACCCAATGGTCACGGCACAACCCCGAAGGATTGGCGGTTATCCGGCTCAACCGGGCTATCAACTTTAGTCTGACCATGCAACACATCAGCAAACAATTCATTCTTGTCTTTGCTTTTGCTTGGTCGTGAATGCAACATAATTCGTGCTCATACGATATATTATTGCAGTTAACACAAGTATAATGTCATGCAGCAGTATCCATCAGTCACGTACAATAGCAGCAGTCTAATCATTCACGAAAATTGCAACAATCAGCAGTTCAAGTCACAATCAACTCCGACCAATCAACATCATAACACTAGCATACTTGTCCAAAATAATCATGTACCTCAATAATTACCGGGACCCACTCACGTGACTCAATGTTCAATAATAAATAAACACGTGTCCTCACGACTACGACAATCAACCATTCCAATAATTAATTACCCAACCTAAATAATTTCATTTAATAAAACCCTTCTTTAAACTAATGTCATTTAATAAAGTAGTATTTAAATACTATTGACATTAGAAAATTAGGCCATAGTAATTTTCCCACAAAATTACTCAATTAAAAACATTTCTCATAAATAATCACAATTAATTAATTTCCCCAAAAATAATTAATTTTCAGAAATGAATAGTAATAATATTATTAATAATAATAATTCGAAATTATAAATTAATTTAATTAATTAATAATTTCGAAAATAATATATAATTATTATTAATACTAACCATGGTTACAAAATTAACTCAACCCTAGTTAATCTAACCTAACCATGATTAACATTTAACCTTGATTACTTTAAAACTAACTATAGTTACTTTAATCAACTAACCATAGTTACTTTAAAACTAACTCTAGTCAACATACTAATCTCAATCAGCATAATTAACCATACTAATCCACTAATTAACTCTAATTAAACACAAAATACAAATACACTAATTACCCCTAAAACAAGATTAACCCCTAAACAAGGATTAGGGAATCAACTTACTTGGATTGGAAATCTGGCGACACCGGCGCGTAGAGGGGAACGAGGGGTAAGCTCGAGGATGACAACGGACGACGAACGGTGGCCGAAACGGGCCAAAACAGCCTGGAGTTACTGTTCATGCGGAATCGGTGCAGCTGTGCGAAAATGGCCGAAACGGGCGGTCTGGGGCGACCAGGGGTGACCGGGGGTGTGCGGCTGGCTTCCTAACTTCCGTGACTACACTATGGGCGGTGGCGGCGGCTCCGGTGACGGCGGCAAGGCCGTTTTCCGGCTGGAAAACAGCAAAGGCAGCAAGAAACAGCAGAAATGGAAGGGAAAAGGAAGAGAAAAAGGGAGAGAGAGAGGGGGCTGCTATGCTGAACGAATTTGGGGAGAAAGGAGGAGAGAGAAAGCTGCTGGAAACTTGAAGGAGAAGCCAAGGCAAGTGGGCTTGCCACTTGCTTCAAGAACCAATCAAAAACAAGCAAGAAACAAACAAAAAACAAAGCCCACTTGGGCCCAAAAGGAAAAAGCCAAAAGAGAGAAGCCCATGGGCTGAGGAGGGAGAGGATAATGGGCCATCTTGGGCCCCCTTTGGGCTGGGCTGGATGGGCGCAAGGCCCATTGGGCCGCCGGTCTTAGGCCGGCCCACCCGCCGGCCCGAAACCCGGTCCAATTTTTCCTTTTTCCGACACTTCCGTGTCCAACGGAAAATCCAAAAATAAATGAGGCGACGTCCAAATATTTAGTCTTGACATCACTGAGAAGTCGGTTCCCAAAATCGGATTAAAAATCGAGGCTAAATTAAGTCGATTGCGACCGTAGTACAATTTGGATTATCGGGCGCCCTTTTAGGACTTTCCTCACTTTTGACCCGTGGTCAATCATTCTTTGATCCACATTAACGTCAATTCTCAAGTCAGGGACATCCCTCGATTGTCGTGTGATCCCGAGGGCTCAATTGATAATCTCGAGTAGCAGATGAAAAGGATTCGGTTTATCTTCGTTCGTAGTTCGTATCGAAGTTGTGCGGAAATCACCCGCAGATCAACTTCGTACTTCTGTTAAATCGATTTATTTCCGTTTCCTTAATAGTCTAGTACTTAGAGGATATCGTTCCCTCCTAGGTCCTCATGGTCGAAGGGTTTGTTCCTGATCGAAATTGCGGGTTGTACGCAAATCATTTCCTTTCGACGCCTCCCTATAATCCACTATCCCACGAACACACAGTTCGGAGCATTTGTACTAACCAGACCTTCGACTAATATTGCCCTTTTATAAAATCCCAAAATTGGGTTGATTTTCAGGATGTTACATGTAGTACGGGACGGCTGACGGCTCTATTCTGTGAACGGCCAACGCCATCTAAATATATTTTCTATTCTGAACGTGATGGCGGGTGGCACGGGACATGATTTATATGGGAAGGCCATGAATAACTCGATTTTCGGTAGAAGGTCAGAAGTTGAAATTGCAGGAAGGAAGGGAAACCAAGGGAGAAAAGTGTGCGGTTTGTGAGGGCTGAAGGAGGAGGAGAGAGAGTGCATTCAGGGCTGCAATTCAGCCTCATTAAGGGCATTAAATGCCTTCTCCAATTCCCCAAGTAAGTGACATCATCTTCTCTCTTTTCTTTTGTCTTTTCTTCAAAATATCTAGGGGCAAAATGGTCATTTCCACCTTGCACAATTCCCAAACTACCATTGGGCTGAAAATGAAAGGCAGGCCTAAGAAACGGGCTAGAAAATTAATAGGAATGAGCTCAGGAATTTATTGGGCTCAAATCGATTCCAGTTTAGACAACGGGCTCGGGAGGGTAAATGGTCGGTGTGGCCCAACGGGCTCATTTGCTTGCTTCGAGCCTTCCACAATGGTTGTCCCACCTTGACCGTGAGGCCCACACTGGTCTTTTCCAACCCACGTCCTTATAGGCTCGTTTCCTCGATCCAAAAATCTCTTTCCAAAAAACTCGGCTCAACTGACATTGTCGAGGAAACATCGTCCAAATGTCCATCCCAGACATTCCCGAAAACTTCAAGTTCAATCTTAGATTCTCATGCCTTGTCAGTTTCACTCGAATGCCATTTTGGTACAACTCAGACTGATAGGCGGCTTCAAGGATTCACACGTAATCGACTCGTGCCAATTCATTTTCAAGACTTCTCGGCACATGGACGTCTTTGACTATATGAAATTGAGAATGATCGATTCTTATTTCAAAGTACACGACTATCAAGGATTGACATAGGGTCGTTCGCGAGTTCGATAACAGTAGATGAAATCACCCGTCGTTCCATTATACTTTGTCCGCGAATTGACTTCTAGTCGTCCCTGAAATCGACCTACAAATCTACAAGATCGTCCTTACGCAAGTCTCACGGTCGAGTCGTTTTCCCAAGTCAAGTTTTTTAGTTGCACGAATTTTGTCCTCATTAGCCTTTCCCTTTAAGGTCAGTATCTCAGGAATGATCACTTCCGAGTGAGATCAACCAACAATACATTGGCGAAATTAACGTTCATTCTTTCCTCAAATGGCTCAAATTTCAGGGAGTCATATACCAAATGTGAGAGATAGTGAAAAAATCCAAGCATTTGTCTAACAGTTTAAACTTTTAGAACAATCAATAGTATTCCCACCAGGAATGTCACAGCTTCAGTGGCATTTATATTAAGTTTTGATTTGAATAAATTTTAATTTTCTTAATTTTTTTTTTCAAAGACATTTAAAAAATGAGATGAAAACAGTTTCGGAATTGAAAATGACGCGTGGAGTAGCATCGACATGTTGTGACTCTGCGTCAGAGAAGTGCAAGGTCGAGGCCTGCCAGCTTCTCTCTCTCTCATCATTTGGCCTCATTTCTTGAGCAATTTCCAGGTGCCCTGATGTTTGTCTGCTCTGTTCGTGTGGGATGTGTGTTTTGAATCGAGAACGAGACGAAAACCTGCGCGGTTAACACGTACAGAAAGCCTAACGACAAGGCTTCGGTCGTTATGCGGTGCTCGCTCCGCACCAGAGGGATGCCGCCGGACTCCCAAGGGTCTCGAGGATGACTTCGATGATGCCGCCCCCTAGAGTCGAAGCCCGACTTTCCACCGTTGAACATGAGGCCTTTCTCTCTGAGAGATGTGTACGACGGTCCGGGGTAGTAGTATGCGGTCGTTTGGGCTATGCAACGTTTCTCAAAGTCTGTCTGAAGAATCTGAAGAAGGAATTTTCTTCTGAGGGGTTCAATCGAAGGAGAAAGTAGTAAAGTTAAGGGGTGTGAAGACGATATTTTGAGAGATCCAGTCGTACGTGCAAGTGACATTCGATAGGTTGTACAGACATCAAGTCTTATCCATATTTTATTTGGGACAAAAATCTTTGTTATGACCGTTAGAAAAATCAAGTGATCAGTTATGACCGTTGGAAAAATCAAGTGATCACTAGCTAGCAAATTGAGGCTCTTATGAGAGACTGACTCGACCGTTTTGGATTTTGATTTAAAATGATGTCCATTTGAACCCTCATTAAAAAAAAAAAGGATCCCACTTTAGGGTATTATTTGGAATTTTCCCTAAGTTATATTCACCGTTTCGATTTATAGCTGGATGGATCATTATCACACTAAATTCAATCAATTTGAAAACGTTTGTTATCATCTTTCCAACATTAAACATTTTGGCCAAAAAATAAAAGAAGCATCACGCTCGCTTTGACCAAGTGTCTTATTCTTGTGACTCGACAAGAGTAGTTTATGACGCCGAAGATCTGTCCCGAGTTTGTGTTGGTAGTTTGTTTGTAAAACAAATTGAGAGGTACCTTGTCCCACATTGAAACGATGTGAGTGCGCATGTGGACGAGATTTGACACTAACCAATGATCATTCACTTTTATTTATTGAAAAAATTCAGATTTATTTTTATAAAAATTAACCATAATGTCATATTGAAACAGTGCGACTGTTCATGAAGAAGTTATGGTTATTTATTATTTATTTATTTCGAATTTTATTTTTCTTCCAACGAGTATTTTAAAGTTTGTACCTATTCAAATATAACTTCTTAATCCTTGAAATGTTGTGTCTATTTGGATATAACTTATTTCAAAAGGATATCTTTGTTAATTTTTTGCAATCTTTCATGAAGAGTTATCTATGTTTCTATATATATGTCATTTTTGAAAAATCATAAATGGGAACACAATCACAATTATTATTTTTCGAGTTCTCTTTCAAAACTGCAGCCATTGTTTTCAATTGTTTCCTAGAGAGACTTTGGAGAAATATTAAAATTGCTATCTAGTATTCTCATTTAAGATTTTGTTATATCATGGAGGATATTTGCCGGTGACCATTAGCAACTTTATGGGGCAAATAAATCCTTAAAGAAAGTGATATCACGCCTCAAAGTCCGTTGCGATTGCTTTATTGATTCGAACACATATTGACTTCATTGTTCTATTCAAGTATGAAGACAATTTCCCCAACAGTTTGCACAACAGCGGATACACACGCCGTCACCTTGGTGCTATCGGTCTTGCATCGAGGTGTCCTGGCTGAAGTGGCTCGCCAGTGATAGGCACACTTGGCACTTTTTGACAATAGGTTCCTCGACTACCGGCATGCATGCTGGGACAGTGGAGGCCCAACAGCAAGATGGAGCATGTTTGATGTTGAAGGAAAGTCTCCCTCGAGGGAAAGAGGGAAAGACAAATAACGACATAGGTTGGGATTGATGAGTCAAAGCTCGTTAAATGCATGATCTCGGGGACCGAGCTTTGCGGCCTCGTGTAAAGTGACTTTTGGAGAGCATCTTCGACCTCCCGACCAATAAGAGCTGATTACATCTTGAAAATTTGTCAAATGAAAATTTAATATTATGCATGGCACAAATCTAAAATGCAAACCAAATATTTCTTCAGTTTCAAAAATTCAGTATAGGAATGCTGGGTAAATTACTTCAATTTGTGAAATTAATCAAATGAGCAAACCCAAAATTGTAGAAAAATAACACCATAAATGTCATAACTTTCATACAACAATCACTTAACTCTCATAATTTTTTTTCAATCACCTGAGCAGTATTTATGAGAAATTTTTTTTTTGATCACTTGAGCACTATATAATTTTTCAATCAATCATTTGTGCATGAAAACCTTTCAAAAATGTTCACCGCAAGTTCTATACTATGTTGGATTTTCGTCACCTAGGTGAACGTTTTTCAATTTTTTGGCACTTAAGTGGTCGATGGAAAGTTACGTCTCATAAGTGATAAAAAAGAAGAAGTTACAGCACTCAAGCAATCCTCGTACAAAAATTGTAGTTATTTTGAATGTATGGCCCTTCTTGCGATTATAGTGATAGAGGGAAGAGGAGAAACTTTAAATGTATTTATATACAAGGGAATCCAAACTTTATTTGCTGTGATGCAAGTTCATGCCAGTGAACCCAACACAATTTCTTTTTGTTACCAAGCTAATAAACTAAACCCATTATAATGGAGAAAAAGCGAGAGCTTCTGAGCGATGTGGCTCAATGAAAAGCAAGCAAGTGGTCAGTTATTGAAATACTCTCCATAACGAAGCATGTGGTTACCGAAATGTAGAGATTAAACAGGATATATATGCATCAAAAATGGGATCGAAGTAATGACAGATAATTACTATGAAAGGACTAATTTAGAATCCGGCTTTTAGGGGAAGTTATCATGTACTTATAGAAGCATATTGAATAATTTGTGCTAATTTGCATCTATCGATTCTAGAAACAAATCGATTTAAAAAAAAAATCTAGAAACAGATCTAGCACTCTAACACTATTGAATAATTTGTTCTAATTTGTATCTATTGATTCTAGAAACAAATCGGTTTCAAAAAAAAAAATCTAGAAACAAATCTAGCACTCTAACATTGTTGAATAATTTGTTCTAATTTGCATCTATCGATTCTAGAAACAAATCGGTTTCAAAAAAAAAATTCTTGAAACAAATCTAGCACTCTAACACCACATGTGTAATGTCATAATGAGCAATATAGAGATGGCATCCTTCTCAAAAGAATTCGCACCTATAAATAGCGATACTAGAGAAAGAGTCATGCATATACTTTAGGGAGAAAATTATTAGAAAAAAAGAAGAAGAAAGAAACAATGGCGAGAGCTAATCTAAAATCCTTATGGACGATCCTCCTCATGCTCATTTTAGCTTTTGGCCTAGCTTCTCTCCCTACAACAAAGGCGAGACACTTTGGTACGCAAGGCCATGTCGGCATTGGAGAAGAAGGTCGGCTTGGCATCGGAGAAGAAGGCAAAGTAACCCATTCTCACTTCCAGATCTTGCATGACGTCCCTGGTGGACCTAATCCCATTGGAAATTGAGGCTTGTCATAGCTATGGCATAATTAAGTTTGCCATCTAGTGAATTTTTTGAAGCAATTACTTGTAATTATTCAACAAATTCACTGTTAGAATAAAGCTGTTGTGGATTTAGTTGCATGTTAATTTATCGTACCTCCTTTTGATCTACATTTTATTTGGATGAGTGCATAGCAGTCTTAAAATTTGTTATGAATGTCACGCCCCGAACCCCGAGCACACGACAACCCCTTACCATGGTCAATTGAAAGCGACGTCCCAGGACTCGTCGACGATCATTCATTTTAATCTTTTGTTATGCGCAAGCGGAAGACGAACCATCCCCAGTCCAACAATCAATCAATCAATCAATCAGGGATAGATGGATGAATAACAAGAACAACCATCACTACTCATTTACACAATTTACTGGATTAACCAACGGAGGATCGTCTTTTGAATTACAAGCCCGACAAAAGGGGCCGATCCATCCTCTAAGCCAGGCCAAAAAGAAACTAGGCTAATCCAGCTATATCGAATGAACCCTCGGGTTCAACACCACGGTCACTCGGACCCATCGGACTCGACTCCATCAGGTCGATCACTGGAGAAACGGGGGGCAGGATTCTCCACAGCGGGTGCACCATTCTAAAGACCTGAAAAATGTTAACCACGACGGGTTGAGATAAAATCTTAGCGAGTTCTTCCCCCTAAGCCCCGGTTAGTACGCCAACTCAACCAGGGGTATCTCTCCAGAACCACCCCTCACTCAACCCGACCACAAACACCCAGCAATCAGCAATCAAACCACAGACAGGTTCGACCAACAATCAGAGGTCGGTTCGCATGCAACCTTACTCGGTATGCCATACCCTGCACGTTATAAGTCAGCACAATACACGCAATGCACATGGCCGTTAGAGGATGCAGTTCATCAATCACAAGCGAGTCGCGTCATAAGCGATCTCACCTGGCCATTGCCACCCCTGCACGTTATCAATTCATGCGTGTGTGCCATAAATGATATGATCACTTCATGCATAATCGGAACTAATGATGCCATGTTTTGTCATGCACTCTCGCATCCACACGTGTTCCGATTATTACTGCCCCACAGGGCTACAACTTGGCCGAGGTGCAACGGCGCTATGGCGCCCTTCCTCCGCAGAGGCGCAACCGTGCCCTTTTGTGCTATTGCTACGGCACTACGGCGCCCTTCCTCCGTAGAGGCGCAACCGTGCCCTTCCGTGCAGGCCGAGGCGCTATGGCGCTACGGCGCCCTTCCTCCGCAGAGGCGCAACCGTGCCCTTCCATACCCTCCGAGGCGCCACGGCGCTACGGTGCCCTTCCTCCGCAGAGGCGCAACCGTGCCCTTCCGTGCCCTCCGAGGCGCAACGGCGCTACGGCGCCCTTCCTCCGCAGAGGCGCAACCGTGCCCTTCCGTGCCCTCCCTTTCCATAATCTCCGATAAATCGGGTTCAACTTAGTGATCACGCAAGCATACCATCGCAATCCACTTATTATCTTTGAGTATTAGCCAATGCACACATGCTTGCATATAAAACCTCAAATCATTTCTCACGAAAACGGTCCATTTCCGATGTCCCTCGGACAAACCATTTTCCCCACCTTTCTCATAAAAGCGGTCCATTTCCAGTGTCCCTTGGACAAATCACTTTCTTTCTCATAAAGGCGGTCCATTTCCGGTGTCCCTCGGACAAACCATTTTTTTTCCTTTTTGTGAAATTCACACGATTCATGCGAATGTTCATGCCACGACACATCAATTTCACTTCATATGATCAAGACACATGAAATTATGCACAATTTCACTTCCGGATGAACAGTGCCGTGAACAGTAATCGTGAACAGTAATCAATGAACAGTAATCCCGTGAACATTAATTTCCGAAATTCAATTAACAATAAATTAAATTCAGAAATTAAACAAAACATTGATTAAACACAATTAATCAATCAATTAAGCTAAACATGCTTAATTAACACATAATCAACACTTAAGCATAATTAAGCAAGATTAAGCTAAGATAATCTTAATCAAATATCTAACCACCTATCTTAGGGCTAATACACTTAATTAACCCTCCTAAACCAGCATTAACACTAATTAACCCAATCCTAAGCAAGTTTAGGCACTAAATAGGGATTAGGAGCTAAACTCACCCGTTAAGTGGGCCGGCGACACCGGCGCGGCGGCGGCGACGAACCCAACACTCGGGGACCTCACTCGCGATGATCCAAGACGGTCCCGGGCTCAACACAGCAGCAACAGCCTCTGCTTTCCACTGCAACACTCAAAAACTGCACTGCTGGAGGAGGAAGAAGCTGACCGGAGGAAAACGGGCTGCCCGAAGTTCCGGCGAGCGGCGGGCCAGCGATCAACGGCACCTGGGGGTCGAGGGGGAACCACTTGTGGCTGGTGTGGGCATTGGGTAGGCTAAAAATGGAGAGAAACGGAAGGAAAACCGAAGCTGCACAGGAGGCGCTGCACAGTGACGGTCGGAGGACCGCCGACTTCAGGCGGCCGTACGGGACGGAAGGCAGCTCCGTTCAGCGATCGGCCACCGTGAAAAGTACGTAATTTCTGTGCTGAACATTTTCATAGGTGGCACGGCCCGAGATTCCACCGGGAAGGCAACGAAAAACTGCAATTTCGGTGAGAGGTCAGAAACTGAAACTGCAGGAAGGCAAGGGAAGCAAGGGGAAGAGGGCTGCGATTTTGGAGAAGATGAAGAGGAGAGAGAGAGTGAAGTGAAGAGTGAAGGATAAGCCTTATCCAAGCCATCAAGGCTTGCCCCACTTGCCAAACAATGACCTCATCTTCTCTCTCTTCCTTTTGATTTTTCTTCAAAATATCCAAGGGCATTTTGGTCATTTCCACCTTGCACATTTCCCAATCTGTCCTTGGGCTGAAAATGGAGGACGGACCTAGGAAAAAGGCCGGAAAATGAATAGGAACGGGCTCGGGAATTTATTGGGCTCGAATTGGCTCAGGTTTAGACAATGGGCTAGGAAGGGTAAAGGGTCGGTTTGGCCCAACGGGCTCACTTGCTTGCCTCGGGCCTTCCATGGCGGTTGTCCCACCTTGGGCGTGAGGCCCAAACTGTTCTTGCCCGGCCCACGTCCTCGTAGGCTCGTTTCCTCGGTCCGAAAGTCCCTTTTCCAAAAACTCGACTCATCTGACGCTGTCGACTGTCTAAGAATCATCGTCCAAAAGTCCGTCCCGAACGTTCTTGAAAATTCGAAGTCCAATCTTGGATTCTCATGCCTTGTCAATTTTGCCCAAATGTCATTTTGGTATAATTCAGACTGACAGGCGGCTTCGAGGATTCACACGTAACCGACTAGTGCCAAACCACGTTCAAGACTTCTCGACACATGGACGTCCTTGACGACATGAAATTGCGAAGGATAGATTCTTATTTCAAAGTACACGATTATCAAGGATCGACATAGGGTCGTTCACGGGTTCGATAACAGTAGACGGAATCACCCGTTGTCCCATTATTTCTGTCCGCGAATCGACTTCTATTCATCCCTAAAATCGGCCTGCATGACTACAGGATCGTCCTTACGCAAGTCTCACGGTCGAGTCGTTTTCCCAGGTCAAGTTCTTTAGTCGCATGAGTTCTGTCCTCAGTAGCCTTTCCCCTCAAAGTCAGTATCTCGGAAATGATTGGGTCCGAGCAGAATCAACCAACAATGCATTGGCGAAATTCACGTTCACTCATCCTTAACAGGGCTCGAATTTCAGGACGTCACATCGGGTCACTGGTCGGGTTGGGTCACTATCGAGTCGGTGACGTCAACAGGCTGTTATCAACAATTTTGCTGACGTCATCGATGACATCAGTGTCGGTTGGCCGATGCGCACGTGGGACTACCCAGCATGTGAGGCGCGTGGCGCTCACATGCTGTGGCTTTTGGCCGCGTGTGTGGGGGTGTCTGGTGTCTTTTGATGGCGTGCCACCCACCATTTTGCTCGTCCTGACGAGACCTTTCAATTTATGTAATCAAAATTTATTTTTACCAAAATAAATTGTCGAAACATTGCGAAACAGAACGGTGGTCTTCATCCTTCAAACCCGTTCTTCACGTCCGAATTGTTTTCTATGATTTGTGTAGCAATTTCCAAGAAATGAACATCCAGATGATATGAAATTCATTCGTTCAATCCCCATATCGATCAACAAGTGAAAAAACTCATAGAAAAAATAAGACAAAAATCATAACACAGGCTTTGATACCAATATTGGGAGAATAGTCGGTGGAAGAAACGACTTACCTCTTCGATGCGCAATAAAGAAATGACCCCAGGAATGTATGTTGAATCCCGAACGAATGATAGACATTACAATTTCACGTTGGTCTGAATATAATCATGAGGAAAGTATTTACATTCCACAGTGTTAATGCCAATTGTTTCTCAAAGTAGATAATGGAACCCATGAGTGTTTTTCTCTTGATTGAGAGGATTCTATTTCTCTCAATTGCGTTTGTTAGCAGTTTTTTTTTTTGAAGTTATCATTTTATACTTCTCTTGAAGAATAACTGCTCATGTCCCTTCAAATGGTACCTCTCTAAAATACACTCTATCATAAGCAATAGGTGTCTTTTGGACATACCCCATCATGGACATACCAAAATATAACACATCTAAAACCCAAACTCGATGCAAGACATGTTGTGGTCCAGGAAATTTGAACACGTCCCTGTGTCCGCTTTCCAAATAGTTTCTTTCTTGATCTCCCTCGCAACTGATTTTTCCCAGTTACACAAAGAACTCAGGAAATTTTGATGAAATCAACTTAAGACATAAGTATATTGATCCCACGACAACTAATTAAACAGTTTGATTTGTGGGTCTCAAGCGAGATCTGAAGTGAACAGATTGAACTCCACGAAGGCTTATGAAGCAAAAGCTAGCACTACCTGTGAAGCAAAGAGAATTGAGGCAAAGAAATCCTGAATTAACATACTCTTCCGGAATCCATTTCAATGACCTTCTTTTCTCACTTTCCTTTTTAGGTTATGACAGTATCATTTGTTGCGAAAAAATTACATAAAATCCCAACCTTTTATATAAGCAATTCCAGTGCCTATAAATATACGGAAATTTGAGGTTGTCCCATATTACCAATCACCATATGTAAATATCTAAAGTTCTTAGGGAAAAATGTATCTCCCATATAAGCCCGAGTCTTTCATGTCATTTGAGAAGTTTTAAATTAAATTATGCCTTAAATGACATTCATATGGAAGATACTATGGAATGCCATTGAACATGTATTTGATGTGATATTACACTTTGCACAAATTTCCATACGGAAATATGCCAATTAAGACGTTCTTTTTGATTTATTTTTTTGGGTTCATCCACATGCTGGGTAAAAATTTCACTTTTTTTTTTTTTTATTCTGATGAAGGGCAGGTTATCCACATTTATTAGTCACTAAGGAACTCATGGCAAACTATAATGTAACAGTCTAGTCTATTCAATCCATCTTTTTTGGGTAAGGTAAGTATATATATAAAATGCCAATTGAGCAAACTATACAATAGATGGATACAAGGCACCATCTTGCACTCAATAGACTAGGCATTTGAGTGGAAGGGGGCCAAGTATGCAACAAAGGGAACTAGGTACACAAAACTACAAAAAGACCCCGGTTGGGCCTAAGGTTACAACACAAGATAGAACCAACTAGATGCATCAAGTAGCAGCCTACAGACTCGGCCTAGGGGCCTCTAGTTCCCTCACAAAAATAGAGGGGTCAATACCCCAGCACCGTTGGAGTCTTCTGTTCTTTGGGTTGTCATCAACATGTATGAAAGTGGATGATTTGTCCTTGACGGCCCTAATGAGGTGTTGCTTCATCAAGGGAATGGAAAGTGGTTCGCCACGAAATACCATATTGTTTCTGGTCTTCTAGATGAAGTAGCATAGAGCTCCGAATGAAAAACGGATCATCTCCTTATAAAAATTGGTACCTAAGCAGAGATCCGAGGCCCTTCTAAGGTGGTCAATCCACGTGGAGTTGATCCAGACAAGATTACATCTAGCCACCCAAAAGCCCGCTAGAACACTGGAGACGTGACATCCAAAGAATAGGTGGTCAGTGGAATCCGGTACGGCATTACAAAATACACATACCACTGCTGGGATATGACCATACAGTAATAGGACAGATTGGGTGGGAAGCTGGTTTCTCGTAATCAACCATATATGGAATTAGTGCCTTGGTGCGAAGGACCTATTCTAGACAAATGAGGACCATAACACTGCAGGGGCTTTTCTCCGAAGAACTTCCCAAGCCGAGGCTACAATAAAGATACCCGAGGGATGCCACTCCCAGGTAAATCTATCTTGGATAATGTGACGTCCTGAAATTCAAAGCCCTTTTGTGAAGGAATAATCGCGAATCCTCCAAATGGCCGGTCAGTATGGGTCGTAGTAAAATGGCATCAGGGAGAAATTAACAAGGCATGAGGACCCAAGATTGAACTTAGAATTGTTGGGAACGTTCGGGATGGGCTTTCGGGCGATGCTTCCTTGACAGTCGATGGAGTCGGTCGAGTCTAGTTTTTGAGAAAGGGATTTTGGACCGAGAAACCGAGCCTATGAGGATGTGGACCGGGCAAGAACAGTGAGGGCCTCATGCCCAAGGTGGGACAGCCACCGTGGAAGACCGAGACAACGAGCGAGTCCGTTGGACCCAACCGACCCCTCACCCGTCCTAGCCCGGTGTCTAAACTTGAGCCAATTCGAGCCCAATAAATTCCCGAGCCCGTTCCTACCCATTTCCCAGCCCGTTTCCTAGGCCCGCCCTCCATTTTCAGCCCAAGGACAGATTGGGAAATGTGCAAGGTGGAAATGACCAAAATGCCCTTGGATATTTTGAAGAAAAGTCAAAAAGAAGAAAGAGAGAGATGAGGTCATTGTTTGGCAAGTGGGGCAAGCCTTGATGGCTTGGATAAGGCTTATCTTTCAGCCTTCACTTCACTCTCTCTCTCCTCTTCATCTTCTCCAAAACCGCACACCTCTCTCCCATGGTTTTCCTTCCTTCCTTCTGTTTTTCAGTTCTGACCTTTCACCGAAAATCGAGTTGTTCATTGTCTTCCCGTTGGAATCTTGTCTCGTGCCACCCACCGTTTTGCTCGGGAGAGAGAATCCGTACGGATAGCATCGGCCGTTCGTCGAACGGAGCCGCCGTCCGATCCGTACGGCGGCCGGAAGCCGCCTGCTCGCCGGACCGTCACTGTAGCGACCAGTTCTGCTGTGTTCCGCCTTTCGACCTGTTTTCCTCCATTTTCGACCTAATCACCGCCCATACCAGCCACAAGTGATTTCCCCTCGACCCCCAGGTGCCGTTGGTCGCTGGCCCGCTGCTCGCCGGAGCTCCGGGCAGCCCGTTCAACTCCGGTCAGCAACTTTCCTCCTGTGCAGTCAGTTTTTCAGAGTTGCAGAGGGATTTCGAGTTTGCTGCTGTTGTTCCAGCCCCGGGACCACCTTGGATCGTCGTGGTAGAGGTCCCCGGGTGTCGGGTTCGTCGCCGCCGCCGCGCCCGTGTCGCCGGCCCGCTTAACGGGTGAGTTTAGCTCCTAATCCCTATTTAGTGCCTAAACTTGCTTAGGGTTGGGTTAATTAGTGTTAATGCTGGTTTAGGAGGGTTAATTAAGTGTATTAGCCCTAAGATAGGTGGTTAGATATTTGATTAAGATTAGCTTAGCTTAATCTTGCTTAATTATGCTTGATTATGCTTAAGTGTTGATTATATGTGGTTTATGTGATAATTAAGCTTGTTTAGCTTAATTGATTGATTAATTGTGTTTAATCAATGTTTTGTTTAATTTCTGAATTTAATTTATTGTTAATTGAATTTCGGAAATTACTGTTCACGGGATTACTGTTCATTGATTACTGTTCACGGATTACTGTTCATGATTACTGTTCACGGCACTGTTCATCCGGAAGTGAAATTGTGCATAATTTCATGTGCCTTGATCATATGAAGTGAAATTGATGTGTCGTGGCATGAACATTCGCATGAATCGTGTGAATTTCACAAAAAAGGGAAAAATGATTTGTCCGAGGGACACCGGAAATGGACTGCCTTTATGAGAAAGAAAATGATTTGTCCAAGGGACACTGGAAATATACCGCTTTTATGAGAAAGGTGGGGAAAATGGTTTGTCCGAGGGACATCGGAAATGGACCGCTTTTGTGAGAAATGATTTGAGGTTTTATATGCAAGCATGTGTGCATTGGCTAATGCTCAAAGATAATAAGCGGATTGTGATGGAATGCTTGCGTGATCACTAAGTTGAACCCGATTTATCGGAGATTATGGAAAGGGAGGGCACGGAAGGGCACGGTTGCGCCTCTGCGGAGGAAGGGCGCCGTAGCGCCGTTGCGCCGTTGCGCCTCGGAGGGCACGGAAGGGCCTCTGCGGAGGAAGGGCGCCGTAGCGCCGTGGCGCCTCGGAGGGTATAGAAGGGCACGGTTGCGCCTCTGTGGAGGAAGGGCGCCGTAGCGCCATAGCGCCTCGGCCTGCACGAAAGGGCACGGTTGCGCCTCTGCGGGGGAAGGGCGCCGTAGCACCGTAGCAATAGCATGGAAGGGCACGGTTGCGCCTCTGCGGAGGAAGGGCGCCGTAGCGCCGTTGCACCTCGGCCAAGTTGTAGCCCTGTGAGGCAGTAATAATCGGAACACGTGTGGATGCGAGAGTGCATGAGAAAACATGGCATCATTGGCTCCGATTATGCATGAGGTGATCATATCATTTATGGCACGCACGCATGAATTGATAACGTGCAGGGGTGGCAATGGCCAGGTGAGATCGCTTGTGACGCGACTCGCATGTGATTGATGAACTGCATCATCTAACGGCCATGTGCATTACGTGTATTGTGCTGACTTATAACGTGCAGGGTATGGCATACCGGGTAAGGTTGCATGCGAACCGACTATTCGATTGTTGGTTGCATTGCTTGCTTTGAATGAGATTTAACGTGCAGGGTATGGCATATCGGGTAAGGTTGCATGCGAACCGACCTTTGATTGTTGGTTGAACCGTCTGTGGTTTGATTGCTGATTGCTGGGTGTTTGTGGTTGGGTTGAGTGAGGGGTGGTTCTGGAGAGATACCCCGGGTTGAGTTGGCGTACTAACCGGGGCTTAGGGGGAAGAACTCGCTGAGATTTTATCTCAACCCGTCGTGGTTAACATTTTTCAGGTCTTTAGAATGGTGCACCCGCTGTGGAGAATCCTGCCCCCCGTTTCTCCAGTGATCGATCTGACGGAGTCGAGTCCGATGGGTCCGAGTGACCGTGGTGTTGAACCCGAGGGTTCATTCGGTATAGTTGGATTAGCCTAGTTTCTTTTTGGCCTGGCTTAGAGGATGGATCGGCCCCTTTTGTCGGGCTTGTAATTCAAAAGACGATCCTCCGTTGGTTAATCCAGTAATTTGTGTAAATGAGTAGTGATGGTTGTTCTTGTTATTCATCCCTCTATCCCTGATTGATTGATTGATTGATTGTTGGACTGGGGATGGTTCGTCTTCCGCTTGCGCATAACAAAAGATTAAAATGAATGGTCGTCGACGAGTCCTGGGACGTCGCTTTCAATCGACCAAGAGAAGGGGTTGTTGCGTGCTCGAGGTTCGGGGCGTGACATCCCCGTCGGTTTTGTAAGGACCGGGGCTCGCTGAGTAATATTGTCCGCTTTGGGCCGAGACCCGCACGGCTTTAAAACGCGTTGTCTGGGGTAGAGGCGCTCAACGGGCCCTTCCTCATCCCAGCCCAATATTGTCCTCTTTGGGCGAGGCGCTCAACGGGCCCTTCCTCGCCCCTCAAGGCTTTGTTTTCAGCGCAGCGGAAGCGTACGTGAAACGCGTTACTCAGGGAAGAGGGATCCCAGCCTTATAAACCATCCCAGGACTCCCTCCCTAGGCGATGTGGGACTCTCCCCCTAGGCAAGAGACATGTGACCCCCTCCCTTGCGCACGTCCGAGGACCGAGGCGCGGACGCACCGCCATCCCTCCTCCTCGCGCACCGTCGCTCGGGCTGTCACATTCTCCCCCCCTTCGGGCACAGCGTCCTCGCTGTGGCCTCACACGCGGTCGGGAGTCGGCTCTGATACCATTTGTAAGGACCTGGGGCTCGCTGAGTAATATTGTCCGCTTTGGGCCGAGGCCCGCACGGCTTTAAAACGCGTTGTAGAGGGAAAGGGGCCTCACACAATNGATTGATTGTTGGACTGGGGATGGTTCGTCTTCCGCTTGCGCATAACAAAAGATTAAAATGAATGGTCGTCGACGAGTCCTGGGACGTCGCTTTCAATTGACCATGGTAAGGGGTTGTCGCGTGCTCGGGGTTCGGGGCGTGACATGGTAACCTTGACCAACCCTCGCCTCACCGTTGCCAGCCCTCACCCGTTCTTCCCACTTATTTTTTTTCTTTTTAATTAATCAATTTTATAATAATATATTTTTAATTTTTTTAAATATATTTCTTAATGCCACATGAGCACCAAAACGATGTTGTTTTGATTGAGCTTTGCTGACTCAGCTTCCAGCGAGCCACATAAGCATGTTATATTATTAAAATAAGTCACGTTAGATTTTCGACGGTTTTTGCCAGGGTTAGCACTTAAATGATCCAATTTTCAAAAAAAGTGACACTTAAGTGTACATTTCGTAACTTTTCGCACTTAAGTATCCTCTCATGCTAAGTTTTGGCACTTGAGCTGTTTTTTTCTTAGGAAAAAACTATTTGTGAGAAATAAAATAGTGGATGAAGTTGGCATTAAAAATTGTCTTCTTTAATTTCCTGCCTCTAGCCAGAATTATGAATTGCTTTCGTTTCTTTCCGTAAAATATGGGATTTTTGAAAAGTCAAAAGGTCAAAAGGGATTAGTGAAAAAAGAAAAAGAAAAGACAAAAAAGAAAGAAGACTCATTCAACAAAGGTGCACAGTGAACTGCATTTTAAGATCGGGAACTCGCTCGCGCAAGGGGAGGAAATAAAGAGGAGAAACAAAGAAAGAAGAAAAAGAAGAAAGAAGAGAGGGAAAAAAGAGGAGTTTTTGCATGTGCTTGTCACAATAGTCTCGCCAAGCTAACTTAACTATGCATGTAACGACTAGTAAGTGCTCGTGCCCCCGTTCTTTCAATCAGAGTCGTTTTTGTTTTTCAGCGTAAATTCATAATTTTGGGAAATTTGGACTGCAAATTCCAATCCTTAGATTATTGTGCCTTGACATTTTATTGAAATGGTGGACTATGGTGTCGTGGAACTATGGGTTTTAACAAAAGTCCTTTTGAAGCAACCTCTGGTCGAAGCAAAATTTACAGGTTTTCCATGCAAGTTTCACATTGCATTTATGTTTAAATAACTACTTTGAGTGAGTGATTTGTTAGCCATCGGAGTCATTTTGTTAGCGTTTAGGCATAATTTAGTTGTTTCGTAGTTAAAGTAGAGTTGTACTCGATTTAACGTTGTTTCTAGCTTATTTGTTAACGTTGCAAGTCCGACGATTCAAATAACGTTTATTATTTGGTTGTTGGCATTCTGAGGTGAGTGATGGTATATCTACTATAATTTCATATATTCATATTCAAAAATGAATTGGATTAGTTATGTTAAGAGTTGAGAACAAGAATAGTTCTTGCATAAATTGAATCAAGCATTTACTATCATATGTGTATTAGATATGGAAATGTTATCTTTAAATTATGGTCTTAATTGTTTTCCGGCAAATGGATTTGCAAAACCTTGTGGAAAGACTCATGAGAAGTTCTTAACTTTAAATATGATATATAAAAGGCTATATACTGATTCATGAACTAGTTTATGAAATGGAGTTTGAAAGAGTATAGGAAACACATTAAAATATTGTTTGAATTTGGCTTTGTAGATTGTGGATGATGTTATTGTAGATTGGTATTGATGCTCAATATCGATATGACCTTGATGAGGGGTTGTGGGTTTGCATATTAGTTTAAGATCATTGTAAACCAACCGCCGATAATATAGATAAAGATATTGCCAAAGGTGGGACCTTGGTCACCTTGTCAAGGGGCATTACGCATGACAAGGGACATTATGCGTGATCATAATTGATATTTGAGCTCAACCTTTAACATGTATGTTGAGAATGATATGTGGATTGGACCATTAATGTTTCTTTCAATATTACTATTATAAATGGGTATTTTTGCCATAATATATTGTTGAGTTAATGTTTCGAGTTTGAATTTTTACTGAACTTGATCTATTGGATAAATTTGGATAAATATCCAAAATGTGACTACACAAATTAATCCAAGTTATGGATTTCTTAGGCAGTGATTTCTTTGTATAATCGAAGATTTGTTATTTTGTGGGGATATATATCTCAAAATTCAATCAACAAGATTGGTTTCTTATTTTCCGAGTTTGACCAGTTGACCAAAGAAGGACTCCATTTACTACACGATTTAAGGACCTTGTCTTTTTACTTTGTGCTGGTGAAAGAAAGGGTTTTGTTTCATGCTACATTCCTATAAAATGAAAGGAGACTTCTTCAGCAAGATAAGTTGCACACAATCAAAGAAAGTGTGCAAACAACACGAAGCCGCCGTACAAAAAGAAAGAATGATTACACGAGTTATTGTTCTTTGTGTACGTAGAGCCTTTGTTTAGGGCTTGAATACACAATGATTTGTGTTATGAGTTTACATCTCAATTGAGTTGTTTATTTGTAAACATTAAGGGTTGGAGCTTAATGTAGGTGTGGGAAACATTCGAGTTTGTAAGTGATTGCAACTCTTATTCTCAAATTATATAGGATTATTTGCTGCTATCTCTCCCCATTAATGTAGGTTTCAATACTTGGATCAAACCATGTAAATATATGATGTCTTTATCATTTCTCGTTAATTTATTTGGTATTTTTGCATTGACTTAATTTGCAAGATTCTATCGTTTCTATGTATTATATTACAACAATTGGTATTAGAGTCGATGGTTGCGGTTTTCGGGTAGGTGGGAGTTGTGCCATAGCAACTCGGACCTATAAGGATGAAGTTGGGCTAGAATAAAACCTAAATCATTAGGGAGCCAAGCTTAACAATGAACTCACACATGATTGAATAATTTGTTAGGATGGATACACATGTGAGTGAACTGTGTTAAAGAAGTTCCACATTGGAGAATTAATGTGGTGGATTTGACAGGATAAGCTAGTTGGCTCATAATTTAGTTACTTAAGCTTTTGAGTAAAAGTTGGGCCAACTGGATATGTTGACTGGCTTGAACTTTGACTCGGTCTTGGCAATCTCTCCAAGTGAAGATATCAGGCTTCTACTCTACACTCCCAACAAAGATCTCTCGAGATGCGATGACAGTGATGAATGTGTTGTTGAAGGGTCAAAAGATAAGGAAGCTAAACTTGTGTGAGAATTACATCTTTAGATAGCAATGTTAAATTAAGTTTACTACAACTATTCATTTAACCAAATGACCAGTTGAGTATATTCATTAAGACATCTAGGGCATCTCTGATTTTTTTTTAAAGGCGGTACTCAATATATAGTGACTTATATCAATGACTATTTGAGAAAGGTATATGTATTCTTCTTGAAGCACAAATCTAATGTGTTCAATTGGTTCAAGAAATTTAAGGCATTGATAGAGAAGTAGTCAAATAAACAAATCAACTACCTGAGAACCGATAACGGTATGAAGTAATGTGGTAAAGATTTTATTAAGTTCTACAAGAAAGCAGGATTGTGAGACATTGCATAAAACCTAGGACATTGCAACAAAATGGCATAGTAGAGCGAAAGAACATAACTTTACTTAAGCAAGCTCAATGTATACTTTTGCATGTAAGACTAGGCAAGGAATTTTGGGAAGAAGTAGTGAATATGGCATGTTACCTGGTAAATTGGTTTCCATCATTTGCTATCAAGTGGAAGAGGCAATATGGTTGGGGAAACTTATTGATTACTCCAAATTACGAATATTTAGATGTCATGTGTATGCTTATGCTAGTGATGGTAAGTTTGAGGCGAGAGTGAAAAAGTGCATATTTATGGGTTATACACGTAGGGTGAAAAGCTATTGGCTATGGTGTACTGATCCCAAATCACTAGATTTTTCAATCAGCAGGGACATAATCTTCAACAAGACTACAATGCTTTAACAGAGGAGTTTTGAGACACAACTAGCGAAAGATATGAATCATTGTGTCAATAATGAGGTGGAGCTTCAGGTGGAAACTCCGAATACCTCAAAGATAATAGAAGTTGAGACTGTAGATGAGGTCATAGTTCCTAAAGTTGGTGATATTGAACAACTAGCATAGTTGTAGCACACTACAGTCATAGACAAACCAAGAAGGCAAATTAAATCACTAGTACATTATGATTATATAGATATTGCTTCTACATTGACTATAGATAATGATGTGTAAATAAATGAGCCTTTGTCTTACTCTAAAACAATAGCTAGTAGTGAGTCATCATAATGGCTAGAGGCTATAAGCAAAGAGATTGAATCACTCCATCGGAATCAGACATGGGAGCTAGTCAAAGTACCCAAGAGCCAGAAGATTGTTAGAAGTAATAGGTTTTTAAATGGAAGGAGGGCATTCCTTATGTCGAGGTAGTAAGGTATAGAGTAAGACTTCTAGTGAAGGGATATATACAGAGGGAGAGCATTGACTACAACTAAGTGTTCTCTCTTGTGGTAAGACCTTTTTTTATTCATGTTTTACTTAATTTAGTTTGTGTACAAGATCTCGAGTTAGAGTAGTGAGATGTGAAAATTGTGTTTCTTTATGGTGAGTTGGAGAAGTGGATTTGCATGAGGTAGCCAGAGGGATTTGCTATTATGGATAAGGAAGATCATGTTTACTTGTTAAAGAAATCTTTATGTGGGCTATCTCCTAGGAAGTGGTATAACAATTTTGATGCTTTCATGACTAATCAGGACTATTTCAATATTCATATGGATATTATATTTACTTTAGGAGATCGAAGCATGGTTCTTTGATTTACCTGTTAATATATGTTGATGATATGCTGATAACAGTTAAGAATATGTCTAATATTGATGTGTTGAAGAGGCGGTTGAGTGTTGAAGATGAAAGATTTAGGTGCTGCAAAGAAGATATTAAGCATCAAGATTTTTGCGTGATAAGCTGCAGGACCTTTACATCTATTTCAAGAGAAATATATTGAGAAGATTGTTGCACCTTTTAATATGCAATCAACGAAATTTGTAAGTACTCGTTTAGTGAAGCACTTAGAACTTTTTGATAAATTATCATTGTAGACTGAGGAGGAGAAGCATATGTCCCATGTTCCTTATTGTAGTGCATTGGGTAGCATTCTGTATGCTATGATATGCACTAGGTCTAATTGATATTACTAGTATTAACACCAAAAATAATCAATAAGATATTAAGGGATAAGAGAAATTGCACACAAATATTATAGTGCTTCGGCTTATATCAAGCCTATGTCTACTCTCTCACGCTAATAGCTTACTGGCTGGATTCCACTATATGATCAACAAGAGATTACAACTTTGAGTGCAAACACTCAACGGTAGATCACACTATCTCACTAAGTCACTCTTGTGTATTTCTCTCACGATCACATCCTTTTAAGCTCACCCAAGGCAAGTGTATATGATCGAAGTATGCCCATACTTTGGAATTATAGATTCTCTTACTTGCTCTTCAGTTCTTTGATCTCTTTATATACTTCTCCACTTCCAAACTAGCCATTGGACAGTATCCAGATGATCATCTTCCAATCTACCCATTGGATAGAACTGTATCAAGAAGATTTGATTGCCATTGAGTGATAAAAGCAAAATTCCCATCTTGATTATAATCACCTATATAAACAGAATCTAGGTTTTCATAAGTAGAGTTTCTCCGTTAGGAAAGTTATTGTCTTCGGGATCTAATTGCCAATCAATTAGATTGAGTCAATCAAATCTATTTTGGTGTAAAACTCAAACTAAATTACTAGCCGTTACATATTCTGGGTCTAAGTCTGGTACTATTAGAATGAGATTTTACGTTTACTTATGTTCTCCGTCTGGTACACGTAGACTCAAAGACGTTCTATTGCTTCTCCGTCTAGGACTCGTAGACTCAAAAGCATTCCTTTGCTTCTCCGTCTAAGACTCGTAAACTCAGAAGCCTTTGATTTATTTTGTCATCTTCAAAACATAATAAAGATTTCCCTAACAATCTCCCCATTTTTGATGATGACAAAACAATATCTTTTCTTTCCATAATAATTAAGGTCAAGATCAATTCAAAAAAATCTTTTCTTTCTGTAATAATCAATGTCAAGATCAATTCAAAAAATCTACCATACTTTATCAATGCTCCCCCTCAATTTGTTGCCTTTTTGAAGTTATCACGATTCTCCCCCTTTCTTTTTGCACTCACTTTCTCCCCCTGTCTTCATGACAATATTTGCAATTCACTTCGGCTTGTGCGCGTTGAACAAAATACCGTTCCTTTTTTCCCTTTGTAGCAACAACAACTGCATTATTCTCTTGCTTTTGAAATTTGAGGTAGAAGTTTGTTTTCTTCAATCAAACTTGCCTCAAAATTTAATTTGCACAAACTTAACAAACAAAATGATTTCGATAATGGTGGATCGAAGGTTTGCGCCACAATCTCTCCTTTACTTTTAGAAAATCATTAATGATCTCACTATTTTTCTTGTAACTGAGACCGGATTTGTTGTAGTACGGCATTTGTATGGAGAGGACATGCTCTAATATTTTCGAGCCAAGAGAAAATTTCTTGCAAATTTTCAGAATTTCTTCCTTATAGGAATCATTTTCCTTTTGCAAAAAATCTTTTTCTTCCTTAACAAAAGAATTCTCCTTTTCCAGCTCAACAATCCTTGTCTCATTTGTAGAATTTTGCTCTCTCAATTCCGAGATTTCCTTCAATTCAGAGATCTTCTTCAACGCATTCTTATGTTATGTGCATAATTCTTCAAAAAGATCATCATCATCAAGAATAGGATTTGAACATATTACCTTGTTTTCTTCAAATTCAATGTCCGCCATTAAGCATAAATTCTCATCATCGTCGATTCAGACTCGATGTCGCTCCACATCTCAACTTTCAAAGTTTTATTCTTCTTCTCCGATTTCTTTTTCCTTTTCTTGAATAAAGGACAATCGGGTTTCTATGTGGACTTCCTCACTTTCGAACTGCTTCTTTTTCACACAAAGTGTTCAAATTTTTTGATCAACCACTTCATCTCCTCATCGTCATCTTTTTCATCTTCCTCAAAATCTGCCTCATCAAAATCAGCATTAGATTTTAAAGCAATTAACTTCTTACCTTCTGGATCTTCGTCATTTATACATTCCGCTTCATATGATTGTAAAGTTCCAATAAGTTCATCAATAGATAAAGGCAAAATCCTTAATGTTTCGCAGATAGAAGTCTCGATGTTGTTCTAATCTTTCGATAATCCTCTCAAGAGTTTGTTAACCTTCAATGGTCCTGAATTGGCTGACTTTGATATGCAAGCCCATTTACTATTTCAGTAAATTTGCTAAACATATCTCCGATGGACTCTCCTTGCTTCATTTTGAATGATTCATATTGACCAAGAAAAATATTGACTTTGGTCTCCTTTACATGATCAGTCCCTTCATAGGTTACGTGCAGCTTATCCCACACTTCTTTCACTATCTCACAAGAAGAGATTCGATGATATTCATTTGGAGACAAAGCACAATAAAGAGAATAGATAGCATTTGCATCTAAAGCTTCTCTTTTTGTTATCTCCTTTTGAGATAGAGTGACGGAAGATTGAAGCGTTTCGCCATCTTCTTTTCTAGTAGATACTGATGCAACATTAGGATTGATTCTCTTCTCAACAACATCCCATTCCAACAAATCCTTAGATCTTAGGAATGCCTTCATTTTGTTTTTCCAAACATTGTACTCGTTCCCATCAAAGTAAGGTGGTCTAGTGTAGCTTTGTCCTTGAACAAGACTTGGTGCCAAAAAACTAGCCATAGAAGATCTTTAGCTCCAAAGTAAAAACACTTCAATAAAACCGAGCATCTTTCTCTAATACCAATTGATATTGCTAGTATTAACACCAATAATAATCAATAAGACATTAAGGAATAAGAGAAATTGGACATGAATATTATAGTGGTTCGGCTTAGATCAAGCCTACGTCCACTCTCACATGCTAATAGCTTACCGGTTGGATTCCACTATATGATTAACAAGAGATTACAACTTTGAGTGCAAACACCCAGCGATAGATCACACTATCTCACTAAGTCACTCTTGCGTATTTCTTTCATAATCACATACTTTTAAGCTCACACAAGGCAAGTGTATATGGTCGAAATATGCCCACACTTTGGAATTATAGATTCTACATTTCGTCTTGTACTTGCTCTTCGATTCCTTGATCTCCTTATATACTCCTCCACTTCCAAATTAACCGTTGGACAGTATCCAGAGGATTGTCTTCTAATCTACCCATTGAACATAACTGTATCAAGAAGATTTGGTAGCCGTTGAGTGACAAAAGTAGAATTCCCATCTTGATTTTGATCCCCCATACAAACAGAATCTAAGTTTGTCTTTGGGATCTAATTGCCAATCAATTAGATTGAGTCAATTAAATCTATTTTCATGTAGAATCCAAACCAAATTACTAGCCATTACATATTCTAGGTCTGCATCTGGTATTGTCAGAATGAGATTTTGCATCTGCTTGTGTTCTTCATATGGTACACATAGACTTAGAGACGTTCTATTGCTTCTCCATCTGGGACTCGTAGACTCAGAAGCATTCATTTGCTTCTCCATCTGAGACTCATAGACTTAGAAGCCTTTGATTTATTTTGTCATCTTCAAAACATCATAAGAATTTCCCTAACACTAATATTTCACAAGTTGTAAGCATTGTTAGTCACTTTATGAAGCATATTGGTAAATCTCATTGGGAAGCTATGAAGTCCTCAAATATTTGAAAGGGACAACTGACATAGGTAGAGTGTACTGGTAAGATAACAATGGCAATGAGACCACTAACTATGTGGGTTTGGATCACACTAATGACTTTGATGATTGCAAGTCTTTAACAAGGTATGTGTTTGAGCTAGTGGGTGGTGCAGTGAGTTGGAAATCATCCTTGCAGGATTATGTTGCCTTGTCTTTGATTGAGGCAGAGTACAAGGCACTAATCTTTATAACAAAGAAGGCGATATGGTTATAAAGTTTACTCTTAGACTTTGGGGTAGAACAAAAAAGTGTTGACACTATGATAATCAAGGTGTAATACATCTTGTGTATAATCCAATTTATCAAGAGCAAACGAAACATATCAACATCAAGTACCACTTCATCTGAGATGTCTTAGCGAAAGGGCAAAGTTATTGAGAAAAAGATTGCTATAGTAGAGAATCTAGTACACATGATGAATAAGCCCGTTCCTTTGGTGAAGCTCAAGTTTTGCTTGAGCTCAATTGGCATATATGGAGAGTAAATGCCCATCGGGGCATTGGGAGAATAGCATAGATGATCAGCACTATAACTTGGCTTCTAACATTAAGCCAAGTTGAAGAATTGTTAAATTAATCTCTCAAGAGTTTATAAATTTGGATAAATATCCAAAATGTGACTATACAAATTAATTCAAGTTATGAATTTGTTGGGCTGTGGTTACTTTGGATAATTGAAAATTTGTTATTTTTGTTGGGGATATATATATATATATATATATATATATATATCAAGATTCAATCAACAGGATTGATTTCTTTTTTTCTGAGTTTGACCGGTTGACTAGAGAAGGACTCCATTTATTGCACGATTTCATAAGGACCTTAATGTCTTTTTCTTCTTTGCCTTGGTGAAAGAAAGGGTTTGTTTCCTGCCACATCCATATGAAATAAAAAGGAGACTTATTTTCTTCAGCGAGATAAGTGCCACGCAAGGAAAGAAAGCCGCCAAGCGAACATGAAGCCACTGTAGGAAAAGAAAGAACAATTAGATAGGTTCTTGTTCTTGGTGTACATAGAACCTTTGCTTTGGGATTGAATAGGCGGTGATTTGCGCTATGAGTTTACATCTCAATTGAGTTATTTAATTGTAAACACAAGTAGTTTGTCCTTAAATCTAGGTGTGGAATCCACTCAAGCGTGTGAGTGATTGTAACTTTAATTCTCCTATTATAGTGGATTATTTGCCGCTGGCTTTCCTCATAGATGTAGGTACAATACTCCGACCGAACCATATAAATCTTTGTTGTCTTTATTATTCCTCTTTTATTTCTCTAATATTTTCGCATTGACTTAATTTGCAAGATTTTGTCATAGATAACTCCTTTTGATCGTGAAGTTTGTTGTGTTCTAGATTTGGTGTAAATGAGTTTATATGTGTATTTTAAATATACATAGTGATTGATCGATCTATTTAGAAAAGATGTATTATTCACTGAACTGTAGTTATTCATTCCACTCATCTTTCATATTTTTAGGTTCCTAGATTAGCGGCAACTAGGGCAAGGTGCTATCGGTGGGGAACTTTTAGAGTTGTATTTTGGACATGGCTTAAGGGGGTTGAATATATATTGTTGATAGTTTGTTGGTTTGGTCGGGTGTTTGCTGAGGCAAAGCAACCGATGTTGTGATAACACCTCAATAACAATATAGACATTGAATATCAGAGAAGGAGTGGATGACATTATTTTCCATCTCAATAACGATTAATAAGGTGAATTTTCAGCCTCTAAATTTTGATAATCCAAGGACACAAGCATTAAGATTCCTCTACTTGAAAGCCCAATAAATAATTTGCAAGTCCCATGAAATCGGCTAAATTCTGTTAGTGCGATTTTAATGGGGGAATCTCCTCCTGAATATCGTGCGACACCCTTCCAACCGTACTATATTTGAGATTATCACTAAAAATACACATACACAATTGCGGTCACTTTTTTTCTTTTTTAGGATGCTAATTCCCCAGAATCGAAAGTTAAGAGAGAATGATCAAGGGCTAATTTCTTTCTAGCACCATTTTCCTTAAAAAAATATAAATTGTACATCACTTTTTGTAATACTTGTTGAGGTTAGTAGATCTATTTAATAATGATGTAGTACCATTTTCCTGCATCAATTTATTTTTTCATGTAGGATCTTTTTTTGTCACTCATATGATCCAAGCTATTTGCCATAGATTTCATCTCACTTGATCCTAGATTACTGGGATAATATTAATTACTAAGCAAGTCTTTGTGTATAGCATTTAGTCTAGGCAACAATAGAGAGATAGCACATTTGTTCAAGTTTGTGTGTGTGATGGCCTAAATTTTTCGAACTATTTTGGATTTTACTAATTCATGATTTTTAATCTAAATTTAGTTATTGGACTTTCCGGGACATCGTGATTAAATTATTGGATTTTAGCCTCATTAATTTCCAAAATTTTCGGTTTGCTCAGAAACGTAAAAAAAAAAAAGGATTGCCAGGCCGAAAATTTAAATTTGGGACTTTGCCGCTCTTCAGTTCTAATCCAAGGGCATTTCAAGAATGAGTGTTCGTGCGACCGATTCACAAACTAGTAGAATAATTCCTGAAGCTAAAGCTATAACATCCTAAATTCTGACCCATTTCGAGATATATGAAATGGTTATTTGCTCAATGCACTGCTAGCTACATTTATTATAAGTTGGCCCCTTATGAGTTAACTAACTATTCAGAAAGGCAATTAAGGATCAATACACATACGACTAGTGAATTCAATTAGGGATAGGCCACTCGACCATAAGGATCAAAGAGGAATGATACCACACTGTTGTAAGCCAATTAGTGAACGAAAATAAATCGATTCGGCAAAAGTACAAGGTCGGATGCGAGTGATTCCTCATGACTTCGATATTGACTGCGAACAACGTTAAACCGATTTTCTTTTGGCCTTGTACTTAGCGTGAGCAATTAACCCCTCATGATTACATGACAATCGAGGATCACCCTGTACTTAGCGTAGAGGCCGGACCTATGCTCCTTAGGGAATGCCGTCGATGGTGGAGAGCCCATGATGTCGCCGTGCCTCATGGGGGAGGATGATGCCTAGTCTACGATTAGTTGACCGCCAACCATAAGGTTGTACCATGACCCTAGGGGTCATAATAATTGGAGCATGTGTGGATGTTAAGACATGAGAAAGTTATGTACAATGCTCTGATTATTCACATGCCTCTTAATATCGTAATGATTTAAATGATAGTTTTTGTAGGTTGTGTGTGCCAAAGCCAGGTAGGGTTGCCTGTATTTACATCTGCTTATTAAACTATCGTCTGATAATTCTGCTTGAGGTGTGGTATGTGTTTTTTGCTGGAACTAGGTTGCATGATTAGACTACCCTCGAGGCGAGCGAAACTCCTAACCGAGGCTTAGGATTTTGACTTACTAAGATTTTATCTCATTGGTTATTTAATAACCATTTTCAGGTCCTTAGGATGGAGGATCAACGTGTGTTACGGCTCGTAGCCGTTTTTGAAGGGAGTAGATTAACCTTAGATTGTTGGTTTTATTAGCTCCATAGGAAGATGCCCATGGTAAGGGCTTGTACTTGTAAATTTCTTAGGGTTAGTCAGTAGATAAATAAAGTGGCACTTTGGAATGTGTTATTATTAGGTTTTCCTATTATCCCTACTTTTGTAATTAACTAGGGGATTGTGATTCGCTTTCGCAAGCATTTAATAAAAAGATAAAAATAATGGTCAGCGTCGCGTCTTAGGACGTCGCATCTAAATAACCGCGAGAGAACAAGGGTTGCCACGTGCTCGAGGGTTGGGGTTGCCACGTGCTCGAGGGTTGGGCGTGATAACCCATCGATTTTGGTATCAAAGCCTAGTCAATGCATTGAGTAATAATGTGTGATGGGTTTTGGGATACATAGTTAGGAAAACACCCCATGCTTGTGCTTATTTATTTGATTCTCTCGCTTTAAGCGGGTCATATATGGTTTCTAATTCCTTATGGAGTTGGAAATAAGGTTTTTGTGATAATTCTATTAGACGAACGATCCTGATTCGAGAGTCCTTGGTAAGGCAGTCAAAGGATGGGCTAGTGCTAAAGGAAGAGCACTAGGAGGTCCTAGATTTGATGAAATCCTACAGGCGTTGGAAGCCTTGGGTATTGAGATAGGGTAGCAAGCTTAGACTCAAGCTATCGTTGTTGTTACCGCTGTTGTTGCTGTTGTCTCGCCTAGTAAGTTCCATTGGTTGGAAAGGGGATTGACGATCGATAATGTTTAAGTTGGTTGAACCGTTCCTAGAGTTTGAGTTGTCTAAGTCTTCTAGGATGAGTAATCTTGAGATCGCAACCTTCTAGATCGAGGAATTGGAGTAAGTGTTAGCATTGCAGGAATGGATAGAGGAAGATAAGATAACCCTAGCAAAGTACCAATTGCATGGTAACGTTAGCATGTAGTGGAAAGTAACCCAAGGAAGGGTTTTGCCCAAAGATACTGTCCTCGAGTGGAGTACTGTCGACAAAATGTTCAACAGAGAAGACTTTTCTGAGTGCATGCGAGAGCATGAGATAACTAAATTCTTACAACTTCATCAGAACCATTTGTTAGTTGTGCAATAGGAGGCTAAATTTGCAGAGCTGTCGAAGTATGCACAGAGAATGATTAGGAATCTGGTAGACCGAGTCAGAAGGTCGGGGATGGTTTGAAATTGGAAATCAAGGAGCAGTTGGTGCCCTCGAACCTAAAGGACTATGATGGATGGTACAAGGGGGGCCTGACTAATTAAAAAGGACGGTCATGAGCAAGTGTCCATTACCAAAGACAAATAATTTGTTTAATCCACTTCAAGGAGATTCAATATGTTTCAAAATAGACCCAAGGATGGGCTATCAATAGTTGAGGATTTAAAACGGAGGATGAACTAAATATGACATACCGTATGTGATTTGGCCACTACGAGATTACTGTACTACCGGTTGGATAAACTAATACGCCAGTTGTTTTTATGGATTTGATAGATTGAGTGATTGAGGCATACTTTGATAAATTAGTAATTGTGTTCGTGAACAATATATTGGAAATATTTAAGGAATTTAGAGGAATACAAACAGTACTTGAGGGTCGTGCTATAGACCATTCAAGAGCATAAACAATATGCCAAGTTTATTATGTGTGAGTTTGGATTTACTCACTTTGCTTTTGTTATTGTGTGATTTTAGATGAGAGGATTTCTATGGATCTATCAAGATCAAGGTAGTCATGAATTGGCCAAGACTTATGATAGTGACAAAGTTCAGAGTTTTCTAAGTCGGATGGATTATTATAGACGATTTGTAGAAAGGTTCTCTATAATAGTTACACTTCTGATGCAAATGTTAATGAAAGACGTAAGAATTTGAATTGACGAATAAGTGCAAGCATAATGTTTAAGAGCTTAAGTATAAGCTGATTACCACACCAATTTTGAGGATTTAGTCTAGTATAAGAGATTATGAGATTTACAGTGAAATGTCGTATAAGGGATTTGACTGTGTAGTAAGGTAACAAGGAAGATTATTTGCTTACGCGTCACGACAATTGAGATCATTGGATTTAACGGAAATCAATTAAGTTTTATCTTGATGATTTTAGGAGTTGTAGGTATTGGATCATAAGTGATAACCTCTTAAATGGCGATAATCTTTTAAAAGATTTAAGGTGGATAATTTATTGCTCAGAAGTCTTAGATTCAATTAAGAGATTAATTTACCCAAGGTGGATTATTTCGGTAGATGAGTAAAATTGGGATTTGAGGAATGGATTTTTGTCTTCGGTGGATTAAGAATTAATTATCCCTCAATGCTATGTGGATAAATGGTGAAGTAGCACTATTGATGATTTTCTTTTCGAGGTATTAGTAAAGATTTGAAGAAAATACCAAAAAGCTTTTGGTGCAATAAATGACATTTGGCTTGCACTAGTGTTCAAGTGGTTGAGGTGATATTTTGGACTAGGTATCAAATGGACATGAAAGGAATGTTGGAAGGAAAATTGGTGGCTTGTGAAATTTGGATAGCGATTTGATGGAAATTCCGTGAATCAGATTTCAAGTGTCGATAAGTGACCCCATAGAAACGAGCTCATGGATTGATGGGCTGGAGAAAGTTTTGCACTTTGGAATGTTCAGACGAGGTTAAAATCGTGAGGCTCGATAAGGGACGGGCTAAAGCAGATAATACCTCTATGAGATAGTGCATGTCTAAGAACTTTTGCTAGTAGTGGTGTAGTTCAAAGATGCTTGTGACGATTAATCTGCCGAGGGTGGGGAGTGGTCACTGGGGCCAGAGTGCCTAAGTAAAGAGCAACTCTTGGCAAGCTTCTAGGAGGTTGAAAGGGATAGAAGTGAACCGAACTATGAACTGAGCAAAAAGAGAATGTTTCAAGGAATCAAAGTGTGGTTAAGCTTGTACAAGATCAAAGAAAGGACGATCACTAGTCTAGAGATTGTTGGTAGTGAGTGAATATCATAAAGATATCAGGGACAGGCTAAGAACAACGCAAAATCGCCAAAAAAGCGATACAGACAAAAGACTAAGATTGTCGAATTATTATGTTCAGTGTTGCATTTTCCTTAAGGTGTCGTCGATGAGAGGGACATATAGAGTTGGACACTACCAATGCCTTGGCTTAGTGGTATATGGGATAAAGCTCTATAGATCCAACTGAGGATTCAAAACTGGGAGGTGACAGCAAAGTTGCTTTTGGCAAAATCGGATAATGCATAGCCTATGGGAACCAAAAAGGAATTGCAAGTAATTTAGTAATATCAAGGTACATAATGAACGACCAGGAGAAGTGAGGATGCAATGAGGCATTAGTACCCTCATCTGTTTAAGGATATTGGAAGTTCGGCAAATTTGGAGAACGAAATTTCTACAAGGAGGGAAGAGTTGTAACATCTTGAATTTCGACCCATTTCGAGATAGATGAAATGGTTATTTTGTCAATGCACTGTTAGTTACGTTTACTTTGAGTTGGCCCCTCATGAGTTAACTAATTATTCCAAAAGACAATTAAGAATTGATACGCATATGACTAGTGAATTCAATCAAGGATAGGCCACTCAACCATAAGGATCAAAGAGGAATGATACCACATTGTTGTAGGCTAATTAGCAAACGGAAATAAATTGATTCAGTAGAAATATGAGGTTAGATTGCGAGTGATTTTGCATGACTTCGATATTGACTGCGAACAATGTTAAACCAATTTTCTTTTGGCCCTATACTCAGCATGAGTAATTAACCCCTCATGATTACATGACAATCGAGGATCACCCTATACTCAGCGTAGAGGCTGGACCCATGCTCCTTAGGGATTGCAGTCGATGGGGGAGAGCTCATGATGTCGTCGTGCCTCATGGGGGAGGACAATGCTTGGTCTACGACTAGTTGACTGTCAACCATAAGGTTGTGCCATAGCCCTAAGGGTTGTAATAATCGGAGCATGTGTGGATGTTGAGACATAAGAAAGTTGTGTGTAATGCTATGATTATTCACATGTCTCTTAATATCGTGATGATTTAAATGATAGTTTCTACAAGTTGCGTGTGCCAAGGCCAGGTAGGGTCGTATGTGTTTGCATTTGCTTATTAAACCGTCGTATGATAATTTTGCTTGAGGTGTGATATGTGTTGTTTGTCGGAACTAGGTTGCATGATTAGACTACCCTCGAGATGTGCAAAATTCCTAACTGAGGCTTAGAATTTTGACTTACTGAGATTTTATCTCACTAGTTATTAAATAACAATTTTCAAGTCCGTAGGATGGAGGATTGACATGTGTTACAGCTCATAGCCATTTTTGAAAGGAGTAGATTATGTAACATCCCAAATTTTCGGTAAGCCCGGAAATTGCTCGAGTTGGATTAATGGGCCGAGATTAGGACCGGAATTTTGGGAACCGCGCTTCTGGGGTAAAAGACCGGATTGCCCCTCCCTTCTAGAAGCTTGTTTGCTTTTTTTTGAATTTTAGGGTTTCTCTCTCTCTCTCGCGCGTCCTGTCTCCCTCTACAGCACGTCTCTCTCTCCTCTCCCTTTTCTTTCTCTTTCCCCTGCGTTTTCTTCCTTCTTGTCGACACCCACTTGCCACAATCTTATCTTATCTTTTTTTTATCCCTTTTGACCGGTCTTCTCTCTCTCTCTCTCTCTCTCTCTCTCTCTCTCCTCCCCTTCCCTTGATGCACGTCGACGCCCCCCCTGCTGCAGCTTCTTCTTCTTCTTCCTTTCTTCTTCTTCTTCTCTTCTCTGCTGGTCGACGCCTGACTTGCTGTTGCTGATCTGCTTCTCCACCGGCGAGACCAGCGACCACCCGTCATCGTCGCAGGTCTGCCGTCTCGCCAGCTTGCCGTCGGTGCGCCGGCCTCAAGCCAAACCGGCTCCGCCCAGCTTGTCCTCCTCTTCTCCTCTGTCTTCTTCCTCTGTCCTCGCCGTCCAACCGCTGTTGCAGCTTCGCCGGACTGCTCAAGGACCACCGTTGTGAGCCGTGAACCACCGCCCTTCACCTGACCACCCCGGACCAAGCTGCTGCTGCCCTCTATCCTCCTCCTTCTTCCTCAGTTTTGGGCCGAACCAGACCCATGGACGCCGGAGCAGCGAGTTGCTGCCTCGCCGTCGTCCCTCCACCCTGGCCGCCGCTTGCCATCCGCCTAGCCACCAGAGCCACCCTAGCCGGTTGCCCCCCCCCCTGAACTAGCTGCTGCACCGCCTCCCTCTTCCCTCTCCAGCTTCTGTCCAACCTCGCCGGAGCCGCCCACCTGGTCGCCGGAGCTGCTGGCCGCCGGCCGCCGTCACCGGGCCGCCCACCAGCCAGCCTCGTGCCACCACAACCGCTGGTCCCTTCGTTCCTTAGCTTGTCGCCGCGTGGACAGCCGCCCTCGGCCGAGACCCGGTCCCGGGCCACCTCGTCCCGACGCGCCGGAAGTTATCGGGCGTTCCCCTCGCCGCCGCCGTCGCACTCGTGTCGTCGGAATCGCTAAACCGTGAGTCGATTTCCTAATCCTTATTTAGGGGTTAATCTTGCTTAGGAGTGGTTTAATTAGTTTAATTATCGATTAGTGTTTTGGATGATGATTGTTAGTGTTTTAATATTATTGATTAAGCTTGCTTAGTGTTGATCATGGTTAGTATTAATAAATATTATTATTATTATTTTTGGAATAATAATAATTATTTATTATTTTCGGAATTATTAATTAAATTAATTTATAATTTCGAATTATTAATAGTAATATTGTTATTACTATTCATTGCTGAAAATTAATTATTTTTGGAGAAAATAATTAATTGTGATTATTTATTGGAAATGGTTTTAATTGAGTATTTTGGGGGAAAATTACTATAGTCTATTTTTCCAAAGTCAATAGTATTTATATACTATTTTATTAAATGACATTGGTTTATTAAAGAATGATTTTATTAAATGAAATTATTTGGGTTGGATAATTAATTATGGGATTGAAAAATAATTATAAGTATTTTGTGGGACTTGAATTATTTTATTGGAACAATCAACTATAGTTTAAATGAGTATCTTTAAGTATAATTATATTTTATACTTATTTGGGATAATTGAATATTGTTGGAAATAGTTGATTGGCGTCGTTTTGAGGACACGTATTTATTTATTATTAAATATACGTGATTATTTGGAAAAGTGTGCAAATATCGTGAGGTTGATTAGTCGGAATTGATTTACAGACTGTGACTTGAGTTGTTCCCAAGAGTTAGGGAATGTGTGTAATTGAATGCTGATTGGAAATTGAATTTTGGAAATTGTCGAGTAAGATCGCATGACATATTGCGTGGGTTATCTGAAATGGCATGTCGCATGAGCATGAGTGATATTTCATTTACGACAGAGCAAATATATAAATGGATTGCTTGATGATGTGTTGCATGAACACATTAAATGAGAGGGAACCCGGCGTTGCCGGAAGACCGCCAATCCCTATGGGGTTGTGCCGTGGCCAGTGGGTCGCCTGACTTCGGTCGGATGCCTGACAGGGAGGGGTTCTATGTGGGACCGCGGTATGGGGGCGGGTCCCGGGCCTCTGTCAGTTGCGGGGCTGCGGTAGTGGGCGGGTCCTATGCTCCTTCGGGAATGCCGTCTTGGGAGTGAGCCCTTGACGTCGCCGTGCCTCGAGGTAAAGAGGACGAAGCTGGTTTAGCCAGGAACCGCCAACTTAAAGGTTGTGCCGTTTGCCCAGGAGGGGGTGTTAATAATCGGAGCATGTGTGAGTGCGAGACATGAGAAAGTTGTGTGAAATGCTCTGATTATTTGCATGCTCTTAATGTCGTGATGATTGAATTGATAGTTTCTGCAGGTTGCGTGTGCCAAGGCCAGGTAGGGTCGCTTGTGTTTGCAACTGCTTATTGAACTGTCTTCTGATAATGTTGCTTGAGGTGGGGTATGTGTTGTTTGTCGGAACTAGGTTGCATGGTTAGATTGCTCCCAAGGCGAGCGAAGTTCCTAACCGGGGCTTAGGACTTTGACTTGCTGAGTTTATCTCAACCCGTCGTGGTTAACATTTTTCAGGTCCATAGGATGGAGGATCGACGCGTGTTACGGCTCGTTGCCGTCTTTGAAGGGAGTAGATTAACCTTGACTCGCTAGTTTCACTGGCTCGATAGGAAGATGCCCGTGGTAAGGGCTTGTACTTGTAAGCTTCCTAGGGTTAATCAGTAGATGAATAAAACAGTACTTTTGATGTGTTCTTGTTGGGTTTTCCTGCTATCCCTGTTTTTGTATTTGACCGGGGATTGTATTTCGCTTCCGCATGCGTTTAATCAAAAGATAAAACTAACGGTCGGCGACGGATCCTAGGGAGTCGCAAATCAAATGACCGCAAGAGAACAGGGGTTGCCGCGTGCTCGAGGGTCGGGGCGTGACATATTGACTACCACATTATAGTAATCTGGAGTTCCAAGAGCTTTTATCACTACATTCCCGGCTTATTCTACACAATGCATAAAACTATATGGATAATTAAAAGGTTGAAACTTGATATACTTTGCTTCAGTACATATGGTTAGAAAATGCCAAAGTACCATGAAACAATTAAGCTAGGCCAAAAATATTTTCCTTCAATTTAAGGCATGTCGCTTGTTGCACTAAATTCAAAACCCCAGCAGAACTAGATATATAGCATGACATCTAGGTGGGTAACATCAAAAGATAAACAATCATTTGCACTATTATTAATGATCTACATTCAAGTAAAGCAAATAAAGTTGAATTTCCTCAACACCACTAGTCATTTAGAAACATCAACTCTCTAATGTACCTGGAAGCAACATCCAGTGACTTCAAATGACTGTCATGTAATGAATTAAACGAACCAGACAATATAATCTTTCTTTCTGCATACGACGCATGTGAATCTGCAGAAAATGGATAAATAACAATTTTTTGCATTTTATATATCATTTCCGAAGAACACAACCAGAATCTATACCATTGGAAAAAGGATACACCTCGAAGCATACTTCACCATTTATAAGCTGCTCCAATTGTTCATTTTCATTAAAAGTTTGTTCATATTCGCTTGACAAATCAGACTCTATCAACTCTGAAATAGTTGTTGATGGTACTCTGCATGCATTTGCAATTGCCTACAGCAAATAGGAAGCTAAACTTTTTTGGATTAATTGAAGGCCACGAGAGATTAAGCATAAGATCAGGCCAGACCTAGTATGAGACCAAATGCATCTCTGTACAGGTCCCAAAATACAGTTCCTTTTGTAGTTACAAAGAACTCCCAACTTCCAACATTTTTGCGGTAAAAAGAAAAAGGAAAAGCAGAAGAATTTCTCAATTGACATTTTGTCTTCATTAAATTGCCATACCTTGAGCAGAAATTGGCTCGAGACCTTATCTTCTTGCTCCCTTGTTCGCAATCCCTACATCCATTTGGCTCCCAGTGAAACCAACAATCTTTCGATATAAATACTAGACTGGAGAGAAAACATTGAAATTGGATACACTTGACCGTTGACTTCCGGCGTGATAAAGCCTTGTATTCTTTTAAGGAGCAAGTCTTAAAATGTCGAAGCTGTTGTAAGAAAATCATTCCAAGTCTCAAAGCTAAGAGTATGGCTGGAATGCTAAAACTTGACATAACTGAACACTTTTGTGCCAAAAGTCTTTCAAAAAATACATTAAGTGCCAAAATCAAAGAAAATGGGACACTTAAGTGTAGGTGGCGAAAAAATCCGGTCAAATTGTTAACATGGCAATTTTCCGGGGAGAAGCGCACAAAATGATGTTATTTTGTGAGCTGATATGGCTAAATAAGCCCAAAACGACAAGTTTTGGGCATTAACGTGGCTAGACTCAGCCCAAAACGATGTCGTTTTACATTGAATTCGATTTTTAATATAAAAATTAGTTAAATTAAATTAAAAACTTAAAAAACAAAAAAAACACACACACACACAACAAGGAGAACAACACAGGCCTGGGATGACGGTGATGACCAGCGGGACGGCAGCGATGACTTGCAAGGGTCGCCAATGCCTGGACAAAGGTCGACGACCCTTGCCAACCAAAGGTGAAGGTTAGTAGGCCCTCGCCAAGAGCCAGGAGAGGGCGGCAACCCTCTTCCAAATTTGGACAAGGGCCCACCCAGATTTGGAAGAGAGTTACCACCTTGTACTGGCCATCGTTGCCGCCCCACCAACAATGGGGCAGCAGCCACAAGCGAGGGAGTCCCCTCTCACCTATGCTGACCTCTCTCCCTTTTTTAAGTTTTTAATTAATTTTTATATTAAAAATCGAATTCGGGCCAAAATGACGTCATTTTGACTGAGTCCAAACTGATTTAGCTTTCCGGTGAGCCACGTCAACGTTATACTATTAAAAAGTGCCATATAGGATTTCCAAGACAAGTCGCCAAACTTCACACTAAAAAATCCTACTTTTTTAAAAAAGTAATATTTAGGTATACCTTTTAGAAGTTTTGACACCAAAGTGTCTATTTATGTCAACTTTTGGCACTCCAGCCTTACTTTAGTCCAAGTCTCAATATTTCGATCCTGATATGGGAAAACACTCCAAACGCCTGAGATGTTGTGATGAAGGGAGGGACAATGGCGAGTGTGTGTACGATCCTTCATTCATGCTAGTGCTCTTTACTATGTAGTATTTACATCAAATCCTCCTCCAGCCTCAACAGAAGTGCTGATATATTGAAGCAGAAAAATGAACACCAAAATGGAGAACTTGATTCTCTGCTATATCATCTACATTGTATATAATATTAGCAAGAAACCATTACCCAGATGCAAGCAAACTTTAAGCCAAGATGGAGGAGAAGGGAAATTTGCAGGAGAGAACTGATAAGACCGCAAGTTAACCACTATGTATAGAAGAACTGCCACTGCTTCCCCATTTTTGAGTCACGGAAACTGGTGAAGTCGGCAACTTCATATTCTTCAACAGCCCCACATGGTCACGTTCCGGTGAAGGAGGCGGGTTGTTGCTTTGGCCGGCGCTGTTATCATCGGTCACATCCTTCGACTTGTTGGGCTCATGTGTCCCAATCGAAATCGCCTTTAACTCCTCCAGGATAGTCTTCATAAAGGGCCTCATGTCCTTGTCCTGTTGCAAGCACCTCAAGGCCAGCGAGGCCACAGCCATGATCATCCTATTGATTTCGGGATCCGACTCAAACCCCAAATTTGGATCGATCAATTCGTGGAACTCGCGGTTCCGTATCTTGCTAGTCGCTAAGTTGGCCAAATTAATCTCGTGCCTATCTCGGCTTATATCTACTGCGGGCATGGATGATATGAGTTCCACTAATACCACTCCAAAACTGTAGACATCACTCTTCTCCATAAGCTGGTAACACCGATGATAATCGGGGTCCACATAACCCGGAGTCCCCTGAGGAGCGGTTGACACATGGCTCGCATCATTGGGGAACAGCCAAGAAAGGCCGAAATCTGCTACTTTGACGCTAAAGTTTTTGTCAAGGAGTATGTTGTTAGTCTTCACGTCACGGTGGATTATGTCACACGCATGAAGGTAAGCCAATGCGGTGGCTGTTTCAATGGCGATGCTAATACGAGTATGCCACAGGAGAGGGTCCTGCTTCGCTCGCTCCCCATGTAGATGATCGGCTACTGTGCCGTTCGAGATGTACTCATAGACCAGCAGGAGTTCACGGCTGTGCCGTGAAGTGCAACCATATAGAGAGACTAGGTTTTTGTGGCGCAGGCGAGTTAGGATTTCAACTTCGGTCATGAACTGCTTCACCTGTCGATAGTTGTTCTCGTAGAGACGCTTAACAGCTACTTCCCGGCCATCTCGAAGTTTGCCTGTTTAAGAAAATGGAGAATGACTCTTAGATTCCTAGTTGTTTCCAGAATCTCTTGCCATTTATATGCAGGCTGCCTAATTAGCCTCTAAGGTCTTACCATAGTACACAATTCCAAAACCTCCATCTCCGAGCTCCTGAGAAGAATCGAAATGGTTAGTAGCTTCTTCAAGCTCGGCATTGGTAAAAATGGGGACCCCGAAGTATAGATTGCCCACTTCAAGATCTGCTTTCAAGGAAGAATCGGGAGAAGCATGTCTTGAGCGGAATATTAAGGAGCAATGCTTTTTCTTGTGGCGGATCATATAGATGCATAAACAGAGAAAAATGCTGGCCAGGGCACCAAATCCGCTACCTGAAGAACAAAAGTTTAATTAGATTTGCATCAGTGGCAGGAAGAGGAAATGGAAAATTTCAGGAGAACTTTGACTGTGAGATCTTCCCAAATGTACGAAGCATGTCATTGTGCTCTTGCATCGTAATTGTGCTCCAAGTATGCGTTGGCAACATTGTTTTGCTATCACAAACCATGCTTAATGCACCAATTTATACTCAAAGAATTATATTATGTCCCCCACGATAAAAGTTTGACTGACCTAATCCGATCTTCAAAGGTGCTTCGTTTCCTGCAGCAAAGAAGTAGTGCCAAAAGATGGCGTTTGCGTAGAAATGAATTCCACAAATACTGATTCTATCCACATAATGAAAATCATAGAACCGGAATACAGACACCAGCTTCCTTTATCTAACATAAATTCCTATTGATCAATTGAATATCACTTAACATAATACATCTTAGGAACAAATAGATAGTCCCTCATGTTAAATATCACATAGAAATTGCAGAAGTAAGTATAACGCAGTGTTATAGGCGACAGTGTTAACTGAAACTTCAAGTTGATTCAAAACAAGCATAAACAAACACACACCCAGAAAACTCTCCCCTTCACGTTTTCCTTCCCGTGCATTTGTCTTCTCTCAGTGAATCATACCCTGGCCTCTATATTGTAAATTCAATAATAATCTATAATCCTCAACACGTGTGCACTCACATTGGAACTGGCTAACGCAAACAGTGACACTCCCAAAAATATCACTATTTACTCAGCTGCCGCACATGATTAATGAAAGGTTGAGATCCACAAAAGCAACTACAACAGGACTATGTATCTGTGATCTGCAGATGTTGTACCGTAGTTCTTCAACTTTGGTGCGAGGAAGAAAATGACATTGCTATGAATTCACCTAACTACTTAAGTTGTATTTGTTTGAATGAAAGAATTCTTTGCCAATTAGTTTCCGGAACTTTATAGCCCATTTGGTAATGTGCCAAACAATGTACACTTCTAATTTTTTCCCTAAGAAAAAAAAAAGAACAGAAATTCCTTTTTGTTCCTTAGAACAAATTTGTTTTTGGGAATAAATTTGAAATAAAATCAAGAGGTAAAAAAAAAAAGTTGTTGGTTTGCTCCCGGAAAGAATTCCTGAATCAAATCGAATTCTTTTTTTTCCTCTCTTCTTTTCTTCTTTTTCTTTTCTTTTTTTCCTTTTCTTCTTCTTCTTTTTCCTTTAACTGATCGCCAGCCTTGGCCATGGCCAGCAACCTTGCCAGAGCATCACTAGCCCCTAGCAAGTTCACCCTCACCTAGATCTAGTGAGGCCGACCTTGTCAAGTGTCGGTGACACTCTAGCCATCAGGTAAAGGAGGAGGAAGAAGATGACGATGAAGAAGAAGAAAAGGAAACAAGAAAAGAAAAAGAAGAGAAAAATGTAATAAAAATGTTAAAAAATTCAAAGAAATTCTAAGTCACAAAAGAATTTGAAGGTCATACCATACAAATTTTTATTCCAGAAATAGAAATTTTAGATGGTAACCAAATGCCTTTAAATGTTTAGAAACTTGTCCAAAGAATAAAAAAGGAAAAACCATTTCTAAGCAAAAATTATTTTTAGGAACAAAATGGTTACCAAATGCATCCTTAATGCATATGGTTTGCCAAATATTATTAGTCAAACCATTTACTATTGAAGAAAATATACACAATTAAAGCTAGGAAAATGAATTTCCTAATCTAAAAAGGATAAAATACATTTTTTTTAAAATGCTTTCCACATAATTTATTTTCCTTTATCATAAAGTTTTTCCACATAAATCACACCCTAGATCTACAAGTGTCCGAAAGAAATATAAATAAAAAAGAGTAATGGCTTGGTGAATGAAGCTGAGATGGGGAAAAGGAACTGATAATAGAACACCAAAGGAAGTGAAAGAACTTCTTCCTCTTCCTATTAAGCCCATATCGAGTTTGGAGAGAATGGCGAGGAAATTCACCGAAAAAAACATGGGAGAATTTGAACCGTTGCTATTAGAGGGAGTTAATCGAAAAGCATTACCTCTGCACCGAAAACGTCCATTGCCTCCCCTGCATTTGCCTCCCCTTTTTTGGCATTCAACACAATTCTCCCAGGAGGTTAAATTCCATTCCAGTCTAAACCACTGCTTCCGCTCACCCTTGGAGTCAACATTTTCCATTTCCTCGTCGTCATCCGGTCTGGCTAATCTAACGGGTACAATAAGATGACTCTTGCACGCTGACAGATTAGGGCGTGGGTGTTCTAGTCTATCCATATGAGCGACATAAGAGCGGCTGGCACCAGGAGAGGGGCAAGTTGAGTAAGGATATGGATAATCAGCATTTGGGAAGCTGCTGCAATTACGGAGAAATGCTAGGTATGAAGGCTTATGACGATGAAATGCACCGCGCATATGAAAATCTTTAGGTTTAGCAAAACAAGCACTGCCCGTTTTTTCGAACTCCGAGATCAACGGATCAGATCGATGATCATGATCAACAAGGTCCTCCCACAAAGGTTCCAAGAACAGCGGCTTACGAGGACAACATGGTTTAGTGTCGTTCCTGGAGTGATAATCTTTCACGCTGTCCCCACACTTAGGAGGCTCGCAGGAATCATATTTCGAGCTCGCTGATGCGACCCAGCCTTCCAAAGAAATGATCGTCAAAATGCTGATGACAAGGCGAAGCACAACCTTGGAACTCATGGAGCTCTCGACACCCATTTCAGGAAATTTAGAGGGGAACAATAGAAGCACAAGAACAGTCAGAAAGGGGAAAGCTTTTGTGGGCGTATAGCAGAGACAGAAGGGGCTCGAGTGAGATTCAGTGGCTCAAACGGAAGATCGCATTATATGCATGTGTCGTTGAATCCTTTTTTCACGTCAACACGCCAATTGATTGGGTCAACTGTGCGTAGAGGACCCGAAAGAGCAAACGTGGTGGACCACATATTTGCCCAGTGAGAGGAAAATCGATTACAACTGTTGATGCTTCGGCCGAAAAAGGTCCATTTTCAGGACTCAGGATCGATTTCTCTCTATTGGCCACGGGCCCATGGCCCCTTCACTTTTTTCGAAGTTTCCAACTTTGTTTGACGGGGTTTCGAAGCTTTCCCACTGGCTTTCCTGGGTCGATTTCAAGCCCTCAGAACCGCAACGATTTTTCCCGAGACTTGCCCTCCACCCTTGATCTCTTTGAAGGTCGAGTGCTATGATAACTTGAGTTCGTGACAGTCAAAGGCGGAGAGACACGGCAGGTGACAACTGGCGGTGAAGGAAGAAACTGGTGAAGGGATCATCTGATCCGCCCATTGGGTTTATTTCAGACAAAGACACGTCGATGTTAAGGAGGTCGAAACAGAGAAGTCTTATAAACACAAATTCCTGACTAGTTTTAAGATGATGTGATCTTTGATTATTTACAGGTTGCACTCCCAATTTTGGCCTCAGTAAGCGAACTGGAATGGGTTTTCTTCTCTAGTTCTTTCACGTGAAGATGAACGTGACAGGATGGCAGCAAAATGAAAAGGAAGTAGAGAAAAGTGAACTTTCAGTGAAGTATGCATCCATTTGAAGAGTAAACATGATAATTGAGGGTATCATTGTTCTGATAATTTCTCCTATTGGCTTCAAGCATAATCCTCTTCAACAAGTTCAAAATTGCGTATCTCGAAACCATCATATCCGACAACCAAGAGATAGAAGAGATGGCGGACAAAGAGCAAAGTTTTTAGAGAGTATTCCCGAGCTGATGATAAATAATTGAGAAGCTGTCTGTTCCTCCTTGAGTACTTTTGGAGGACCTATAAATACTTCCCAGATAACTCAGAATTTAACTCAGCTTGAGACATTCAAGCTAATGCGTGCTCAGCAACTTCAGCTAGATTGAGCTCTTATGCTCTCTCTGTAGCTTATTTTTCCATACGACGTTTAAAACTCATACTAGAAATGAGGAGTGGTGGTAAGCAGATGGAGTAATCAAGTAGTAGAAACGAACACCTAAGAAAGCCAAAGAAACCAAGCTGAAGTTTTTGGAGTAAACGATCAGAAGAACCAATTCTACAAAGATAAAGCAGACAGAGAGATCATTTGAAATTCTATGAGCAGAATGTGAGAGCCTGAGTTAGAATAGTTTGCGGCACCTTACCATTGCCACAATGTTCAAGACGTGTTCAATCGGGGCAATAGCACACACTCGTGCTATTTTCACAGCAGCACCACCCCCCACTTCTGCGGCACCTCATGCAGTCGTACCCCGTCCAGTTCAGCATGAAACCATCCTCCAATAACTTCAGGTACTCGTCACCTTGATTCACCTTCCAGTCATGTATCTCAACTGGGGCGGCCACCAAGTACTGGCACGATGCTCTATTCCAGTTCAAGTTATCACACTTACTAGCTATCACTGCAAAAGAATTGTTCCCTTCGCTAGGACCCCACTTGGCCCAAGATATTGTGGAATTAACCGAAAATGACTCGTTGCAGTTGCGGAAAATGCAGAGATCAACCTTGTCCGGACCAAAAGCAACAGGTAAGCGGTCGAAAGAGTAGTTAGAACTTGGCAGGGGGCACCCAGCATTGAATACCGCTTCATTCACTACTCTAAATGAGTTCTCACCATACGAAATGTCATCAATCACATAACTAGATTGATATGTCCGATAAATCAGCCTATAGTTGGGGCACTCTATCTTGAAGCCAGGAATTTGATGCTTGTCAGCCAAAGAACTGCGGTCGTGGTCCAAACATAAGCTACCCTTTTTGGATTCCAAAAAGGGTAGCTTATGTTTGGACCACGACCGCAGTTCTTTGGCTGACAAGCATCAAATTTTGGGTTCACCTCCAGAGACAGTACGAAGTCGAATAAGAACATGCTGAGATTGATGACGATACCGATCCACCTAAACAGGGGGGCTCTAAAGCTCAGCACTTTTTGTGGATTCAATCCTGGAGACATTGCCGAAGAGTGTGAAGGAAGTAGAGAAAGACGAATTGCACCAGGGATGATGTAACCGTAGATACCCTCTAAATGGTCCAAGTCGTTACTATTTAGCACTAGTAAATACCCACTTGGATATTAAATTTGACATTGCTGTAAACTGACTGTTGTATAGTCAAACAAAAACACAAGGTACGAATCATGCCCGAAAGTCCAACCTTTCCGAGTACTTATATCAGTGACGTTTTCGTAAAATTCAGCATGAAACGTGACACGGTCCAAATGCAAACAAGCAAATGGTAAAGGGGCGTATCGCTCTGGACAAGGAAAAAAGGACATGGAACATCATCGTCCATATCACATCGGTGCAGTTAGGCAACTGCCCTTGGTTGGAATTTCGGAAGCGAAGTAAGAAGGGAAAGAAAGACAGAGCAGGGGACCACCTTTGGTTCCCAATCTTCTGATGTTTCCGTGTCCATAGCTTAGAGGGTTGTCCACGGGGATTTTGGGTCAAAGTCTTCCCTCCGAAAGTCTAAAGAAGGCTGGCTTATTCGGAATCATGATGACATTGATGACATTCATGTCCGCGTCAAATCTTTTCTGGGTATTCATTTCTCGGCATTCAAACATCAGCGATCGGTCATAGCTTAGAAAACCAGCAACTCAACCCCATCTCCGTTTGAAAATGTCAACTCAAGCCCATCTATCAGCATAATGATGTTGACCTTTCCACGGTAATCTGAATCTCGTGTAATGGGGGGGCGTCTGTTTCACGCATTTTCCTTAAAAAATATATTGCTTAAAAATGAATAACTATTACTAATGAAAATATTTTTCATAAATTAATTATTTCAAATGATATAAGTGATTATTTTAACAAATTTTTTTCAAATAATTTATTTTCCATCGAATAAATGAAGTGTAAATAGTATGTTCCGGTTGTAATAAGAGCTATAGACACTAAAATTTCTTAAGAAATGATGGCATACTTGATATTAGAAAACTAAAGTACAATTAGGCAGTTGACCAATTATGATCAAAGATAGAAAGCATCATCTTCTTACAAGAAGAAAATAAAATAAAAAAATCACTTAAAAAAAGAGCTTGAAATTAACATGCAAACAAGAAAAACACTATTTAATTATCATAAAGATAAAATGAAATGAAATGCATTAAATTATCCAAATAAACTATACATAAATTACAAGTAACGAAATGTTTCACCATTAGTGAATCTAGATAGCTTAAATATGATCAATTATGGGTCTCATCTAAACCCAATCTATAGTATATGGATAATAAGAAAGCTGTTATAAAAGGAAAATTCCATTCATAAAATTGAAATAATATAGTAAAATGGAAAAGCAAAAGTAAATGTGATAAAACAGAAAATAACATAGATATTGATGATTAAGAGTATAAATTAAGTAATTTTTTTTATGCTAAGACTTTATGACATTACCCATGAATAAATTGACGATTGAGGCAAGATATAATCCTATATGGAAATCCATATATTTTACGAAATTTTCTCATTACTGTGAATAGTAGACAGAGTCTGTGCTTGCCCTAATTCTTATAAAGAAAAGAATGACCGAGACTGAAAATTTAAGAAATCAAATTCCATAAATTGGTGAAAATGTTTTACTTTAAATTGAATTCAAGAACGCTATCTCAATACGTCATGGCAAAGCTTAGTACCCTATCGTTTACTCTAAAAACTTGAACTATCCAAGAAAGCCCTGATTTATACTCAACAATGCTCTTCAATGTCATGTCTCCTAATGGCTTCATTCTACAATAACTTGGTAGTATCCAATGCAATTTATGGTAATAATTGAACGACAATAATGGGTGCATTTGATTCGGCTTTGGAGAAATGCATTTGGGAAAATGTAGATACCTTTAGGCTAAAGGAGTTTCTCGAAATGTAAATACCATTTGGTAAATTTTGCATTGTGAAACAACTTTGGCCTAAATGCTGTTTGGTGAATACTACATTTTGCTAAGGGACTTTTGCAAAAAATTTTATTAAAAAAAATTGTAAATAAATTTGTTTTTCCAATACACCTTCCGTCGGCCAGATCTGGCCGCTGGTCAAGCTCTGGTGGCTAGATCTAGCCGCCGAAAGGCGTTGCCTGAGGTCACGCGACCTCAGGCGAGGCAACCTGAGGTTGGGCAACCTCAAGCGACGGTCGCCTTGGTCATGCGACCAAGGCGATCGTCCGCTGGGTCGCCAGCCTAGCACCCTCAAGCAACAACCATCGCCTAGGTCGCACAACCTAGGTGGACGCCTCTATTGCCTGGGTTTGCGCAGCCCCAACGGATGGTCACTTGGGTCGCGCGAACTTAGGCGACGGAGGCAGCCGCCTAGGTCATGCGAACCTAGGCGACGGCGGTGGCTGCTTGGGTCGCCTCTGTCACTGGGTTCGCAACCTAGGCGGTGGTTGTGCGACCACCTGAGGTCATCGGACCTTAGGCGTGCAACCGCCTAAGGTCGCGCGACCAAGGGTAGCAGTCACCCCCCCTTGGCCAACGGTCACCCCTTTGGCCAGCAGTCGCCCTCCTTGGCCAACTATCGCCAACGATCGTCGGCTTCGTTGGCCATGTGGGGAAAATGAATAGTAGTACAAGTTGCATTCCGAAAATGCAACTTGCAAACGCACTTTAAGGGACTTTAAAGAGACTTGGAGATTCAATTGCATCTCCCCAAAGTCATCCAAAATATTGAACCAAACACCATTGCATTTTCCCAATGGGCTTTGAGGGCTGAAAGCCTATTGGAAAAGCTGAACCAAATGGGCCCAATATAGTATGAGAACCCTCAATCGCCCTACTTTAATAAATCCAATAATTAACTTAATTAAGAGTGTAACAACTCCAAAATGACTAGCCAACCCAATCAAGGTTTGTCATATATCGGCCACTCACTTTTCTAGCAAAATGTTCTGGCAAAAGCTAACTCTTGGCCTCAAGATAGCAAAATATTAATACTTACACTAAGTGGACCAAGATCTATTCACAAAATAGATATATTAAGTGATGCGACGGATTGTTATTAGTTATTGAATATGGCTCGCTCATCTGAAACTAGCTTATCTTTAGTCTCCTACATCAATTAGTACATTAATTTTATACATGTCTTATTATGCATGGCATTACTTTAAGTGATTCAGATTTGAGTTCTGAAAGGATAATAAATTATCCTATTTGGTATTTGGCCATATCCTTTGGATCAAGTATACCTCAATAAAATGTCGGATAAGAAATCTGTCATAGGGGTGGGATAAACTTGAATTGAATAAAAAAAATTGAAAATAAAATAACAATCTCTATTATCATCCAATGATGGATTGATAGAGTGGCGCATCCGACAAATAATTGAATAAAAAAATTAAAAATAAAATAACAATCTCTATTATCATCCAATCATAAATTGATAAGTTGACGCATCCAACAAAAATCAGCTACGAACCCACAATTCTTAATACTCTTTGCAAATGTCTCTACGCTCTCCAAATGATCTATCGAGGAATCATCAACTGTTCTCAACTCATTCATGGTTGCATCAAACAATGGTGATTTTGAACCTCCTCACAGTTTAATTACTCTGAATTGGAGAATCAATCAAAACCACCCTTCTCAGTGGCCTCTTCTCCTCCTCCACCAAAATGACCATTCACACTATCAATCTACTTTGATAATTAATTGTTGTTAGTTTTTCCTAATTCTATCCCATCATCTGCTCCTCCATTATTGTTTTTGCTAGCCACCAACAACAGCCTCCACCGTGCGATTGCCACCGACGCCAAGACGCCAAGAGACATGGCCAGGAGGAGGGAGGGGGAGAGGGATAGGGCCAATGATCGGCGCGAGACAGAGGGGCCAATTGGGGCAGGGAGGCATGACTAAATCCAGAGTCGTCAGCGAGGGATGTTGTAGGTAGAAGCTGGTAGGGCAGAGTGGGCGGCGGCGGGGAATGGCCCAGACATAAGGCAGTATGGTTCGCTGAAGGGGCCACGAGAGAGCTCTTCCGGTGGCCATAGCTGATAGCTAAATAGTGAATTGTCCAAAGAGTGGAGGTACGATTTAAGAGAGAGAATATTCGGAATATTATCCATGATTTTCAAAGATTCTTAATCCTATCTTTATTGACACCAAATATATGATGGGATTTTATACAATTTGGATGATACTTTGAGGATTTATAATCCTACTTTGTCTTATCATATCCTATCATATCATATTCTATTCTAATCCGAATTCGAACAAGCAAACACAGCTTAAGTAGCCTTGGAGCTTTGAGGCCGGAATGAATTAGATAAAGTCTTCCTCTGATTGCATAAAAAATCAGCTATTGATGTTGACTCATCGCTAGTTTTGCATCATTACTATATCTAGACAATAGAAAGAGTCCGTCGCCATTTCCATGATTCGTACCCACTTCTAGTAATGAAATGGTTTCGTTTTGGTCGCTAGAGAGCTACTTTTGGTGACTAATTTTGCACCTTTCCAAAAGCACACAAGTTTGCTCGAGCCAAGACATTAGATCCACATGTGTCCTAACATTCTCTCCTAATTTGAAGATGATTCGCACACATTGTGGTTAGCCTAGCTGCTTCACAAGTATCGATTGTTAGATGTCAACTTGTGCGGCCAAATCGCCTTCTTTTTCCAATCTTCCCTTCCTTATTTATAGAGATTTCTATGTCCGTGATAACCCTCCTCGGTTAGTGTATTAATATTATACATGTCTTATTATACATGACATTACTTTAAGTAGTTCGGATTTAAATCATAATAGGATGACAAATTATCATATCCAGTATTTGGCTATATTCTTTGAGCTAAATATACCTAGATGAAATGTCGGATCATTGGGGTGGGATAAATCCAATTTGAATTAAAAATTTTAAAATAAAATAACAATCTCTATTATCATCCAATGATGGATTGATAGTGTGATGCATCCAACAAACATTAGCGACAAACCTACGATCCTTATCACTCTTTGCAAATTCCTTTATGCTCTCCAAATGATCTATCGAGGAATCGTCAATTGTTCTCACCTAGCTCATGTTCACATAGAACAATTGCGATTTTGAACCTCCTCACAGTTTGATTACTCGAAATGGACAATCAATTGAAATTGCTCTTTTCACCGGCCCCTCCTCCTCCACCAGACCCAATTGATTGTCATGATCATTCACGCTATCAATCTATTTATATAATTCATTAATATTAGTTTTTCCTAATTCAATCCCGTCATCTGCTCCTCCATTATTGTTTTGGCTACCATCAACAACAGCCTCCACCATGCAATTGCCGCCGCTGCCGAGACGCCAAGAGACATGGCCAAGGGGAGGCAGGGGAACAGATATAGGGCCAATGATCGGCACGAGACAGTGGGGGCAATTGGTGCAAGGGAACGTGACTAAATCCAGAGTCGTCAGCGAGGGATGGTAAAGGCAGAAGCCGGTAGGGCGGAGTAGGCGGCGGCGGGGAGTGGCCCAGACATAAGGCAGTATGGTTCGCTGAAGGGGGCACGAGAGAGCTTTTCCAATGGCTATAGTTGATACCTGATAGCTAAACAGTGAATCGTCCGAGAGCGGAGATATGATTTAAGAGAGAGAATATTTGGAAGATTATCCATGATTTTGAAAATTTCTCAATCCTATTTTAAGTGGCACCAAATATATGATGGGATTTTATACAATTCGGATGATCTTAAGAGGATTTATAATCCTACTTTATCTTATCCTATGCTATCCTAGGCCAAATTTGGACAAGCAAACACAGCCTAAGCAGTTTTGAAGTTTTGAGGGCGGAATGAATTAGATAAAGTCTTCCTCTAATTGCTGAAAAAATCAGTAATCATTGAGAAATAATGTGCCATTGCTAGTTTTGTGACAACAGAAATAGACTTCGTTGTCATTTCCATGATTCGTACCCACTTCAAGTAATGAACGGTTTCGTTTTGGTCGCTAGAGAGCTACTTCTAGCGACAAATTTGCACCTTCCCAATAGCACAGAAGTTCGCTTGAGCCAACACATTAGATCTACATGTATCCAAACATTTTCTTATCAATTGAAGATGATTCTGGCACATCGTGGTTAGCCCAGCTGCTTCACAAGTATCGATTGTTAGATGTCAACTAGTGCGGCCAAATCGCCTTTCTTTTTCCAGTCCTCCCTTCCTTATTTATGGAGATTTTTACTGTATCCTTGATAACCCTCCTCGTTTCGTATGATACTACTAATCCATGAACTTGTCTATGAGAACCCATCGTGTCATTTGCTATATAAACTTAAAGAAGAAGGAGAAGAAGTGAACGCACCAGTTTGTGTACAATGCCAAGCATGAGGCCGGTCCGGGCAGTAACACCGGAAATGGAAGATGCCGTAATCAAACCGGCACTTGCCGCCGCTCTCCTCACGCGCTGCAATCGCTTGCCGTCCAGTTCAACACGAACCCACTCCTCAACGCCTCCTCTATCTCTGCCCTCCCTCTCCACTCGGCCGCCACTGGCGCCTCCACCAAAGTCCCGCACTCTTTTGTCGCATTAATCACTTCTTGATTCTTGCCATCCCCGTATATGCCCAAAACGATCCCACTTTCGCCTTGTTCTTCGCCAGGACAGCTGATCCTGTAGTTCAGAAGCTCGTCGGCACGGAGAGAGATGTTGCAGTCGTATAAGAGAGAGAGTAGCGGTAACGTTCTGGCTCAGCTGGAACAAAGTCGTCGCGAGGGTCAAGTTCTTGAGAGAACCAGGCGCACAGTAAGAGAAGCCGGTCGAGTTGTCGTTGGAGAGGGCAGCGTTGGAGACGCGGAGAGACTGGTTCTTGTAGAAGATGTCGTGGACAACATAGTTGTCGCTGGAGTGAGTGATGACCGGGCGGTCATCAGCGCAGGACAGGTCGAAGCCTGGGAAGCCGCAGTAGGAGGGCTGCCGGTCGCGGACATAGAATGGGAAAGTGATGTTCAGGCCGCCGCAGGCGACAGGGAGGCTGCAGTTTCCGAAGTAGGGGTCGATGAGGGAGAGAGACTCCCGGGGGGATAAGGAGAGAGAAAAGAGCAACAGCAGTAAGAGGTCTGTGTTGATTGAGAGAGCAGAGAGAGGAGGTGTGAGGGCGGTTCTGGTTCTGCTTCTGGTCATTGTGGATGGATGGGGCGGTGGAGTTTGGTCGAAGATGGTGATTTCATTGAGAGAGAGAGAGAGAGAGAGAGGGACTCAAGTGTTGAGGTTCTTGGATGGTGGTGGATTGTGCGTCTTGTTTGACTTGGAGATGAGTTGGATGAGACTTGATTCTTCTGACAAAACAGGAAATGTGTGGTGCTGTATGCATCTTCCTCCTTATCATAGACTGCTGAAAAATTCAGGAAATGCCCATGAAAATTCAACGCCGTCAAGTTGACCGATCCGAAACCATTCACGTCTCGAAGTCACCATCGCTGCAAGTCCGAGGAGGAGAAAGTTGAATGCTCTGGTGAAGTACGACTGGAGAACTGAAGATGGGGAAAGTCCTCAGACGCGTCATCTCACCGACCTTCCGCCTGAGTTTCACTGTGCCTCACTGCCTCTCTGCCCCTCTGCCCCATCCTCAACATTAGCTTCGCGTGGAATGAGGAAAAATAGTCAGGGCGAGTTGATGCAAATCACAAATTTTGGGGGGATTGCAAGTAATTAGATACAAAATTGAGAAGCTAAGAGGTTCCGCCCATAGGCCGTCAACTTTTGAGGAGATCTATTGTATTTATCACTTGATTCACGGGATGCAATTAATTTTGGAAAAAAGACGCAAATGAATTGATCTGCAATATCATTTTTGAACTTTTAATTTATTCCATAGTTCTTAAATTTTGATTAAATATTTAACATGATCCCTAAACTTTTACATATTTTCCTATAATTTAGAGACTATATTGAAATTTATAAATAGTTTAGGGGTCACATTAAATAAATTGAAATCTACAAATGACATTACACATTATGTAAAAATTTAGAAATTACATCTCACAAATTACAAATTCAAGGACAATATTACACATTGAATAAAGTTCAAAGACCATTTATATTGTCATCCCACTAATTTTATACTAGTAGACTAAGACCAACAATTACCGATATGCTAAGGAGGTTGTCTCGTATAGTACTTTTGCCATGGTTGTATTTGTTGTAACTTTTATAAGTAGTTTGATAAACACCCACATAACTATATTACCTCCAAAACTACATTAGTTTACTAGAACTCACGAATGTCTCACCTAATTTTAAGATCATGGAACTTTAAAACATGCAGTGCGACCATGTACATTGCAACACTTCATGTCACGCCTCAACCCTCGAGCACGCGGCAACCCCTGTTCTCTTGCGGTCATTTGATTTGCGACTCCCCAGGATCCGTCGCCGACCGTTATTTTTATCTTTTGATTAAACGCATGCGGAAGCGAAACACAATCCCCGGTCAATTACAAAAACAGGGATAGCAGGAAAACTCAATAAAAACACATTCCAAAGTGCCGTTTTATTTATCTACTGATTAACCCTAGGAAGTTTACAAGTACAAGCCCTTATCATGGGCATCTTCCTATTGAGCCAATGAAACCAATAAGCCAAGGTTAATCTACTCCCTTCATAAACGGCCACGAGCTGAAACACGCGTCGATCCTCCATCCTAAGGACCTGACAATGGTTATTCAATAACCAGTGAGATAAATCTCAGCAAGTCAAAATCCTAAGCCTCGGTTAGGAGACCTACTCGCCTCGAGTGCGCCTTGACGTGCAATGTCTCTATCGCCAACAATTCAACAACAGAATAACACCCAATCGACCATTAACAGACGCACGCTTAGACCAAGGCTCATATGCAATTATTAACAGTTAACACTCGCAATCACAGGCGACCCTACCTGGCCTTGGCACACGCAACCTGCAAAAACTGTTAATTCAATCATCACGACATTAAGAATATGCGAATAATCAGAGCATCTCACACAACTTTCTCATGTCTCACACCCACACATGCTCCGATTATTACGACCCTCTAGGCCACGGCACAACCTTATGGTTGGCGGTCAACTGGTCGTAAACCAGGCATCGTCCTCTCCCGTGAGGCACGGCGACGTCATGGGCTATCCCCCACCGACGGCATTCCATAAGGAGCATGGGCCCGGCCTCAACCGCGACTCCGCATCTGACCACTGTCAGGCGACCCAATGATCACGGCACAACCCCGAAGGATTGGCGGTCATCCGACTCAACCGGGCTATCAACTTTAATCTGACCATGCAACACATCAGCAAACAGTTCATTCTTGTCTTTGCTTTTGCTTGGTCGTGAATGCAACATCGCTCATACGTTCATGCTCATGCGACATGCCATGTCAGACCATTTCAGATAACCCACGCAATATGTCATGCGATCTCACTCGATAATTTCCGAAATCCAATTTCCAATCAGCATTCAATCATACACATTCCCTAACTCTTGGGAACAACCAACAATTCAAATCACAGTCTGTCAATCAATTCCGACCGATCAACATCAAGATACTCCAATACCCAACCAAGTGTCTCAATATTTAATAATAAATAAACACAAATATCAATTAATAAATAAATACGTGTCCTCACGACTACAACAATCAGCTATTCCCCAATAATACTCAATCATCCCAAAAATAAGTATAAACTATAATTATACTCAAAAATATTTATTTAAGAATCATGCTATAGCCGATTGTTTCAATAAAATAATTCAAGTCCCACAAAATACTTATAATTATTTTTCAATCCCATAATTAATTATCCAACCCAAATAATTCCATTTAGTAAAACCCCTCTTTAATAAACCAGTGTCATTTAATAAAATAGTATATAAATACTATTGACTTTGGAAAAATAGACCATAGTAATTTTTCCCCAAAATTACTCAATTAAAACCATTTTCAATAAATAATCACAATTAATTATTTTCTCCAAAAATAATTAATTTTCAGCAATGAATAGTAATAACAATATTACTATTAATAATTCGAAATTATAAATTAATTTAATTAATTAATAATTTCGAAAATAATAAATAATTATTATTTTATTCCAATAATAATAATAATAATAATATTTATTAATACTAACTATGATTAACACTAAGCAAAGCTTAATCAAATAGTAATAAAACATTAATCATCCATCATTCAAAAGCACTAATCAAGCTTAATAATAAACTAATCACCCTAAGGGAGTTTAGCACCCTAAACAAGGTTTAGAAAATCGACTCACGGTTTGGCGATTCCGACGACACGAGCGCGATGGCGGCGACGAGGGGAACACACGGGAACTCCCCGGCGCGTCGGGACGAGGCAACCCGGGGCCGGATCTCGGCCGAGGGCGGCTGTCCGCGCGGCAAAAAGCCGAGAAACGCAGGGACCAGCGGCTGTGGTGGTCCAAGGCCGGCTGGCGAGCGGTCCGGCAACTCCGAACGGCGGCCAACAGCTCCGGCGAGGCGGCGACAGCTCCGGCGATGGCTGGACAGCACCGGAAGAGGGAGAGAAGAGGCGGTCCAGCTGGCTCAAGGGATGGCAGCAGGTCAGGGGTGGCTCCGGTGCGGCTGAGGGGTCTCGAGAACAGTCCCCCGGCGGCCTACAGCGGTGACCGGCGGCGGCGGGTAGCGACGAGGCTGCTGGTCGCTTCTCCTGGTCACGGCCAAAGGAGCCGAGGGGGAGAGAGAGAGAGCAAGGCGACGGTGGCGGCTGCTGGGACAGCCCCCGGATAGCCCCCAGCGGCGGTCCAAGGCGGCCAGACGACGGCGAGGTGGTGGAGGACGGGCCAAGGACGGCAGCTGGCCGGATCTGGTTCAGCTAGGTCAAGTTCGAAGGGAAGCGGCTGGGCTCGGGCAAAACCGACGGACGGCGCGGCTGACCGGCGCGAGACTCGTCCGGTTCCATTGACGGGCCGGCAAGCAGTGGACGGAGGCCAGGACAGAGGTGGCCCGGCTCCGGCAGCGGCAGACAGAGGAGAAGGAGGCGAAGACAGAGGCTGGACGGGGCCGGTTTGGCTCAAGGCCGGCGGACAGCGGCGAGCTGGCGGAACGGTGGGGGTGCGGTGGTGACGGGTGGTCGCTGGTCTCGCTGGCGGAGAAGCAAATCAGCAGCAGCAATTCGGCGAGGGAGACACCCGCAGAAAAGAAAAAGAAGAAGAAGAAGAAGAAGAAGAAGAAGAAGAATCGGCTGCAGCAGGGGGGCGTCGACGTGCATCAGGGGAAGGGGAGGAGAGAGAGAGAGAGAGAGAGAGAGAGAAACGTACATGGGTGTCAGCAAGTGGGGCAAAAAAAAGAAGAAAGAGATAAGAGAAGACTAGTCAAAGGGGAAAAGGTAAGAAAAGATGGGGCAAGTGGGCTGCCGACGGAGAGAGAAAGCACATGGGAGAGAGAGAGAAAACGTGCGGAGGGGATGGGAAGAAAGAAAAGAAAAAGAAAACAATACAAAATCCTAAAAAGCTTCTAGAAAGGGCAATTTGGTCTTTTTTCCCTTGAAGCACAAATTCCCAAATATTTGACTCCAAAACTCGGCCCGTTGAATCCTTCTCTAATACTATCGGGCTTACCGAAATTCGGGATGTTACACTTCACAACATAGGAACATGATATAGCTATAGTTGTGTTTCAACTGTGTTACAATGCTATGCTAGGAAAAGTTATAACTTGTGTTTTGGCAACTTTCTAATAATGGATTAAATATATCCTTTAAATCCTTTAAATCCACAACACCTTAATACTAGTTGAGGCAACTTTCTGATAATGGATGCAGTTGCTAGTAGTTTAGCAAAGATTTGTAAAAGTTGCAACATTCATTTTCGCAATCGTGGCTACTGCTGAAAAATGTACCATATAGGTTCTGAACGAGTTTTAATAATATATAAGCTAACATGGGGAGCCATGCTAGCCTTGTGTTATATGGTTTCTAGTAAAAAATGTGCATATAAATCAAGTTACGTGTTGCTTGATTATAGTTTTATATACTCTTTATATACATATAATAGCTCACTACCTACCAACTTAAGCTTTTGACGGACATTCTAACATGGTATCAAAGCCAAGTTCTACTCCAATTTTATCTTGTATGTGCATTTGCACATCCTTTAATTAGGGATTATTATGCTCTTTATATACATATGGGCTTCTTCTAATCATCGGTTCAAGGTTTTAGATTGGATATTCTAACAAAGTTAAATTGGTCAAAGCCAAGTGAAGTGAATAAGAAGGCATGAGAGGACTATAAATTGTAATTTTATGGGGACATGACTCTACTTAACGAGACAAATTCATGGACATCACTTGTCTTCTCTAATTGATAAGATGCAAGTACCAGGTTTCTTCGGGCGAGTTATCTTAAAAATGATAGGTAAGATCTTTGCATTATTGAAGGATCCCCTTTATATAGTCTATTCAATCATTGCTGAATTTTATATTCCGATATATGGATGACCAGGTCAATCATTCTCTTTTCTATTTGCAGTTCAATTCAAAGTGAATCTCAAAAAGTCATGTCAAACCGGCCAATTTGAATAACAGGCAGATGATTACCTCGCGTACACAAAAAGAATCCCATCACGAGAAATTATTGAGTCCCACTCCATTTGACCGGAATTCAATGCATCATTCACCAAGGTAAGGGGATCATAATACATTAGCAAATCGAAAATGACATGATTTTTAGATAAGTGGTAAGGAAATAAAACGGTTATTCTTACCAAAAAAAAAAAATCTTACCAAAAAAAGAAATAAAACGGTTATATTTATTACATACTTAAGGTCTTGTCCCATCTTAATCGGTACGAAAATAATAAGATCTTTTTATAGATCCAGCCCAGCAAACTTCAAGAGAGCGCATATATTTAATCGTTCGGAAAAAAAAAAAAAAAACGAGAAGCTATAGCCCAAAAGATAAAAATCTATGGTTCTAGCCAAGGAGACATCAATTCGGTCACTGAGTAACATTGCCGAGACTCCCCCCGGCGTATTAATTGCTTCCCCCCATAAGATCTGATTCGCCAACCAGTCGGCGCATGCATTTTCTTATCTATAAGTACGGACCATCTAAATTTGTGGCATTTTACGACGACAACTTGTTAGGATACATGGTTGAACTAGTGTGATGATCGCTTGTGAGTTGACCTTGATTACCAACATTAGTGGAACCCAAAGAAATCAAGGAGTGTCATGGTCAGAACTCAATTCCCTCGAAATTGTCATGATCTATCCCTTAATTATCATTAGGCCTTCATCTCATGGGCCCGTAAACAAAGGAGTTAATTAAATGTCCAAGGCTTGTGGTTATATACTGGAAGTGTCAATTTACTTCATAAAATCTTGAATTTTGACTAAAAAAGACGATGAGTAGTTGGGATGGAACTTACCACAGCTTGTTCTAGTTGAAAGCGTATGATAAAACTCCGATTGTCAGTAGAAAGCTAATTTCGAGTCCATCAACATTTTCGGTTGAATTCACCTCCATTTAAAAATTTAAATCAACAAATTATGATTAGTTAGAATATTTTAATTGCTCCATAATACGTCTATTATTCGATGTGAGACTTTTGCTACATAATTCACACATGTATCTCAACAATCTTCTATTGCTTGCGAAATAAGTGTTAGGTTTGTTTTTCCTTACTTCAATTATCATTTTACATTAACATGTCTTAAATTGAATCTCTAACGCCTAAATTTATCCCTGCTATCTTTCTCCAAATCAATTACTGAAAGCTGCCATCAAGACTGTGTTACTATACCACAACATTTACCGTCTCTCCAAGGTACTTTCACCAAATCGAACCACAAAAGCTACATAGAAATCGCATTGGTCACGAGACTTCTTCATTGAGATATGCCCCAAACATTGATATGTATGATGAGTAGGCCACCCAATCAACCATCATCCATAATACCATTTGTTATAGGTAGTAATCAACCATCATCAATAATACCATTTATTAGGAGCATGGCAGAAACCCAATATCTTCACTTAGGAAGATTGCCAAAAGGAAGTCCAAGTCTAAACCCATTAATAGATCCACTGATCCACCTTCACTTAAAAGCTTAAACTAGTTATGAATCAATTATGATTTATTAACTTCTTCATCACATTACACTAGTTCTCGAATGTTGGACTATTTTCTAAAATAACTCACATGTGCATCTTGACTATATCCCCCTCACGTATGTACTTAATAAAGTCTACTTCCCACTTCATCCACATGTCCAACCTAAATCTCCAATGCCCACTTGTGGATCACAGAGAGAGAGAGAGAGAGAGAGTCCAAATCTAAACCCATCACATATCCAATTGAACCTTGATTTACTCAAAAGTTTGAATCACTAAGTTATTAAATAATTAGGATATATTAACAACTTCATATTACATCGGCTCTTTGATGTGACAATATTTTCTAATAGATTTCACATGTTTGGCGTGAGCAATTTGAAACCAATCTCTTTAAGATGAGGTGTCATGGCTTGAAGAGTAAATTTACTGCTTCATAGGTCTATCAATCAATGCATCTACGCCATTAGTAATTGACCTGCCTTATAAAAATAGTAGTCTCCTGTGTATCATATAAGAATGCTAAATCGCAAAGTGGGTCCAATTTTTAAAGCCAAGACAAAGAATCTTACTCCATTTTGGATAGTTGGCATCAACAGAGAGATGTGGTTATCCGGATCCCCAAGAATTTATTAGATTAATGAAAGATGAGCATGTGAAGGTGATCATGTGAAGGAAGCTTACCATGAGCTCCTGAATCATCACCATGCCCAAAGCCATTCCTTCTTCTGTATCGTGACGAGTTTCTTGAAACCTAAGCTTAGAACCACCCTCGCATTATATAAGCCACGCACTAATTAGGGTACTTTGCGTAACATTCTACGAGCATTACCGGCATTATCATGCCGATAGACTCATCCGATTCCGACGAAAACCTCGCTTCTTCGCAGAAGCCGTTAGGCCATCGAAGGGCCCTGCACAATATCCTCGGGGGGAGGGGGGATGTAAACTGCTCCATCCANGAGGAAGGTTATATCACGAAGCGGTGGTGGAGCATTCTCCCAGTTCGATGGCATCTTCATTCTCCTCGATGGCATCCTCATCGTTCTCATCGATTGGTTCGAATGAAGAGCGATTCAACAAGCTGCACACCGATGTGGAGAACATGATGTTCTTCATTTGAAGGCCCATAGGCTCCAATGTCCAGAAAGTCTCCTATGCATCCTTTAAGATGGAGAAGATTGAATATTCTCAGGACTTCTAGACCCTGGAGCCTAAACCTTCGAGTGAAGACGGATTGTCCTGAAGACTTCTAGCCATTTATTCAGGATTTTATAGCGCTTTTTTAGGAATTTTTTTTTAATATAATCCTGGCAGGATTAATGCTCATCATGTGCGGTAAGGAAATGTGGATCTAGTCATTATCTTTTTTATTTGTTTTTGGTAACAAATCTGGGTTCCTTTGTATAGCCGAAATGATATGTTTTGCAAGTGATATCTGGCTGGGAAAGATTATGTAACATCCTGAATTTCGGTAAGCCGAGAATTTTCAGAAAAAAGGGTTTAATGGGCCGAAAAATTGGAACCAAGAGGAATTTGACCGATTGGAGGCCCAATGGGCCTTGCGCCTTTGAGGAGTCGGCCACGTGGGCCCAAGCTAGCCAAGTGGGCCCAAGGAAGCCCAACTTCAAGCCTTTGAGCCCGTTAGATTTTTCAAGCCCGTTTCCCTTCGATTTGAGCCCGAACCGATTTTCTTCTAGCCCGTATAAATTCTTGGCCCGTGTATGCATATAGTAAGGTATACTATACTTTGAGGAATTACCAAATTGCCCTTTCTAGAAGATGTATTTATTCTTGGAGGACAAAAGGGAAGAAAAGTCAAGGAAATGATTTTTGGGGCAAGTTGATGAAGGGAGATAAGGTTTTGGAAGAGAAGTTTGATTTGGCTTCTTGCTTGGCTTGTTGCTTTCTTTCTCCCTCCCCTTTGTTGACTTTTCTTCCCCCTCATCTCTTCCTCACGTCCACCACCAGCCACCCCACTTTTCCCTTTTGTCTTTCTCCTCTCCCTCTTGAGTTCTTTTCTGGTTTTCCTCTAAAAACAGCAGCTGTGCTGCTGTGTTTCCCCCAAACCAGCCACCATTAGCTGCTGTCCTTGCTGCCTTGCCATCGTCAAGGAGCCGCCCAACCATCACCGGACCGCCACCCCCTGTCCTCTCTCTTTTCTCTTCCTTTTTCTTCATTTGCTTGCTGTGTTTTCTGTTTTCCCGCTGGAATCCAGCCTTGCCGCCGTCACCGGAGCCGCCACCACCGCCCAAAGTGTAGCCATGGAAGTCAGGGAGCTAGCCGCACACTGCCGGCCACCCCTGGTCGCCGTTAGCCGCCCGTTTCGGCCATTTTCGCCCAGAAACTCCATTCCGCGTGAACAGTAATCCGAGGGCTGTTTTGGCCCGTTTCGGCCACCGTTTGTTGTCCGTTGTCATCCCCAAGCTTACCCCTCGTAGCCCTCGTCCCCCTCTACGCGCCGATGTCGCCGGATTTCCGATCCAAGTAAGTTAATTTCCTAATCCTTATTTAGGGGTTAATCTTGCTTAGGGGTTAATTAGTGTATTTGTGTGTTTATGTTTAATTAAGGTTGATTGGTTAATTAGGCTAGTTAATTAAGGCTGACTAGGGTTATTTAATTGACTATGGTTAGTGTTAAAGTAACATTGGTTAATTAATTAAAGTAACTAGGGTTAGTTTCTAAAGTAACTATGGTTAATTATTAATCATGGTTGAGTTAATTAACTCTAGTTAGGTTAAATTTAGTAACCATGGTTAAGTTTAATATTATTTTATTAATTTCGGATTAGTTACTGTTCATGATCACTGTTCACGGATTACTGTTCACAATCACTGTTCACGGATTACTGTTCACGGCACTGTTCATGCAGAAGCTAACTTTTGGTTTATTTTGATGTGTTCTTGGTTGTTATGAATTATTGAAGTGCCGATTGTTAATTATACTTGTGAAATATGATGAAACGCATGATCGAAGACCGAGTGGAAGTGAAAGTGTTTGACTTATTGAGTTATTCCCGAGAATTAGGGAATGTACGTGATTGTTGATTGGTTGAATTTGGAATTTTGGAATTGTCGAGTGATACCGCATGACATATTGCGTGGGTTATCTGAAATGGCATGTCGCATGATCATGAGCGATATTGCATTCACGACAGAGCAAAGATATAAATGGATTGCTTGATGATGTGTTGCATGATCACATTAAATGAGAGGGAACCCGGCGTTGCCGGAAGACCGCCAATCCCTATGGGGTTGTGCCGTGGCCAGTGGGTCGCCTGACTTCGGTCGGATGCCTGACAGGGAGGGGTTCTATGTGGGATCGCGGTATGGGGGCGGGTCCCGGGCCTCTGTCAGTTGCGGGGCTGCGGTAGTGGGCGGGTCCTATGCTCCTTCGGGAATGCCGTCTTGGGAGTGAGCCCTTGACGTCGCCGTGCCTCGAGGTAAAGAGGACGAAGCTGGTTTAGCCAGGAACCGCCAACTAAAAGGTTGTGCCGTTTGCCCAGGAGGGGGCGTTAATAATCGGAGCATGCGTGAGTGTGAGACATGGGAAAGTTGTGTGAGATGCTCTGATTATTCGCATGCTCTTAATGTCGTGATGGATTAAATGACAGTTTCTGCAGGTCGCGTGTGCCAAGGCCAGGTAGGGTCGCCTGTGATTGCACCTGTGTATTAAACTGTCTTTTGTGGTTATTTCTCTGAGGTGGTATTGCACTGATTGCTGGATTAGGTTGTATGTTAAACTCCCGAGGCGAGCGAAGTTCCTAACCGGGGCTTAGGACTTTAACTTGCTGAGTTTATCTCAACCCGTCGTGGTTAACATTTTCAGGCCCTAGATGATGCAGTACCGAGGATCGAAGAGAGCGATTCCTCTGAGGCCAGCGAGTAGACACTTGTGCAGTGTTAGGTTAGCTAGGCCGGTCTCTTTTTGAGTAGGCCTTAGCTTGTCACCTATAGTAAGGTGTGTATGTATTTGTTGGTGTGCTGGCTAACCTTCAGATATATAAAAATGGTGTTTGTCTTTCCTCTGCTACTGTTGTTGCTATCCCTGTTGTTTGGTTTGGGAGTTGTTCGTTTCCGCATGTGCATAATTACAAGATAAAATGAACTGGTCGACGACAGTACCTGGGACGTCGTACAAATAGACCTCAAGTGAAATGGGGTTGCCGCGAGCTCGAGAGTCGGGACGTGACATTACACTAGTTCTCGAATGTTGGACTATTTTCTAAGATAACTCACATGTGCATCTTGACTATATCCCCCTCACGTATGTACTTAATAAAGTCTACTTCCCACTTCATCCACATGTCCAACCTAAATCTCCAATGCCCACTTGTGGGTCGGAGAGAGAGAAAGTCCAAATCTACACTCGTCACATATCCAATTGAACCTTGATTTACTCAAAAGTTTGAATCACTAAGTTATTAAATAATTATGATATATTAACAACTTCATACTATATCGGTTCTTCAATGTGACAATATTTTCTAATAGATTTCACATGTTTGGCGTGAGCAATTTGAAACCAATCTCTTTAAGATGAGGTGTCATGGCTTGAAGAGTAAATTTACTGCTTCATAGGTCTATCAATCAATGCATCTACGCCATTAGTAATTGACCTGCCTTATAAAAATATTAGTCTCCCGTGTATCATATAAGAATGCTAAATCGCAAAGTGGGTCCAATTTTTAAAGCCAAGACAAAGAATCTTACTCCATTTTGGATAGTTGGCATCAACAGAGAGATGTGGTTATCCGGATCCCCAAGAATTTATTAGATTAATGAAAGATGAGCATGTGAAGGTGATCATGTGAAGGAAGCTTACCATGAGCTCCTGAATCATCACCATGCCCAAAGCCATTCCTTCTTCTGTATCGTGACGAGTTTCTTGAAACCTAAGCTTAGAACCACCCTCGCATTATATAAGCCACGCACTAATTAGGGTACTTTGCGTAACATTCTACGAGCATTACCGGCATTATCATGCCGATAGACTCATCCGATTCCGACGAAAACCTCGCTTCTTCGCAGAAGCCGTTAGGCCATCGAAGGGCCCTGCACAATATCCTCGGGGGGAGGGGGGATGTAAACTGCTCCATCCATTTTATATCTCTTTTTTTTTCTTTCATTTTTCCTGTTCAATTTTCTTAATTTCACAAGAATGATTTTGTCATCGCAAGTCGCTAATGTACTGTTGTGGAGGAACAAGAAGCTGTCTATAGCGTTCTTAATCGGCTTCACAGCTACATGGTTTCTCTTTGAGGTCATGGAGTACAATCTCGTCGCCTCCTATGTCACCTCATCTTGGCATTGATGGCCATCATTTTCATTTGGTCTAACCTGGCCGATTTTATCCAGAGGTCGATCGCCAATGATTTACAATAATCGATTACATAAAAATGGCGATTTACATATCTGTTTAATCCCTCTAATAGTCTTATATGTTCTCCACTTATCAGGACCCTCCCAATGTATATAGCTTTCAGCTATCTAAGATCGCATATCAAACCCTTTTTTTAAAAAATTAACTAATTACTCTTAAGGTTTACGACATATCAAGTGGTAACAATTGGAGGCTGTTTTTCAGGGTACAAATTTTGTCATCCAAAATCTCTTTTTTATATATTTTAATTAAGTGACCAACCTTAATTAAGCTTTTTCATTTGTTTGTTTAAATACTTTGCTACGTGAATTTCAGGCAACCGCATTCCTGTGGATGCTGTCGGTCCTTGGCAAATACGTAAGCTCATTGAATTTGCTATATTTTGGTAAGCTCACCCAAAATTCACTGCAACATTTATTTTTTTTCCTCTATTTTTTAGTAATTATTTTTTCTATGCTAACTGCTGTTCCTTTTATATTTTGTGCTTCATTTTTCTTTTTCTTTTTTGTGGTAAGCTTTTGTTTGCATGGATACCCTACCAGCTTTGTACGAGAGACATGAGAACCAAGTGGATCATCTTGCTGGCAAAAGCAGGAGAGGCGTGAGGAAATTCGTGTGGAAATATATATATATATATATATGCATGTACGACTTTCGTTTGTGACGACAAATAAATTGTATTGAAAACTTCGATTCAATGTTGATGTCATTCTGTCATAAATTCTTCTTGTGATTGCGAGCCAAAATATACAAAGTGGATGGGTTTTCAAATGATGTGCTTTTTCCCCGGCATGCCATGCCAGGAAAGAAAAAGGAAGGAAAAAAAAGGGCACCGCACTTAGAATTCCAAATTGACCTAAGCAAAAGGCATATGGAGTTAGGAACAATCGACATATGTAATAGATTTCCCATTAAATTAGACCAATCTACCAAACGCAACTTACTCTCATCAAAATAACTTGACAATTTTCTAACTACTTTTTAAAAAGAAAATTAGTAATTTTGCAATAATGCCGATTAATTACCAATAAAAAAAATTAGGTCACCATTTACCAGCTCTTTAAAAAATCTACCAACACGAAAGAAGAACTGTTTTTGAAAACAGAAAGGTAGAATCATACATAAATCAAGCTACCATAATTTATATGTTTCAATTTTTCTTGGGAGGGTGGATGCCAAATTTCTTTTTCTTTTTTCTATTAGAGGCACAACAAACACTGGGGATTGTGCCAAGTTAAGTTAACTATTGAAAACATCAAGCAGATACTTTGAACCATGAGCACACTCAACAACATGATGTGATGGGATCTTAACTAATATTTTGGATTAGGAATGTTAAGGTAAAAGATGCTTGAGCAAAATAGTTTATACGAAGCTCATCACGCATGCGCAGTACATGCAATTCAAACGACCAAACGTGGAGAGCAAAATTCCACCCTTTAACATGTTCCAATCTTTAATGTCCACTTGCGGAAAAGGCTTGTTATCTTTCTCCGCTTTCTTCAAAAGCTTGAATAAAGCTTTGAATGTAAGGTGGAAGTTGGGTAAGGTTGGACCATGCCTTCTCTCTAAATCCCTAAACCCATGCTGGTGCATGAAAAGGAAAAGGCACTTACTTCCCTAGATTCCTAAATCCCTAAACCCATGCTGGACCATTACTTCCCTAGATTCCTAGTCAAAGAAGAGTGCTCGCTTTTGCATCGAAGCGACCATGACGGACCGTTATTAGGTGCAGACCACAGCCTGTGATTCGCAATGTGGCTATTTCGTACAGCCTTCTAGCACGGCTATCGGCCATGGGAGCAAGGGGGTGCTGCAACTCGAAAAATAGCATCTGGTGAACATCTAGTGGGGCGACACCGTCCAGTTTTATGTTGTTGTAGTTCCAAAGAACCTATTTATCAAGCACACAACTTATAATTAATTTTATAGGATAGGTATATTAAAAATCTTAAGATTTGTTATCAAAGTATAATAGAGTTCTAAAATTATTAAAAAACGCAATTAAGTACTAAAATTGGTCACGAGAGTGCAATTAAGTCTTAAAACTTATTATAGAAGTATAATTGAGTCATAAAATTTTCATAAAATGTTATCAACGAAAGGACTTGATCTGACTAATTTAACAAGTTTTAAGATTTCATTATACTTTCGTGATAAATTTTAACACTTAAATGCACTTCTAAAAAATTTAGGATTAAATTATACTTTATTGATAAGTTTTAGCACTTCCAATATATTTATTCCTAATTTTATAGCTTGGTTACAGTACAACCAGTTACACATCTATTCATGTTCATACCTAACAGGAGTGACAATAAAAAACCCAAAAAAAAAAAATTTGCCATAAATGATGTCAAGTCAAAGTAATCTATGCACGAGATTCTATGAAATCCACAATTGGTTACTCCTGTTAATCACGACATCACATTCCCAAACTCAAGAACAAGGTACTCTGAATTATATAATTTTGGCTAATGAAACGGGTCATGTCCATTCTGTACAATAATTAAAACTCCACGACGATCAACCCTCATCCATCGCCGCTCCTTTTTGAAGAAGTTTCTAATTTCTATCTTGGGTTCCACATTATCCAAGACGATAAAGTCTTCCACCTTAACGATTTGGGATAATTAAAAATTGTTCATGTGTTTGAAGGATTTTGGATACTTTAACATTAGCAAAAGAGAAAATGGGGTCTATGAAATACTATCATTTTATGTCCATCGGGTTTCGAAGCTGCTGAGAGTATCGGATTAATTTGGATTATGATGTAAGTTGATAATAGAGAAAATCTAGGAAGTCAAAATTTAATGGATTGAACTCTTTGTCAAACTCCATTTGTTTCGTAAAAAAATAAATGATTTGTAAAATATTTTTCCTAAAAATAATTTTTTATATTGTTGAGAAAAATGAAAATAAAAAAAAATTGAAAAAATGTTTAGACAAAGGGAGCCCGAGTGCCCTTTAGAAGATTCGCGATTGACCCAAAGGAAAGGAAAAAATAATGATAAAATGGTCGGCTTCAGATTCGGGTGGGAGGATGAAAAGCCCCACTGTCATACCAGTCATTAGCCCCCGGGGAAGGGGGGAACGGGACCAAAGGAATTCGATGGGTGAGTGAAGGAATCTCGTCCCAAAAATATCCACACGAAGTCCACTCAGCAAAAGTGAGCAAAGTGGGTGGGCAAACACTAGAGAAGATAATAAAGAGCTCCTGTATAACCCATTCATTACCTCATAATACCTTTCTCATTACCTCCTCGAGAATTGACAGTCACTGTGAGAAAGAGAGATGGAGAGGGATTGGAAAGAAGTCGCCACCAGAGTGCATGGAGGCGAAGCCTCGAGCTGTGCTGTTCTCGTCTTCACGGCATTCCTGCTCTCCCTTGCTCTGTTCGTTGTGGTTATGTTCATGTGCGCCGATGGCATGTCCAAAGACAAGGCCTCCGCCTCCACCCACACGGACTCTTATGGGAGCACCTGCGCCGCCGGTTACAGCGCAGCTTGTGGTGGATGAGCACTCGGCAATCTCCTGTCACACAACTTCGTCCCAAATGGGTTCATTTCTGGAGATTCATCCTGATCGGACATTATCCTCAGAGGCCGCCCCTCGATTCAAAAGGTAGTTTGATGAGAACCGGACACCATTTTGCAGGTCAAATGTAGTTTCTCCCTCTTTCCTGTCCTCTCAACCTCTTATAGTGTCTGACAGACTAGAGATGCGACCAATCGAATTATCAGTAGGGCTGCTATGTTTACAGTAGCTATTCATTCCCTGATATAGGGAATGGCTTTTCTAATTCAAATAATGGGAATCCAAAATTGATGCACCACAAATCAGTGTGGCTTCTTTCTTCTTCTTGGTTTCAGTGTTGGAACCAAAATACTAAAGAAAAATGGTAACGTTTGGAAAATTTTAGAATGAGGCACGAATGAATGAATACTGGAGGATAACAATAGAAATGGAAATGCTTTCTAGTGGATTTAGGTGTTGCAATTACAAGTCTAAACTCTTCAATCTTTTTAAAGAGATTGAACACGTACATAGAAAACAAACATTAAATGAGGCACAACCAAAAGTCTACAACAATACAAGAAAGTCTACAATAGGAAGAAAAAAAAGAGCATAAAGCAAAAAGCAATGTCTGCAAGACAAGTCTTCTGCAGCACAATAGCACCCTTCAACAAGGCATGCAGTGATGAAGGAGAGAAAATTGGACGTAGAACCTTCTCTCATTTCCTTTATTTTCCAAAGCCCTCTGTAGTAGCATTTATGAGGAAAGAACAAAGGAAGCTCACTTTTGACTTTGGAATCCTCTTTGCAGAAGTTGTTTGTTTTGTTCTTTCCATTTGTCTTCATGCAGCAAGACATGTGCAACAGAAGTAAGTCTTCAACAATCAATTTTATAATATTCTAACATTCAGTTCACGGTATAGCTCATGGTTGTTGAAGGACGTAACATAGTAAACATTGATGGAACAGTACTTACAGTCACTGCTACTTTGTCCATCCTTTCATGCTCTGGGAGTTCACCTCTTCATGCCGATGTAATGCCGATGTAGATAACCTCGACAACTTGTTAAACAGAATGTACATCCCCAAAGATGGATCACTCCTTACCTCTCTCTCAAAGAAGACTCCAATTTATTAACATAGAATATACAGCAAAGAGAACTTATCCTATTTCAGCAACTGCAAGATTGCAATGACAAGTCGGAAATGTGCAAGCCCCCGTTTGGGTCTTTTTCCTCTTTTTGTGGTTAACTAAAGTAGCAAACGATAAGCGACACATATAATGGTATAGGCAATGCGCTTCATCATCTACGTGTTGCCCCCAGCTCCCAATATATGAAGTCTTCATTTTGGATTTTTTATTTCACTAGAGGTATTGTATAATTCGTCTCTGAAAGGGCTTTCACCAGAGGTATGGTATAAATCCCCTCTGTTTGAGTAACCACATTAACGGATATCTAATAATATAACAGTAAATTTCCTAGTAAAGTTGCTATTCCTGTTTTCCTGCCGTCTTTATATCATAACATTCCATGACTTCGCCTTATTTCAGTGGATGAAATATCCATCCGAAACCTTTCGGGAGGTATTGATACGAACATGTCCTTCAAAACATCTGGAATGTCAAAATCCTCGAGAACCTGCAGTGTGTTGCATTTGATGGATCAAGCTTCTGGGTTTTGTTAGGAAGAGATGCAGCAAAGGTAGAAAAGGAACGGGGAAAAGGGCACATTTCCGTGAATCTCATAGGATAGACCTTGAAAACTCCATCCACATTACGACCACCCACCAGAAAGGTGCATCCAGTGCTTTTGCATCCAATAAGTATTTGCAGTATCTTCTTATAATCTCCATCATAATACTTTGGCTGCACAACATATTTATCAACAAATCCATTAACACTGCAAAAGCATCAAGAAAACGAAATAGCCTTGCTCAACAATACTGCAAAGTGGAAAGAAAGTCAAACATAGTCCTTAATTTTCGCAATCCATTTACCACTAGTAACATGAAGCTGCAGTATGAAGTGAAAGTGAGCCATAGCTATGTTAAGAAGCATCAACCCTACCAAAAGCTATGAACAGTTAATGCAGGGCCATTGTCCAAAATAAGGCTACGAATCTACAGTAGATGGTTGAGAACATACATTAATAAGTCTGCTGCTGGGTCTGCCCCAATTACAAAAGCACTGCCCGAAAAAGCTATGCTTTCTTATAGAAAAATGGTTGATTAGATATTATCACAGTTTTTCCTGAAATTCGCAAGAAGCGTGATGGTTGATATCAATAAAAGTATAAGGGGAACATTAACAGTCAAAAGCAGTTCTAACAGAAAAGGCCCCCAGAGAAAAAAAAGACAGATATTGACTTTGAAGACTCATCCCATTCCTGTGCAGACTATGCAGAAGCAGAGCACACATGGTTCACAAGTCAGCATTCAATGGCCAACACCCTGATAAACAATTTCAGCTTTTAGTATGGTAATATTTCTATATATTAACCTCTCTTTTCAAAAACATACTGTGCCTCATAAACAACAGTGGAAGCTCTAGCCTTGCTTGCACGACTCTTTATACAATGTTGCATGCTGATAAGCGTGAAGCAGATAGGACCCATTACAGCCAAATATTCACCATAATAAAAGAAAATGTAAGAGGGCGCAGAAGGAGTTTGAAATAGCAGCAAACGACAAGTCCACTCGAATGAAAGCTACTGCCTGTACAGCAGTTGCAAGGTAAATCTCTAAAGAAAGCTCAAAGAATAGCATGGGATCTTCACTATCGATAGAGAATCTATGTAAATGTAATACAGTATGCATATCCAATGTCCAATATATTCCACATTCATTGCCTTATATATCTATCTGCAAAAATGTACATAAGTGGTTCCGTAGTTGAAGTTCATTCAATTTTCAGTATGCATATCCATTGTCAAATATATCCATATTCATTGCCATATATATCTGCAAAAACATATATAAGTGGTTTTGTAGTTGGAGTTCATTCAATTTCCAGATTGATAGTGTGGAACATCCAGGCAGGAAAATAAATTTCATACAGCAGGACTAGTATCCAAGAACGAGAAAATCTCCCCAACGCTTTCAGATTGCTTCACTTGATCTTTTATTTCTTGCACTATAGTGGAGGTTTATCCGCATTTACTGCTGAAATTTCAAATCATGGATACCCTTTGCCATAGATACTGCGGTAAAATTCATTAATTAATGAAAAAATTGTAACATCTGATCAAGGGACAAAAGTCCAACATGAATATCTGGAATGGCACATGATGCAATATCAGAAACCCATAACAAGAGGACTTCATGCATCTGTTTAGATATGCAAAGAAGGAATTCAAAGCTTGTAGTCTGCAAATGGCTGTTCACCTCATTGTGACACATCAATGGAGACGCTACCCAATAAACTTATTGAGAAGAGTCAAACATCAAAATTCGGCCACTAGGACAAATCGATAAGTTGCTAGGAATTTACCTACATCCAATACTAGGTATGTATTTCCTTGCAAAAGCAAAGGAGCTATGAATTACTGACATGTGCTCCTCTCTTTTAGGGACACATGTCACATTAACTAAACGAATAAAAAGAAACATGTCCTTCAAACTAAAGTAGTCATTTTTTATTCAAACTAATCCTTTTTTATTCCTTTACTCATACCATTCCTTTTAAAATTTTCAATTAATAATTATAGGAAAAGGCAATATTAAGATTAACAAAGTAAAATTGAGAGGCTAACACGAGGTAGTTTCTTTAGCATTAATCAATTAGATTTTTTTTTCCTAGAGGAAGATGTTATCAGTCCATTTCGTTTACTAATGTGTTATATTCTTGCTTTATTACTTTAGTACCTCATTAGTTTTATAATGAT
>CM026416.1:30178613-30196787 GCA_014858505.1 Corymbia citriodora subsp. variegata | reverse complement strand
AGCTTGGTATAGCCACATTGAGACTTATTTTCATAAAGTTGGTTTTTTGAAATGTCCTTATGAGCATACACTTTTTGTTAGAATTGGAGATAAAAGAAAAATGCTCATTGTCTGCTTGTACGTTGATGACTTGATATTTACTGGAAATTGTGATGCTATGTTTGAAGAATTCAAGAAGTCAATGATGGATAAGTCTGAATGTCTGATCTTGGTATGATGCATTACTTTCTTGGCATAGAAGTAGTACAATCGAGTGATGGGATTCTTATTTCTCAAAAGAAATATGTGGGAGAAATTTTGGACAGATTTCATATGAAGGATTGTAATCCTGTAAACACTCCGGTTGAGTTTGGCTTAAAGCTATATAAAGATTATGAAGGGAAGAAGGTTGATGGGACTCTTTACAAACAAATTGTGGGCAGTTTGATGTATCTAACTGCAACAAGACCAGACATAATGTATGCTGTGAGTTTAATCAGTAGATATATGGAGAATCCTACAGAAATGCATTTGTCAGCTGCTAAGAGAATTCTTCGTTACTTGCAAGGAGAGACTTTGGACTATTTTACAAGAAGGGTGAAAAGTCCAATTTGTTGGGGTTTACTGATAGTGATTATGCAGGAGATCAAGATGATAGGAGGAGTACTTTGGGTTATGTTTTTATGCTTGGAACAGGTGCTATTTCATGGTCATCCAAAAAGCAACAAATTGTCACTTTGTCAAGTACAGAAGCTGAATTTGTTGCTGCTATAACTTGTGCTTGTCAAGCTATTTGGCTAAGGAGAATTCTTGAGGAGCTGCAATTCAAGCAACCAGGAGCTACCAAAATATTTTGTGACAACAACTCAGCAATCAAACTCTCCAAGAATTCGGTGCTACATGGAAGAAGCAAGCACATTGATGTGAAGTTTTATTTCTTGAGAGATCTCAATAATGATGGAACAATTGATCTAATCTATTGCAGGAGTGAAGATCAAGTTGCTGATATATTCACCAAAGCCCTCAAGATGGAGTCGTTTGTGAAGCTCAGAAGGTTACTAGGTGTCTGCACGCTAGAAACAGTCAAGACTTTAAACTGATTGTTTGCAACATCAGTTTAAGGGAGGGAATGTTGAATGAGTCAAACTTTTTTTTGTGTAAATGTGTTTTTCTGTGACAGTTTTTATGGTGCTGTGTTTTTTCACGTGTTAATAGTTTGTGACAGTTTTTATGAAGTTGTTGCTGCACATGTTAAGTTAGTGGGGGTGTTAGTGGGATGTGGTAGTTTCTTTTGGTGTAAAGCCTATGTAATGGTTGTGGTGTCAGTTTTAACGTAGAATGCAGAAAGTTTTCCTCTCTTGTGTGTCTCTCTTCTTTTAATAAATTTTACTGTTAAATTGCTAAATCGGATGAACATATGAAGTTAACAAGCACATCAATTCAAAATTTTACCATCTGTTTGTCACGTGTGCGCAAATTTGTAATTTTTATGGTATTAATCTAGTTTAATATATACTAGCGAATGGTAAATTCGTAACCAACGTATCAGTTTAGGATTTTTTGTGGTAAAAAAATTTAATTTTTGAATAAATTTGTTGCAAAGATACTAGCTTGGAATTTTTGTTAAATAAAGAATTAATTTATAGTAAAGTTATCATAGACGTACCAATTTTGGAGTTTTCGTAATATTAAATTTAAAGAAAGATAAGTCATACAATCTCGATGACATTTTTTACCAGCGGTCTTAATAGTAATTGATTTAAGGATTACAAATACTCCTCTCAAATCAATAGTTTCCAGAGGTCTTTGGCCTAAAATGCTCTCGCTTAGGAACCCCACTCAGATTTAACCCAACATAAACCGAGACGATTGTTGACTTTAGAGTTCTAGCGGGACTGTTCTGTATGTATAAACAAAAGTCTAAATCGGTAGTTAATAGGGTTTGTCTTATTATATTTGGAAGTGAGCACTAAGCACAATTCCAGGGGATGTACTTTTGTTTTTGCCACATCGCGCGAGTGCCAGTAAGATCGCGGATTACTATGAGATTCCCTAAGCACACTTCAAAACTCGAATTGAGAGTGGGAGCATAATATATTTATTTTGACTTGAAGGAGAGCTTTTTGTTTATTCCCCAATCGTCGTTTTTAAGAAGAAAAAAAAAATGGAAATCAGCACTCAGGTTTGGCGCCAGGAGAACTCTACAAAAGCTTGGATTAAGAAGGAATTTCTAAAGCAGTGAATAGAGCACAATCTTGATAACGAAAGATATTGGTGCGTTTACAGTTGTGACATTCGTTGCTTGGCTAGTTCCCTAGTGTAATCTATATGAACTCTTTAGATTAAACCGACATGTGTCTGTTATATGCTTGATGAATGGATTAGGCCTACTCAATTCAAGACTTCATATGAGTTGAGTTCGCAAGAATTCTTTGTTGTAAACTGTATTTGTCTCATATAATTGACATTGAATTAGCCCCGATTGGAGTCATTACTCTTTTGTGGAGACAAATGGACAAACTTCGATTGATTTTTAGGGAGACCACAAGGTTTGGTTTGGGGATAGCTTGGGAAAAAGCCTCAATACTTCCTTTTAACATCTCCACATCTTAGGTCATAGATGGTCAAGCTCTTAGATCAACTTGAAAGCATCATAGTCTTATTATGGCCATCTTCTTTGCGATTCCTCTGTTCTCCTCATTGGCAAAAGTTTTTCTTGGAGCTCTAGGCCTAGGAGGACAAAGATGGAAGTTTGTTTCACCAGTTCAATGTACCGCGACTTCGATGTTTTTCTAGAACCATTGTGTTGTTGCTATAGACATCTAGTTTGTGCACTAATGTTCCTAAATATGGAGCAAAGCATCCCAAGGTGCCCTGGGTTCCTAGCATTGAAATGATGCTCTCTTCTCTTAGGCATGTTTTGGCAAGACCAAAGTCGGAGTGCCTTCATGTTGCAACGCAAGATCCTTGTGTTGCAACCCCGATGGAAGTACTTGAGCCCGTGAGCTATGTCGGAGCAAAATTTGGTACAGTGTGTGACCACCCAATTGCCGATTTACCTCCGAAGTGTAACTCCTGTCATATATGAACTTTCCAAGAGATCCATTGCCGATCTCGGACACTGGGTTTGTAGATTCCGCCTCTAAAGCGAAGTAGATATCTCAAGGGTGGGACAAGAGAACGAATGAGGCCGAGGGGTTGATGGCAATCGTAGAATAAGGTGGAATTGAAGTCATTGCAAGTGCAGTCAAAGGGACTCAAGTCTCAAGTAGCATGAGAATATGTTGGAAGGCGCATCTCTTCCGATAAATCCGTCCTCACGACCTCAAGGATATGCGTGCTCCTATTCATGCGAATTACCCGATATTCCTAGGACGCCATGGACGACATCAGGCTGCAACCGTGGCAGTCCAGTTCAGAGACTGGGTACCCACAGTCACTTGAGGGAAGGTAGATGACGAGAGCCAAGAAGAGAAAGGACCGCGAGAGGCCTATGCACTAATTAGAAGCTGATAGCTTGGGAAAAGAGACTAGAGACTTCGCCTAGCTGGCCCGACGACACCCAGATAAGAACCGGTCAATTAAGTACGTGGCCCTGCCTCTTTTGTTTAACGATCTCGTTCAAATGATAATCAATTTTTACTAAAGAGTTTGAAATCTATTGAGTGTCAAAAAATATGACCCCGTTTTCCTTTGTAATCCCCCCGTTTTTATCTTTCCCTGCGATATAGTGTTTGTCTTGACCCATTTTAGTGTAGTTAAATTCAATGACATATACTTGACCTGCTCATTTGACGATAGACTAGGCGTCTAGATAATTTAGAAAAGGAGTAATCACTAAACCTCGAGTTAGGAAGAGCTATGGACCAAACGTATATTTTGGCTCGACTTAAAGGACAAGGTTGAAGGTTTGAAGCTCAACCATAAGGAAGATAAAAAAATGTCCGACTAGTCACAAGACATTCTGTTATCATATGACTTTCTCCTCCGACGTGACACTCAATCTTGATTGTGATTTTGAGGTCCCTTATTCCATGGATCAGGAAAGACATGCATTGAGACCTAATTGATGGCCTTAAAGAAGGGCGTGTTTGCACTTTTGAATTCGCTGAGGGGGTTCTTATGCGTACCCTGACTTATGCTTTATTTTAGCCAAGCAAAAACACTCAAAACTTACTCAAATATATGTTAGCATTAAACCAAGACCCAAACTCATTTAATGATTTAAGGATGGCATGGGAATAGACTTTCACTATCACCTTCGCACCCCGTCTATAACCCGATCCCTAGCTCATTCACTAACTCGGCGAGCTGTTCTACGGAGCCATCCATTCTTCAAAAGCAACATTTCAAGGAAAAAAAATGATAAAAATGGATCCGGCTCGGGTAGGATATGGGTAAGGTAAAGTTGTACTGCGTGCGTATGAAGCAAAGCAGGCTCAATTGGATCAATCTAGGTTGGACTAACAATATCACCAGACACTAATCAAGAACACAACGATGGTTTGGAATTCAAGAAAATTCCACTATCCATTTCAGGGAATTTTACCGGTTTGGCTATTCGTCTTCTGGTTGTATGGTTCCAATGGAATATAAAACACCAGCAAAGTGAGGAGATCCGTTCTGATTTCTTAACTTGTCGGTGGTCCTAGAATTGGCTGTTCCATACACTGACCATTGACAATTCAAATCGTGATTGAATTATGAGAAATGGTAATTAGCCTGCAAGGCTAATCACAGAATGCTGTGTAGGAATTATGATCTAACAATCAGAAAACCAATTAAGATTTGATCTTTTACGAATGGAAGCACCCAAGAAGAAAATTCTCAAAATGAGTATCTCGTATTAATTTATACAGATGTCGTAGTGACATCAAATTGCAGCAGCGAACTGTCGTCTGTAGTTGCTGCGGGGGATCTCGATGAGGGGGATGACAAGGTTGGTCTGGGGGGAATTGGCAAGGCCTCGACACTTCTTTTTAGCATCTCCACGACTTGAGCCATCGCTGGTCGATCTCTCGGATCAATCTGAATGCACCACAAGCTGATTATGATCATCTTCTTCGCGATTCCTTCATCTTCCTCGTTTGTGATTCCATGCAACCCCAGTCCATCCTGAAGTTCAAGGCGTTGGTGAATCCAATGAGGAAAATATATTTCGCTAGTACGGTCCACCCCAACTTCAACGTTTTTTCTCCCGCCAACCATTTCTAGAACCATCATGCCGTAACTGTAGACATCCGACTTATGAGAAACCCCTCCAATGCTCCTTACGATCAATTCAGGAGCAATGTAGCCTGCAGTGCCGCGTGCACCCAACATCGACATGATACTCTCTTCTCTAGGACATATTTTGGCAAGACCAAAGTCGGAAATCTTCGGACAATAATTCCGATTGAGAAGAATGTTGTGAGGCTTTATATCGAAATGCAAGATCCTAGCATTACACCCTTGATGGAGGTACTCTAGCCCTTGTGCTATGCCTAGGGAGATACCGTATAATGTCTCCCAACTCAATTGCTGATTTGTCTCTAAAGTGTCACTTTTGAATATGAACTTTTCTAGTGATCCGTTGGGCATGAACTCATAAACTAAAGCTCTTTTGCTTCCCTCAAAGCAAAAGCCCAGGAGGTTGACAATGTTGACATGAGAAGTCCTACTTATGCTCGCAACTTCATTGATAAACTCTTCCCCATCACCTTTCAGATTCTTGAGAAGCTTCACGGCCACAAGTTGACCATCTTGAAGATTGCCTTTGTATACATAACCATAACCTCCTTGACCCAACTTTTCCTGGAAAGAATTGGTCATCCTCTTGATATCTTTGTAGGTATATCTCCTCGAAGAGATAAGTCCCTTGATTCCCTGTTCGGGGACAGAATGTTCTTTCTTTCCCATCATCATAGCCATATGTTTTCTTATCAGCGGTTTCTCCCTCAAGGAATAGACTAAAAGAATGACAAATGCAATTCCAACTCCTGATGCGGCTGAATAAAGAAAAGCAAAAGGTTACGCGCAACAATTTAAGTCCATCATTTTACTAGTGTAAGGTCCTAATGATGGAAAAGCAAAACTTTATCAAGGTTTCCAAGCAGTGAATTTGTATATGGAGACAAAATGTAGGTTTAGTGGAGTACCTATTGCGACTTTCATCACCAAATTGCTATGTTGTACTGTTACAAAGGACAAAAACCCTTGTTAGAGAACTCTACCAATCAAAACTGTGATGAAACCAGTAGGAATGCATTTTACAACAGCAGGAATGCTTTTCAACACAGTTGGAGAGGATGTTATGCATGTAGGATCAAAAGCTACAGGGATCATAATTTGATCCATGCTCATCACAGCGACTCTTATTTCATGTCTGTAAAATGACTAGTTTGATACTTGTTGCTAAAGAATTAAGTTAGAGGGAAAATAAAATAAATTTAGGGATTGAATTAGAACACTGACTTTGACAAATACTTTCACGACATACAAAGAGGACAAGGATTAAGATGATAATGTACAAATAAACAAGAAAGAAGTCATAAGCCAAGGAAACGATAAAATGAATAAATCCAATCTTGGTGCCGTATGGCTCAAGGTACCTTGGTTCGCACGAGTTAAGGTTCAACAGACCATGGATCCTTAAGAAATTATTCCATAATCAACAAAGGAAAGATACCCTCAGAGCAACGATAGAAAATTTTGACAAATGGACAGATACTGTGTTGTTCCGACCCTCAAGAAAACTCTGCTGGGTGGTGAGATTGTGGAGCCCCTGAATATTTGTGATTCAGAGGTAACTCATAGAACATTCTAGGCAAAAAGGTAAGTGCACCCGACTCGACTCAGATAAATACAATGATTTTAATCGACGTTTCCCGAAGAGGAGAGTATTATGCTTAGGCACAGTGTGAAGAAGAAATAAGCCCGCCAGGAACGCAAACCCAAACATAAGCCCGGACAGGATAGCAACACCTGAAGCGTTCGTGATTGAATCCGCATTTGCAACCACTCGTAATTAGGCGCTGTCCAATTCAGCATGAAGCCACTCCTCAACGCCCCCTCTATCTCTCCCTTCGGCCTCTCCACTCCACTGCCAATGGCGCCTTTACCACAAACTCACACTTCATTGGCGCCTCCACCTTCTCCATCTTGGTGATCTCCATATATCGCCAGAACAACACTGTCCTGGCCTTCTTTTCAAGCACAAGTAATCTGCATGACGAGATGTTACTCTTGTAGAGGGGAGAGAGGGGGGGAGGGGGGAGGCGTGATGTTTGGACCAGGGCGGTGATGTTCAGACCAATTTGAACTGAGTCCATAGAGGGGTCAAGTTTTTGAGAACAGGCGTGCAAGAGAAGGTCAAATTATTCAAGACAGCGGTGTTGGAGATGCGGAGAGACTGCTTCTGGTAAAAGATATTGCGGATGACTTAGTTGTCGCGTTGGGAGGTTGAGGATCGGACTGTTGTCGATGCAAAGCTAGTTGGAAGCCCGGGAAGCCACAGTAAAAGGGTTGTTGGTCTAGGATGGAGAATGGGAAGTTGATGTTGAGGCCACCATAGGTTCTGGGGATGCTGCAGTTTGCAAGTGCTTGTTCATCGTACAGACCGAAATCTTAACTGATAAGGCTACAAACAGGAGTACTAATATGAGGTTTCTGAGTGGAGGGAGAGGCGCATGATAAGTAAGATGATGCTGCCTCTTGAATTTGTGCGTGTTGATAACTTCGAGATTGCTGGAGGATGGAATTAACGTCGAGAGTGTAGGTGAGAGAGAGATCATATCGGAAGTGTTACCATAATGCTAGGCGACATAACAAAACATGACTAATTAATATATCATTGGATGATCCAATGTGTCACGTTGAATCATGAACTTGGACCATGGACCATTTAAGTCCGAAAGCTTATACTTTCACCATATTTGAGTGGGAAGTCCACACAATTGAATTGGTCAACCGACACTCCTTTTCTTCGTATTGAGGGCTGGCGAATGACTTGAAAAGTGAAGTCTTCTCTTCTGGTTCTTTATAGCTAGAAGGTGAATTCTACTATTCTCTCATGATGTCAATACGCGTTCTTTAGCTGTTTCCAAGAAATTACAGGACAACCGGAGAACGTGGAGGAAAGAAAGAGGTGAATTCACCCGAGAGGTCAAGGCATATATGCCCTCTAAATGGTCTTGTCATTACAATAATCTCACTAGTGAATCCCTCTTGGATATTATAATTTGACCGTATGATATATAGAGGTTTGTATAGTCATCAGACAAAACCTTAAGGTTCAACTGTTGCATGAAAGTCCAACAATTCCATAGGCGTGTACATCAGCGATGTTTTCATAAAGTTCGGCATCAAATGTGATACGCTCCACAAGCAAACAAACAAACAATAGAGACATATCCCTCTGGCCAAAGGAAAAAAGGACATAATTATCAACCAAAAGAGTTCAGTTCAGTTCAGCAACTAGTCTAGGTTGGCATTTCAAAAGAAGAATCTTTCATAATGATGTTTAAATATATCTAGCTCAGAAGTCGTTGATGGAGTTTTTGGTTAAAGTCTTCCCTCTGGAAGTCTAAGGAAACCTGGCCTATTATGAATGTCATATCATGATATAATGACATGCATCTATGATGTATAAATCTCTTATGGCTTCCTTGATCAGACATAAATTCCTATTGATCAATTGAATATCGCCTAACACAATACATCTTTGGAACAAATGGATATTCCCTAATGTTACATACCTTATGGAGATTGTGGTACTAAGCTTAATGGAGTGTTTTATGCGATAGTGTTAACTGCAACTTTAATATGATGCAAAAGAAGTGTGAACAAATATACGTGCAGAAAGCTTTTCACTTTACATTTTCCTCCCTATCTGATATATCGTAAATTCAATAATCATCCATGATCCTCAACATATCGCTACATCTCACATTGGAATTGGTTAAGCAAACAATATTTTCTTTTGGACATTACTATGAATTCATCTAACTATTAATACTACAAAAGCGGTTGTGCAAAGTAAGTTTGGTTTGCTGAAAATGATTAATTAAACCATTTACGGTTAAAGAAAATATGCAAATTTAAAGTTAGGAAGATGAATTCCCTAATCCGATTTTAAAAATAATTTTCTTTTATCATAATTTTTTTCCTGAAATAAACACGCCCTAGATCTACGAAAGGGTTGTCCAAAAGAAATATAAATAAAAGCAATGGCTTGGTGAATGAAGCCGAGGTGGGAAAAAGGGACTGAGAATAGAAAACCAAGGGAAGCCAAAAAGTTCTTCCTTTGAAATCCTTATCAAGTTCGGAGAGAATGGCTGAGGAAATTCACCGAAAAACACACGGGAGAATTTAAACGGTTGCTATCACAGGGAATTAATCGAAAAGTATTACCTCGTCTGCACAGTAAACCATCATTGGGTCCCCTCCAGCATTTGCCTCCACTTTTTTGACATTTAACACACTTCTCCCAAAAGGTTAAATCCCATTCCAGTCTAAACCCCCCCTTCCACTTCTCGTCAATGTCATCTTTTTCTGTTTTCTCGCTAAATACAACAGGTACAGTAACATTACTCTCGCACGCTAACCGAGTAGGATTTTGGTCTTCTGCCCTACCCGTCATAAGAGCGACATAAGAGTGGTTGGCGCCGACGGAGGGGCAAGTCATGTTAGGATATGGATAATCACCATTCGGTAAGCTGCTGCAATTACTGAGAAATGCTAGGTACAAAGGAAAGGGGAGCTTTTTGTGAGGCTGTTTCGGCGGAGCAAAGCAAGCATTGCCCGTTCTCCCAAACTCTGAGATAAACCCAAGAGATTGATTATATTCGACATGGCCAACCCAGAAAGCTTCTAGTTTGTTCAGTGGCTTAAAAGAACAACATAGTTCAGAGTCGTTCCGGTAGGGATAACCTACCCTGCCATTACTGCACTTGCCATGCTCGCAGGAATCGTCCTTCGAGCTCGCTGATGCAACCCAGTCATTCAAAGAAATAATCGTCAAAATGCTAATGACATGGCGAAGCAAAACCTTGGAACTTATGGAGCTCTCGACACCCATTTCAGGAAATTTAGAAGGGAACAATAGAAGCACAAGTATAGCAGAAAGAGGAAAGCTTTGGTGGGCGTATAGCAGAGACANTAAACGGTTGCTATCACAGGGAATTAATCGAAAAGCATTACCTCGTCTGCACAGTAAACCATCATTGGGTCCCCTCCAGCATTTGCCTCCACTTTTTTGGCATTTAACACACTTCTCCCAGAGGGTTAAATCCCATTCCAGTCTAAACCCCCCCTTCCACTTCTCGTCATATTTTTCTGTTTTCTCGCTAAATACAACAGATACAGTAACATTACTCTCGCACGCTAACCGAGTAAGATTTTGGTCTTCTGCCCTACCCGTTATAAGAGCGACATAAGAGTGGTTGGCGCCGACGGAGGGGCAAGTCATGTTAGGATATGGATAATCACCATTCGGTAAGCTGCTGCAATTACTGAGAAATGCTAGGTACAAAGGAAAGGGGAGCTTTTTGTGAGGCTGTTTCGGCGGAGCAAAGCAAGCATTGCCCGTTCTCCCAAACTCTGAGATAAACCCAAGAGATTGATTATATTCGACATGGCCAACCCAGAAAGCTTCTAGTTTGTTCAGTGGCTTAAAAGAACAACATAGTTCAGAGTCGTTCCGGTAGGGATAACCTACCCTGCCATTACTGCACTTGCCATGCTCGCAGGAATCGTCCTTCGAGCTCGCTGATGCAACCCAGTCATTCAAAGAAATAATCGTCAAAATGCTAATGACATGGCGAAGCAAAACCTTGGAACTTATGGAGCTCTCGACACCCATTTCAGGAATTTAGGAAGGGAACAATAGAAGCACGAGAATAGCAGAAAGAGGAAAGCTTTGGTGGGCGTATAGCAGAGACAGAAGGGGCTCAAGCGAGATTCAGAGGCTCAAAGTGAAGATCGCATTATATGAATGTGTCGTTGAATCCTTTTTTCACGTCAACACGTAAACACGCCAATTGACTGGGTCAACCGAGCGTAGAGGACCCGAAAGAGCAAACGTGGGGGCACCACATATTTGCTCAGTGAGAGGAAAACCGATTACAACTTTTAATACTTCGGCTGAAAAGGGTCCATTTTCAGGACCCAGGATCGATTTCTCTCCATTGGCCACGGGCCCATGGCCACCTTTATTTCTTTCGAAGTTCCCAACTTTGTTTGACGGGGTTTCGACGCTTTCCCACAGGCTTTCCTGGGTCGATTTCAAACCCTCGGAACCACAACGATTTTTACCGAGACTCGTCCTCCACCCTTGATCTCCTTTGGAGGTCAAGCACTATGACGACTTGAGTTCGTGAAAGTCAAAGGTGGAGGGACACGGCAGGTGACAACTGGTGGCGAAGGAAGGAAGAAACTGGTGAAGTTAACATCTGATCGGGCCATTGGAATTTGGGTTTATGTCAGATAAAGACACGTCGATGTTAAGGAGGTTGAAACAGAAAAGTCCCATGAACACTATTCCTGTCCGATTTTAACATGATGTGATCTTGATTATTTAGAGGTTGCACTCCCAATTTTGGCCTCAGTAAGCGAAAAAGACCTGGGTTTTCTTCTCTAGTTCTTTTACGTGAAGATGAACGTGACAGAATGGCAGCAAAATGAGAAGGAAGAGAAAAGTGACGAACTTTCAGTGAAGTATGCGTCCATTTGAAGAATAGCTATGATAATTGAGGGTATCATTATTCTGATAATTTCTCCTCTTGGGTTTGAGCATAATCCTCTTTGCCAAGTTCAAAATTGCGTATCTTGAAACCATTGTATCCGACAACCCAACGTTGAGAGACAGGAGATGGTGGAAAAAGAACAAAGATTTTAGACAGTATTCTCGAGATGATGATAAATAATTGAGAAGGTATCTGTTGCTCCTTGAGTACTTTTGAAGGACCTATAAATATTTCCCAGATGATTCAGAATTTAACTCAGCTTGAGAAGTTCAAGCTAATACGTGCTCGGCAACTTCAGCTAGATTGAGCTCTTATGTCTCTTTGTAGCTGATTTTTCCATGCGACCTATTAAACTTATACTAGAAATGAGGAGTGAAGTGAGCATATGGGAGTAATCAAGCAGTAGAAAATAACACCTAAGAAAGCCAAAGAAATCAGGCTGAAGTTTCTGGACTAAAAGAGCAGAAGAAATAATTCTACAAAGATAAAGTGGACAGAGAGATAATTTGAAATTCTATATTTCTCGAACGCAGGCGAATTGATATAAAACCCTTAGTAATTTGATTTTCTCACGGATTGGTCCTGTCTGTTCCAACGGATCGGAACCAGATGGCGAAGAAAAAATTTCTAGAAGAGCAGAATGTGAAAGCCTAAGTTAGAATGGTTTGCGGCACCTTATCATTGCCAGAGTGTTCGAGATGTGTTTGATCAGGGCAATAGCACACACTTGTGCGCCACACCTTCCCCCACTTCTGCGGCACCTCATGCAGTCGTACCCCGTCCAGTTCAGCGTGAAACTGTCCTCCAATAACTTCAGGTACTCAACACTTCGATTCACCTTCCAGTTACGTATCTGAACTAGGGCAGCACCAAGTACTGGCATGACGCTCTATTCCAGTTCAAGTTATCACACTTACTAGCTATCGCCGCAAAAGTATTGTTCCCTTCACTAGGACCACACTCGGCCTGAGATATTGTGGAATTAACTGAAAAGACTCGTTGCAATTGTGGAAAATGCAGAGATCAGCCTTGTCCGGACCAAAAGCAACAGGTAAGCGGTCGAAAGAGTAGTTAGAACTCGGCAGGGGGCACCCAGCATTGAATACCTCTTCATTCACCACTCTGAATGAGTTCTTGTCATACGAAATATCTTCAATGACATTACTAGATATAGATGTCTGATAAATCGGCCTACTGTTGTGGCACTCTATATCGAAGCCAGGAAAGCCACAATAAGGTTGTTGAACTTTCAGGATCTGAAAAGGGTAGCTTATGTTTGGACCACTACCGCAGTTCTTTGGCTGACAAGCATCAAATTTTGGGTTCACCTCTAGTGACGGTACGAAGTGGAATAAGAACATGCTGATATTGATGACGATACTGATCCGCCTTAACAGGGAGGCTCTAAAGCTCAGCACGTTTTGTGGATTCAACCCAGGGGACATTGCTGAAGAATGCGAAGGAAGTAGAGAAAGACGAATTGCACCAGAGAGGATGTAACCGTATATACCCTCTAAATGGTCCAAGTCGTTACTATTTAGCACTAGTAAATACCCACTTGGATATTAAAATTGACCTTGCTATAAAATGGCTGTTGTAAAGTCAAACAAAAAGACAAGGTTCAAATCATGCACGAAAGTCCAAATTTTCCGTGTACTTATAAGTGACGTTTTCGTAAAATTCTGCATCAAACACGACCCAGTCCAAATGCAAACAAGCAAACGATACAGGGACGTATCGCTCTGGACCAGGAAAAAAGGACATAAAAGTCGTCGTCCATAAGACATCGGTGCCTTTCGGCAACTGCTCATGGGTGGAATTTCAGAAGCAAAGTAAGAAGGGAAAGAAGGACAGATCAGGGGACCACCTTTGGTTCTGATGTTTCCTTGTCCATAGCTTAGAGGGTTGTCGACGGGGTTTTTGGTCAAAGTCTTCCCTCCGAAAGTCTAAAGAAGGCTGGCTTATTCGGAATCATGACGACATTGATGACATTCATATCCGTGTCAAATCTTTTCTGGGTATTCATTTCTCAGCGTTCAAACATCAGCGATTGGTCATAGCTTAGAAAACCAGCAATCCAGCCGCATTTCCGTTTGAAAATGTCAAACGCAGTTTCATTGATTCTTAATCTATCAGCATAATGATGTTGACCTTTCCACACTAATCTGAATCTCGTGTAATGGGGGGCGTCTATTTCACGCATTTTCCTAAAAAAAATATTATTTATATTGCTTAAAAAAATATTATTTATATTGCTTAAAAAATGAATATTGTTTATAGTAAAAATATTTTTCATAAACTAATTATTTCAAATAATAAAAAAATTATTTTTAGGAATTTTTTTCAAATCATTGATTTTTTGCCCAATAAATAAAGCGTAAATACTAAGTTCTGGTTGTAATATGAGCTGTAGGCACTGAAATTTCTTAAGAAATGATGGCATACTCGATATTAGAAAACTAAAGTACAATTAGACAATTGACTAATTATGATCAAAATAGAAAGCATCATCTTCTTACAAGAAGTAAATTTAATATAAAGAATTACTTAAGCCAACGGAAAATGTAATTTACCAGTTAATAATTAGCACCTAAGCTAGAAATTGCAATTCACTAAAAAGCTTTATCTAGGAAATACAAAAATTAATTAAAAAAAAAGAGCTTGAAATTAACATGCAAACAAGAAAACACTATATAATTGTCATAAAGATAAAATGAAATGAAATGCATTAAATTATCCAAATAACCTATACATAAATCAAGTAATGAAATGTTTCAACATTAGTGGATCTAGATAGCTTAAATATGATCAATTATGAGTCTCATCTAAATCCAATCTATAGCATATGGATAATAGAAAAGCTCTTATAAAAAGAAAATTCCATTCGTAAAATTGAAATTATATAGTAAAATGGAAAAGCAAAAGTAAATGTGATAAAACAGCAAATAACATAGATATTGATCATTAAGGGTATAGATTAAGTAAATTATTTTGGTAAGATTATATTACATTACACATGAATAAATTGATGATTAAGTCAAGATATAATCCTATCTGGAAATCCATATTTTTACAAAATTTTCTCATTACCGTAGATAGTAGATGGATCCCGTGCTCGACGTAAGACCCATAGAGAAAAGAATGGCCGAGACTAAACATTTAAGAAATTAAATTCCGTGAAATGGTGAAAAAGTTTCACTTTAAATTGGATCTGAGACCGGGGTCTCAATACGTCATGGCAAAGTTTTAATACCCATTCGTTTGCTCTAAAAACTTGAACTATTCAAGAAAGCCCCGATTCTAATCCACAATGCTCTTCAATATCCTATCTTCAATAACTTGATAGTTTCCGATGCAATTTATGGTAATAATTGAATGACAGTAATATAGTATGAGAACCCTCAATCGCCCTACTATAATAAACTCATTAATTAACTTAATTAAGAGTGTAACAGCTCCAAAAATGACTAGCCAACTCAATCAAGGTTTGTCATGCATTGGCCACTCACTTTTGTGGCAAAATGTTCCGGCAAAAGCTAACTCTTGGCCTCGAGACAGCAAAATATTAATACTAACACTAAGTGGACCGAGATCTATTCACAAAATAGATATATTAAGTGATACAACAGACTGTTATTAGTTATTGAATATGGTTCGCTTGTCTGAAACTAGCTTATGTATTAATTTTGCACACGTTTTATTATGAACTGCATTACTTTAAGTAGTTCATATTTGAGTTCTAATAGGATGACAAATTATCCTATTTGTTATTTGGCCATATCCTTTGGATTGGATATTAATAGGGGTGAGATAAACCTGAATTGAATAAAAAAAATTAAAAATAAAATAACAATCTCTATTATCATCCAATGATGGGTTGATAGAGTGACACATTCGACAAACTTTAGTAGCAAACGCACAATTCTTAACACTCTTTGCAAATGTCTCTATGCTCTCCGATTGATCTATCAAGGAATCGTCAATTGTTCTCAACTCGCTCATGGTTGCATCAAACGATTGTTACTTCAAACCTCTTCATGGTTTAATTACTCTGAAATGGAGAATCAATTGAAACCACCCTTCTCACTGGCCTCTTCTCCTCCTCCACCAAAATGAGCAATCATACTATCAATCTACTTTGATAATGAATTGTTATTAGTTTTTCCTAATTCAATCCCATCATCTGCTCCTCCATTATTGTTTTTGGTAGCACCAACAACAGCCTCCACCGTGCGATTGCCACCGCGGCCAAGACGCCAAGAGACATGGCCAGGAGGAGGGAGGGGGAGAGGGCTAAGGTCAATGATCGGCGCGAGACAGGAGGGCCAATTTGTGCGGGGGGACATGACTAAATCCAGAGTCGTCGGCAAGGGATGGTATAGGTAGAAGCTGGTAGGGCGGAGTAGGCGGCGGCGGGGAGTGGCCCAGGAATAAGGCAGTATGGTTCGCTGAAGGGGCCACGAGAGAGCTTTTCCAATGGCTATAATTGATAGCTAAACAGTGAATCGTCCAAGAGTGGAGGTATGATTCAAGGGAGGGAATATTTGGAAGATTATCCATGATTTTCGAAAATTCTCAATCCTGTTTTAAGTGGCACCAAATTTATGACGGGATTTTATACAATTCGGATGATATTTGGAGGATTTATAATCTTACTTTATCTTATCCTATGCTATCTTAATCCAAATTTGGACAAGCAAACACAGCCTAAGTAGCTTTGAACTTTTGAGGCCGAAAAGAATTAGATAAAGCCTTCCTCTAATTGTTGAAAAAAATCGGTAATCAGCAAGAAACAACGTGCCATCGCTAGTTTTGTGACAACGGAAATAGACTTTGTTGCCATTTCCATGATTTGTACCCACTTCAAGTAATGAAATGGTTTCGTTTTGGTCGCTAGAGAGCTACTTCTAGCAACGAATTTGCACCTTCCCAATAGCACACAAGTTCGCTCAAGCCAACACATTAGTTCCACATGTATCCTAACATTTTCTTCTCATTTGAAGATGATTTGCGCACATTGTGGTTAGCCCAGCAGTTTCACAAGTAACGATTGTTAGATGTCAACTAATGCGGCCTAATCGCCTTTCTTTTTCCAGTCCTCCCTTCCTTATTTATGGAGATTTTTACTGTATCCGTGATAACCCTCCTCGTTTCGTATGATACTACTAATCCATAAACTTGTCTATGAGAACTCATCGTGTCATTTGCTATATAAACTTGAAGAAGGAGGAGAAGAAGTGAACGCACCAGTTTGTGTACAATGCCAAGCATGAGGCCGGTCCGGGCAGTAACACCGGAAATGGAAGATGCCGTAATCAAACCCGCACTTGCCGCCGCTCTCCTCACACGCGCAGCAATCGCTCGCCGTCCAGTTCAACACGAACCCACTACTCAATGCCTCCTCTATCTCTGCCCTCCCTCTCCACTCGGCCGCCACCGGCGCCTCCACCAAAGTCCCGCATTCTTTTGTCGCATCAATCACTTCTTGATCCTTGCCATCCCCGTATATGCCCAAAACGATCCCACTTTCGCCTTGTTCTTCGCCAGGACAGCTGATCCTGTAGTTCAGAAGCTCGTCGGCACGGAGAGAGATGTTGCAATCGTATAAGAGAGAGAAAGTGGCAGTAACGTTCTGGCTCAGCTGGAACAAAGTCGTCGCAAGGGTCAAGTTCTTGAGAGAACCAGGCGCACAGTAAGAGAAGGCGGTCGAGTTGTCGTTGGAGAGGGCAGCGTTGGAGACGCGGAGAGACTGGTTCTTGTAGAAGATGTCGTGGACAACATAGTTGTCGCTGGAGAGAGTGATGACCGGGCGGTCATCAGCGCAGGACAGGTCGAAGCCTGGGAAGCCGCAGTAGGAGGGCTGCCGATCGCGGACATAGAATGGGAAAGTGATGTTCAGGCCGCCGCAGGCGACAGGGAGGCTGCAGTTTCCGAAATAGGGGTCGATGAGGGAGAGAGACTCCCGGGGGTATAAGGAGAGAGAAAAGAGCAACAGCAGTAAGAGGTCTGTGTTGATTGGGAGAGCAGAGAGAGGAGGTGTGAGGGCGGTTCTGGTTCTGGTCATTGTGGATGGATGGGGCGGTGGAGTTTGGTCGAAGATGGTGATTTCATAGAGAGAGAGAGAGAGAGAGAGAGAAAGAGGGACTGAAGTGTTGAGGTTCTTGGATGGTGGTGGATTGTCCGTCTTGAATAGTTTGACTTGGAGATGAGTTGGATGAGATTTGATTCTTCTGACAAAACAGGAAGTGTGTGGTGCTGTATGCGAGAAAATATTGGATGAGTTTAATAGTCCATGTAGGATGGTACAACACACCACTCATCTATGGACACGTGTTCATCGGGTCCATGCTGTCTTCCTCCTCTCTCTCTGTCAGATTTGGGCCCACAGCAGCAGCAAACCCTCCTTCTCCTCTCTCCTCTCTCTCTTCTGGTTCAACGCTCCGCTCTCTCTCTCCTCCGCGAAGAAGTTATG
>CM026416.1:30126613-30177853 GCA_014858505.1 Corymbia citriodora subsp. variegata | reverse complement strand
TGGGGGGATTGCAAGTAATTAGATACAAAATTGAGAAGCTAAGAGGTTCCGCCCATAAGCCATCAACTTTCGAGGAGATCTACTGTATTTATCACTTGATTCATGGGATGCAATTAATTTTGAAAAAAAGACGCAAATGAATCAATCTGCAATATCATTTTTGAACTTTTAATGTATTCACCATGGTTCTTAAATTTAGATTAAATATTTAACATGATTCCTAAGCTTTTACATATTTTCCTATAATTTAGAGACTATATTGAAATTTATAAATAGTTTAGGGGTCACATTAAATAAATTAAAATCTACAAATGACATTACACATTATGTGAAAATTTAGAAATTACATCCCACAAATTACAAATTCGGGGACAATATTGCACATTGAATAGAGTTCAAAGACCATTTATATTGTCATCCCACTAATTTTATACTAGTAGACTAAGACCAACAATTACCGATATGCTAAGGAGGTTGTCTCGTATAGTACTTTTGCCATGGTTGTATTTGTTGTAACTTTTATAAGTAGTTTGATAAACACCCACATAACTATATTACCTCCAAAACTGCATTAGTTTACCGGAACTCACGAATGTCTCACCTAATTTTAAGATTGTGGAACTTTAAAACATACAGTACGACCATGTACATTGCAACACTTCACAACATAGCGACATGATATAGCTATAGTTGTGTTTCAATTGTGTTACGATGCTATGCTAGGAAAAGTTATAACTTGTGTTTTGGGTAAAATATCCTTTAAATCCACAACACCTTAATACTAGTTGAGGCAACTTTCTGATAATGGATGCAGTTGTTAGTAGTTTAGCAAAGATTTGTAAAAGTTGCAACATTCATTTCCGCAATCGTGGCTGCTGCTGAAAAATGTACCATATAGGTTCTGAACGAGTTTTAATAATATATAAGCTAACATGGGGAGCCATGCTAGCCTTGTGTTATATGGTTTCTAGTCAAAAATGCGCATATAAATTAGGTTACGTGTTGCTTGATTATAGTTTTATATGCTCTTTATATACATATAATAGCTCACTACCTACCAACTTAAACTTTTGATGGACATTCTAACATGGTATCAAAGCCAAGTTCTACTCCAATTTTATCTTATATGTGCATTGCACATCCTTTAATTAGGGATTTTTATGTTCTTTATATACATATGGGCTTCTTCTAATCATCGGTTCAAGGTTTTAGATTGGATATTCTAACAAAGTTAAATTGGTCAGAGCCAAGTGAAGTGAATAAGAAGGCATGAGATGACTATAAATTGTAATTTTATGGGGACATGACTCTACTTAACGAGACAAATTCATGGACATCACATGTCTTCTCTACTTGATAAGATGCAAATACCAGGTTTCTTCGGGCGAGTTATCTTAAAAATGATAGGTAAGATCTTTGCATTATTGAAGGATCCCCCTTTATATAGTCTATTCAATCATTGCTGAATTTTATATTCCGATATATGGATGACCAGGTCAATCATTCTCTTTTCTATTTGCAGTTCAATTCAAAGTGAATCTCAAAAAGTCATGTCAAACCGGCCAATTTGAATAACAGGCAGATGATTACCTCGCGTACACAAAAAGAATCCCATCACGAGAAATTGTTGAGTCCCACTCCATTTGACCGGAATTCAATGCATCATTCACCAAGGTAAGGGGATCAAAATACATTAGCAAATCGAAAATGACATGATTTTTAGATAAGTGGTAAGGAAATAAAAAGGTTATATTTATTACATACTTAAGGTCTTGTCCCATCTTAATCGGTACGAAAATAATAAGATCTTTTTATAGATCCAGCCCAGCAAACTTCAAGAGAGCGCATATATTTAATCGTTCGGAAAAAAAAAAACGAGAAGCTATAGCCCAAAAGATAAAAATCTATGGTTCTAGCCAAGGAGACATCAATTCGGTCACTGAGTAACATTGCCGAGACTCCCCCTGGCGTATTAATTGCTTCCCCCCATAAGATCTGATTCGCCAACCAGTCGGCGCATGCATTTTCTTATCGATAAGTACGGACCATCTAAATTTGTGGCGTTTTACGACGAGAACTTGTTAGGATACATGGTTGAACTAGTGTGATGATCGCTCGTGAGTTGACCTTGATTACCAACATTAGTGGAACCCAAAGAAATCAAGGAGTGTCATGGTCAGAACTCAATTCCCTCGAAATTGTCATGATCTATCCCTTAATTATCATTAGGCCTACATCTCATAGGCCCGTAAACAAAGGAGTTAATTAAATGTCCAAAGCTTGTGGTTATATTCTACGAGCATTACCGGCATTATCATGCCGATAGACTCATCCGATTCCGACGAAAACCTTGCTTCTTCGCAGAAGCCGTTAGGCCATCGAAGGGCCCTGCACAATATCCTCGGGGGGAGGGGGGGGGGGGGGGGGGGGAGGAAAACTGCTCCATCCACTTTATATCTCTCTTTTTTTTTTCTTTCATTTTTCCTGTTCAATTTTCTTAATTTCACAAGAATGATTTTGTCATCGCAATTCGCTAATGTACTGTTGTGGAGGAACAAGAAGCTGTCTATAGCGATCTTAATCGGCTTCACAGCTACATGGTTTCCCTTTGAGGTCATGGAGTACAATCTCGTCGCCTCCTATGTCACCTCATCTTGGCATTGATGGCCATCATTTTCATTTGGTCTAACCTGGCCGATTTTATCCAGAGGTCGATCGCCAATGATTTACAATAATCGATTACATAAAAATGGCGATTTACATATCTCTTTTATCCCTCTAATAGTCTTATATGTTCTCCATTTATCAGGACCCTCCCAATGTATATAGCTTTCAGCTATCTAAGATCGCATATCAAACCCTTTTTAAAAAAAATAACTAATTACTCTTAAGGTTTACGACATATCAAGTGGTAACAATTGGAGGCTGTTTTTCAGGGTACAAATTTTGTCATCCAAAATCTCTTTTTTTTTTTATATTTTAATTAAGTGACCAACCTTAATTAAGCTTTTTTATTTGTTTGTTTAAATACTTTGCTACGTGAATTTCAGGCAATCGCATTCCTGTGGATGCTGTCGGTCCTTGGCAAATACGTAAGCTCATTGAATTTGCTATATTTTGGTAAGCTCACCCAAAATTCACTGCAACATTTATTTTTTTTCCTCTATTTTTTAGTAATTATTTTTTCTATGCTAACTGCTGTTCCTTTTATATTTTGTGCTTCATTTTTCTTTTTCTTTTTTGTGGTAAGCTTTTGTTTGCATGGATACCCTACCAGCTTTGTACGAGAGACATGAGAACCAAGTGGATCATCTTGCTGGCAAAAGCAGGAGAGGCGTGAGGAAATTCGTGTGGAAATATATATATGCATGTATGACTTTCGTTTGTGACGACAAATAAATTGTATTGAAAACTTCGATTCAATGTTGATGTCATTCTGTCATAAATTCTTCTTGTGATTGCGAGCCAAAATGTACAAAGTGGATGGGTTTTCAAATGATGTGCTTTTTCCCCGTCATGCCATGCCAGGAAAGAAAAAGGAAGGAAAAAAAAGGGCACCGCACTTAGAATTCCAAATTGACCTAAGCAAAAGGCATATGGAGTTAGGAACAATCGACATATGTAATAGATTTCCCATTAAATTAGACCAATCTACCAAACGCAACTTACTCTCATCAAAATAACTTGACAATTTTCTAACTACTTTTTAAAAAGAAAATTAGTAATTTTGCAATAATGCCGATTAATTACCAATAAAAAAAATTAGGTCACCATTTACCAGCTCTTTAAAAAATCTACCAACACGAAAGAAGAACTGTTTTTGAAAACAGAAAGGTAGAATCATACATAAATCAAGCTACCATAATTTATATGTTTCAATTTTTCTTGGGAGGGTGGATGCCAAATTTCTTTTTCTTTTTTCTATTAGAGGCACAACAAACACTGGGGATTGTGCCAAGTTAAGTTAACTATTGAAAACATCAAGCAGATACTTTGAACCATGAGCACACTCAACAACATGATGTGATGGGATCTTAACTAATATTTTGGATTAGGAATGTTAAGGTAAAAGATGCTTGAGCAAAATAGTTTATACGAAGCTCATCACGCATGCGCAGTACATGCAATTCAAACGACCAAACGTGGAGAGCAAAATTCCACCCTTTAACATGTTCCAATCTTTAATGTCCACTTGCGGAAAAGGCTTATTATCTTTCTCCACTTTCTTCAAAAGCTTGAATAAAGCTTTGAATGTAAGGTGGAAGTTGGGTAAGGTTGGACCATGCTTTCTCTCTAAATCCCTAAACCCATGCTGGTGCATGAAAAGGAAAAGGCACTTACTTCCCTAGATTCCTAAATCCCTAAACCCATGCTGGACCATTACTTCCCTAGATTCCTAGTCAAAGAAGAGTGCTCGCTTTTGCATCGAAGCGACCATGACGGACCGTTATTAGGTGCAGACCACAGCTTGTGATTTGCAACGTGGCTATTTCGTACAGCCTTCTGGCACGGCTGTTGGCCATGGGAGCAAGGGGGTGCTGCAACTCGAAAAATAGCATCTGGTGAACATCTAGTGGGGCGACACCGTCCAGTTTTATGTTGTTGTAGTTCCAAAGAACCTATTTATCAAGCACACAACTTATAATTAATTTTATAGGATAGGTATATTAAAAATCTTAAGATTTGTTATCAAAGTATAATAGAGTTCTAAAATTATTAAAAAGCGCAATTAAGTACTAAAATTGGTCACAAGAGTGCAATTAAGTCTTAAAACTTATTATAGAAGTATAATTGAGTCATAAAATTTTCATAAAATGTTATCAACGAAAGGACTTGATCTAACTAATTTAACAAGTTTTAGGATTTCATTATACTTTCATGATAAATTTTAAGACTTAAATGCACTTCTAAAAATTTTAGGATTAAATTATACTTTATTGATAAGTTTTAGCACTTCCAATATATTTATTCCTAATTTTATAGCTTGGTTACAGCACAACCAGTTACACATCTATTCATGTTCATACCTAACAGGAGTGACAATAAAAAACCCAAAAAAAAAAAAATTTGCCATAAATGATGTCAAGTCAAAGTAATCTATGCACGAGATTCTATGAAATCCACAATTGGTTACTCCCGTTAATCACGACATCACATTCCCAAACTCAAGAACAAGGTACTCTGAATTATAATTTTGGCTAATGAAACGGGTCATGTCCATTCTGTACAATAATTAAAACTCCACGACGATCAACCCTCATCCATCGCCGATCCTTTTTGAAGAAGTTTCTAATTTCTGTCTTGGGTTCCACATTATCCAAGACGATAAAGTCTTCCACCTTAACGATTTGGGATAATTAAAAATTATTCATGTGTTTGAAGGATTTTGGATACTTTAACATTAGCAAAAGAGAAAATGGGGTCTATGAAATACTATCATTTTATGTCCATTGGGTTTCGAAGCTGCTGAGAGTACTGGATTAATTTGGATTATGATGTAAGTTGATAATAGAGAAAATCTAGGAAGTCAAAATTTAAAGGATTGAACTCTTTGTCAAACTCCATTTGTTTCGTAAAAAAATAAATGATTTGTAAAATATTTTTCCTAAAAATAATTTTTTATATTGTTGAGAAAAATGAAAATAAAAAAAAATTGAAAAAATGTTTAGACAAATGGAGCCCGAGTGCCCTTTAGAAGATTCGCGATTGACCCAAAGGAAAGGAAAAAATAATGATAAAATGGTCGGCTTCAGATTCGGGTGGGAGGATGAAAAGCCCCACTGTCATACCAGTCATTAGCCCCCGGGGAAGGGGGGAACGGGACCAAAGGAATTCGATGGGTGAGTGAAGGAATCTCGTCCCAAAAATATCCACACGAAGTCCACTCAGCAAAAGTGAGCAAAGTGGGGGGGCAAACACTAGAGAAGATAATAAAGAGCTCCTGTATAACCCATTCATTACCTCATAATACCTTTCTCATTACCTCCTCGAGAATTGACAGTCACTGTGAGAGAGAGAGATGGAGAGGGATTGGAAAGAAGTCGCCACCAGAGTGCATGGAGGCGAAGCCTCGAGCTGTGCTGTTCTCGTCTTCACGGCATTCCTGCTCTCCCTTGCTCTGTTCGTTGTGGTTATGTTCATGTGCGCCGATGGCATGTCCAAAGACAAGGCCTCCGCCTCCACCCACACGGACTCTTATGGGAGCACCTGCGCTGCCGGTTACGGCGCAGCTTGTGGTGGATGAGCACTCGGCAATCTCCTGTCACACAACTTCGTCCCAAATGGGTTCATTTCTGGAGATTCATCCTGATCGGACATTATCCTCAGAGGCCGCCCCTCGATTCAAAAGGTAGTTTGATGAGAACCGGACACCATTTTGCAGGTCAAATGTAGTTTCTCCCTCTTTCCTGTCCTCTCAACCTCTTATAGTGTCTGACAGACTAGAGATGCGACCAATCGAATTATCAGTAGGGCTGCTATGTTTACAGTAGCTATTCATTCCCTGATATAGGGAATGGCTTTTCTAATTCAAATAATGGGAATCCAAAATTGATGCACCACAAATCAGTGTGGCTTCTTTCATCTTCTTGGTTTCAGTGTTGGAACCAAAATACTAAAGAAAAATGGTAACGTTTGGAAAATTTTGGAATGAGGCACGAATGAATGAATACTGGAGGATAACAATAGAAATGGAAATGCTTTCTAGTGGATTTAGGTGTTGTGATTACAAGTCTAAACTCCTCAATCTTTTTAAAGAGATTGAACACGTACATAGAAAACAAACATTAAATGAGGCACAACCAAAAGTCTACAACAATACAAGAAAGTCTACAATAGGAAGAAAAAAAAGAGCATAAAGCAAAAAGCAATGTCTGCAAGACAAGTCTTCTGCAGCACAATAGCACCCTTCAACAAGGCATGCAGTAATAAAGGAGAGAAAATTGGACGTAGAACCTTCTCTCATTTCCTTTCTTTTCCAAAGCCCTCTGTAGTAGCATTTATGAGGAAAGAACAAAGGAAGCTCACTTTTGACTTTGGAATCCTCTATGCAGAAGTTGTTTGTTTTGTTCTTTCCATTTGTCTTCATGCAGCAAGACATGTGCAACAGAAGTAAGTCTTCAACAATCAATTTTATAATATTCTAACATTCAGTTTACGGTATAGCTCATGGTTGTTGAAGGACGTAACATAGTAAACATTGATGGAACAGTACTTACAGTCACTGCTACTTTGTCCATCCTTTCATGCTCTGGGAGTTCACCTCTTCATGCCGATGTAGATAACCTCGACAACTTGTTAAACAGAATGTACATCCCCAAAGATGGATCACTCCTTACCTCTCTCTCAAAGAAGACTCCAATTTATTAACATAGAATATACAGCAAAGAGAACTTATCCTATTTCAGCAACTGCAAGATTGCAATGACAAGTTGGAAATGTGCAAGCCCCCGTTTGGGTCTTTTTCCTCTTTTTGTGGTTAACTAAAGTAGCAAACGATAAGCGACACATATAATGGTATAGGCAATGCGCTTCATCATCTACGTGTTGCCCCCAGCTCCCAATATATGAAGTCTTCATTTTGGATTTTTTTATTTCACCAGAGGTATTGTATAATTCGTCTCTGAAAGGGCTTTCACCAGAGGTATGGTATAAATCCCCTCTGTTTGAGTAACCACATTAACAGATATCTAATAATATAACTGTAAATTTCCTAGTAAAGTTGCTATTCCTGTTTTCCTGCCGTCTTTATATCATAACATTCCATGACTTTGCCTTATTTCAGTGGATGAAATATCCATCCGAAACCTTTCGGGAGGTATTGATACGAACATGTCCTTCAAAACATCTGGAATGTCAAAATCCTCGAGAACCTGCAGTGTGTTGCATTTGATGGATCAAGCTTCTGGGTTTTGTTAGGAAGAGATGCAGCAAAGGTAGAAAAGGAACGGGGAAAAGGGCACATTTCCGTGAATCTCATAGGACAGACCTTGAAAACTCCATCCACATTACGACCACCCACCAAAAAGGTGCATCCAGTGCTTTTGCATCCAATAAGTATTTGCAGTATCTTCTTATAATCTCCATCATAATACTTTGGCTGCACGACATATTTATCAACAAATCCATTAACACTGCAAAAGCATCAAGAAAACGAAATAGCCTTGCTCAACAATACTGCAAAGTGGAAAGAAAGTCAAACATAGTCCTTAATTTTCGCAATCCATTTACCACTAGTAACATGAAGCTGCAGTATGAAGTGAAAGTGAGCCATAGCTATGTTAAGAAGCATCAACCCTACCAAAAGCTATGAACAGTTAATGCAGGGCCATTGTCCAAAATAAGGCTACGAATCTACAGTAGATGGTTGAGAACATACATTAATAAGTCTGCTGTTGGGTCTGCCCCAATTACAAAAGCACTACCCGAAAAAGCTCTGCTTTCTTATAGAAAAATGGTTGATTAGATATTATCACAGTTTTTCCTGAAATTCGCAAGAAGCGTGATGGTTGATATCAATAAAAGTATAAGGGGAACATTAACAGTCAAAAGCAATTCTAACAAAAAAGGCCCCTAGAGAAAAAAAAGACAGATATTGACTTCGAAGACTCATCCCATTCCTGTGCAGACTATGTAGAAGCAGAGCACACATGGTTCACAAGTCAGCATTGTTGACACTTAAATTTTGGCGATTTATTTTAACATTTATTAACTACATTGAAAAATTAGAGATTAGTTTCTAATCTCTTAAAAAAAAATTATTTCATTAAAATTACATTGCATATAGACATTAGGAGCATTTGCATCACTAGTTTTAAAATTAATTAAAAAAAAAAAGTGGGTCCGGGCCAAGGTTGGGCCTACCCGGCCCCTTTTCCCTTCTTCTTTTCCCCCCCGCATGGGCTTGGCCCATTTTTCTTCTTTCCTTTTCTTCCTTTCCCGACCCAGCCGTTCGCTTTCTTCTTGCTTCTTTCTTCTCCACGCGCTGCACCTGCAAGGAAAGAAAAGAAGGCAGCAAGTCAGTCAAAGCAGCAGGTGGCAGCAGTGGAGGTTGACAAGTCAGAGCAGAGAGGCAGCAGCAGAAAGCAACAGCAGGAGGGCAGCAACTCAGAGCAGAAGAGCAGAGAGAAGTCAGTGGCAGAAGGGGCAAAAAAGCTTCTGCAGAGGGAGAAAAACGGGGAGGAGAGGAAGAGAAAGCGGAGGACGGACCAGAGCGGGGGAGAGCAAGGAAGAAAGCTGCAGCAGAAAAACATAAAAAAAAAAACAGAGGAACCAGTGAGGAGAAAAGAGAGAAGAAGAGACGGAGAGAGGGAGCTCGAGAAGAGGCTGAACCTGAGAGAGAAAGAGAGAGGAGAGAGAGTTCCAGGAAGATTTTGCAAGGGAAAAAGCGAACTGGGGGGAAGGAAAAAGCTCGAGAAGCAGCTCGCCGTTGTCGGAGGCTCGTCCGCTGCCGTCGTCTGCCGCGACTCGTCCTTGGACCAGGTAGGTTTCGCCTTTTCTTTTCTCTGTTTCGCTTTGACAAAGAGGCGGGCCGGAGCTCGCGCCGAGCAGTTCGCGCGGGTCCCGGCCCTTGTTGCCCCTTCTTTTTGCTTCTGCACTTTTCTGATGTTATTTCTAAGGACCTTAGAACGGAGTCCAAGCTCGGTCGAACTGGAAACCTTCAAACCTGGTAGTGCACGTTAGCTGTTCGACAAAATGCCTCAATAAGAAATCCGAACTCAATTTTCGACCGGAGCTCGGCTCTTGGTTTTCCTGCGTTGCTAGGGGTTACACTGATTTTGCGCATCGCTTTAGGCGTTTGCTTGGCTTTTCGGTGGGTTATCTTGAGTTCGGGTGGCTGTTCGGTTGGTTCGGCCATGAGGGGGTGACGGCGGTGGCTGGCGTCGATCGGACCGAACGACCGACGCCGGACGATGGCTTGGCGACCTCCCGAACGCCGGCAAAGACTTGCTGTTGCGGCGGTGTCGGCTCCGTTCGTTTTTTTTAAAAGAGTTGCAGGAGCTCCGGCGAAGTTGAAGACGTCGGGCGTGCATGAGGGGAGATGCAGAAACACGTGAAGAGAAGACCAGAAAGAGAAAAGAATTAAAAAATAGAAAAAATAAAAAAATATAAAGAAAATAGAAAAGACAAAAAAGGCCAAAAAAAATAAAAGTAGGGGAAGAGTATGGGCTTCGCCGTGGGCCTGCTTCAGTTGGGTTGAGTTTGGTCATGGGCCGGTTTTCTTAGTCGGGCTAGAAAAATTAGAAATCAAAATTGGGCTTTTTTTTAAGAAATTCGTGTGGGCCCTTTTGTTTTGTTTTTTAGCGGGCTTAAGGCCGGTCCGGGTCCTTTAGCCCAACCCGGACCGGCAGGGTCCGAATCGGGTCAGCAGGGCCGAGTTTCCTGACCCGGTCCGAATCATTTCCTTTAAAAATATTCAAAAAATCGAAAATTCAAAAAATCATATAAAAAATAAAAAATTCAGAAAATCATAAAAACATGAAAAATATTTAAAAAAATCATAAAAAATTTCGGAATTTCAGAAAATTCATGGAAAATTCAGAAACCTGAAAATTCATAAAATATTGAAAATTCCAAAAAAATTCAAAAATCCCAAAAACTCCTAGTTTGTTTTAGAGTCTCCCGAAAAGCTCTAAAATAATTATTGGACCATTTTTTTCTTTAAAAAAAAATATCGGAAAATCATCGGTCTAAAATTGTGGTCAAAACTAAGCAAGCCCTTATGGTTTTACCTTAGGGTTTTAAGTATCCTCGGATATAATTGCCCTTGAATGCATGCTTATGATGCGATGATTATGATTTGCCCCTTAGTTTAATTAGGATTTATTTTCGTCTGCAATTTATTTAATGCTTTCTTTAATTGCTGATTACTATTTTTATGATTGTGCACCCGCATGATCACCTCATATGTTAGTAGTTAATTCTAAAATCAATCCAAATTACCTGATAAGAGTCCTTTTTGAAATGAACAAGATTAGGTACCGAAAGGGCACTAATTGGTTAATTAGTGTAATCAAGTCCTCGATCCTAGAATCTCTGGTTATATAAAAAGTGAGGCCCACTCCCATGCCTCGCTTGGTTTCTAGCTGACCCCAATAGGCTAGTGGCGACTCCTCATTTGAAGATTTTCATGAACACCCAATGTCGCGCGGGGTATGGGCTTGGGAGAGCCCATGTCTAATGAGGGTCCTAGACCCACCCTTTGGACAATACCCCTAAACCTATTTATTTGGATATTCTTTTCCTCCATCCGGGACGGAAAAAATAGGTCGCAACAAGTATTCAATGGCCAACACCCTGATAAACAATTTCAGCTTTTAGTATGGTAATATTTCTATATATTAACCTCTCTTTTCAAAAACATACTGTGCCTCATAAACAACAGTGGAAGCTCTAGCCTTGCTTGCACGACTCTTTATACAATGTTGCATGCTGATAAGCGTGAAGCAGATAGGACCCATTACAGCCAAATATTCACCATAATAAAAGAAAATGTAAGAGGGCGCAGAAGGAGTTTGAAATAGCAGCAAACGACAAGTCCACTCGAATGAAAGCCACTGCCTGTACTGCAAGGTAAATCTCTAAAGAAAGCTCAAAGAATAGCATGGGATCTTCACTATCGATAGAGAATCTATGTAAATGTAATACAGTATGCATATCCAATGTCCAATATATTCCACATTCATTGCCTTATATATCTATCTGCAAAAATGTACATAAGTGGTTCCGTAGTTGAAGTTCATTCAATTTGCATATCCAATGTCCAATATATTCCACATTCATTGCCTTATATATCTATCTGCAAAAATGTACATAAGTGGTTCTGTAGTCGGAGTTCATTCAATTTCCAGATTGATAGTGTGGAACATCCAGGCAGGAAAATAAATTTCATACAGCAGGACTGGTATCCAAGAACGAGAAAATCTCCCCAACGCTTTCAGATTGCTTCACTTGATCTTTTATTTCTTGCACTATAGTGGAGGTTTATCCGCATTTACTGCTGAAATTTCAAATCATGGATACCCTTTGCCATAGATACTGCGGTAAAATTCATTAATTAATGAAAAAATTGTAACATCTGATGAAGGGACAAAAGTCCAACATGAATATCTGGAATGGCACATGATGCAATATTAGAAACCCATAACAAGAGGACTTCATGCATCTGTTTAGATATGCAAAGAAGGAATTCAAAGCTTGTAGTCTGCAAATGGCTGTTCACCTCATTGTGACACATCAATGGAGACGCTACCCAATAAACTTATTGAGAAGAGTCAAACATCAAAATTCGGCCACTAGGACAAATCGATAAGTTGCTAGGAATTTACCTACATCCAATACTAGGCATGTATTTCCATGCAAAAGCAAAGGAGCTATGAATTACTGACATGTGCTCCTCTCTTTTAGGGACACATGTCACATTAACTAAACGAATAAAAAGAAACATGTCCTTCAAACTAAACTAGTCATTTTTTATTCAAACTAATACTTTTTTATTCCTTTACTCATACCATTCCTTTTAAAATTTTCAATTAATAATTATAGGAAAAGGCAATATTAAGATTAACAAAGTAAAATTGAGAGGCTAACACGAGGTAGTTTCTTTAGCATTAATCAATTAGATTTTTTTTTCCTAGAGGAAGATGTTATCAGTCCATTTCGTTTACTAATATGTTATATTCTTGCTTTATTACTTTAGTACCTCATTAGTTTTATAATGATTTTAAGAGACCTCAAAATGTTGATGTTTATATTGCTTAGGAAAATAAAATGATCCACGTTAAACAGAAGTCAAACTCATATAAAATTGAAGAGAAATCAATTCAAATAGTCTCTAACATCATTTAGATTATTACTTAATTTTAGCCAAAAAACTATAATAGAAGCAATTTGGGTTTAAAATTTGCAAATCAATATTATTTAGGGAGGATGGAATTTGCATTTAAAATTTTTTTTCCTATATCTCTTAAAAACTATTCAATTCATGTGAAAGTATCAATTCAAAATGCAATTTCATTTAAAATTAATTAAAACAATTCTATTATCCTTCCCCTCTAATTTCAATTGCCTTCTAATAATGGTTGAATTTGGTACACTGAAAATTATGTGAGATTGTAATATTAAGAAAAACATGAAAAAATTAGAATCAATAATGAAGCTTGATTTTTTTCTTTGCTTTATACTAAATCATTTCCTTCCCTGCTAAGATTACAAGTCTAAACATTATCCTTTTCCCAGAAATCCAATTTTTCAAGCTTTTCGAACACTTGCTTGAAGTTTAGATTATCGTTCACAAAAACACTGCATGGACTTCTTGACTACCACATAATAGTAATCTGGAGTTCAACAGCTTTTATCACTACATTAACGGCTAATTCTACACAATGCATAAATTATGTGGATACTTAAAAGGTTGAAACTCGATATTCTTTCCTTCAGTACATATAGTTAGAAAATGCCAAAGTACCATGAAACAATTAAGCTTGGCCAAAAATATTTGCCTTCAATTTAAGGCATGTCGCCTGTTGCACAAAATTCAAAATCCTAGCAGAACTAGATATGTAGCATGACATCATGGTGGGTAACATCAAAAGATAAACAATCACTTTGCACTATTATTAATGATCTGCATTTAAATAAAGCAAATAAAGTTAAATTTCCTCAACACCACTAATCATTTAAGAACATCAACTCTCTAATGTACCTGGAAGCAACTTCCAACAACTTCAGGTGACTGCCATGTAAAGGATTAAACAAACCAGACAATATGATCTTTCTTTTTGCATCCGACGCATGTGAATTTGCAGAAAATAGATAAGTAACAATTTTTTGCATTGTGTCACGACCCGCCCTCTGTGACAGTCGGTGTCAGGAGGGATGGAGTTTAGGGATATTTACTCATAAGACCGTCCTCAAAAGGCAAGTCATCAAAGATGGCTTCGAACACTATATCTACCAAAAGGTCCATTGATCGCGAGTGTGGATTCTCCCAAATCCATACCCCGCACAATAGCAGGAAGATTCATTTTATTAATCTAAGTTGATTAACAGTCTAAGATAAAGGTTTAGGAGTCGCCACTAGCCTCGATTTGGGGGTCGACTAGAAAGCCCAAGTGAGAGTTGGGAGAAGTTCCTTTGATTTCTAAGCAACCAAAGCTCTAGGGTTCAGGGACTTGGATTAAGCTAATTGTTTCTATTAGCGCTCTTTCAATACCTAACAGTCATCGTGTTTAACCTAAGGTGTCTGTACATGTCTTGTTACTTTTTCGTGCCATATTTAAACTAGGAATGTGACCATGTGTGGATGTCAATTTCATGCCATTCTAATTTTAAAATATGGAAAAAGAAAGGCAAATAATTTTTATTAACATTGCAATGCGTAAAATAAACAACCAAGGAAAGCGGTAAATCTACACATGCAATCCTAAAAAATACATGTAAAGGAGGAAGGGGAGAGAGAGAGAGAGAGAGAGAGAGAGAGAGAGAGAGAAGAACCCATAACTTGTCATGTTTTTATACAACATGGTAGAAAACCTGAGATATATGTCGGATATCAAATAAATAGTATAAGGTAAGGGTCAGAAAGGACATCGACCATCAACGTCTTCAGGGCCGCCTTCTTCACATACCATAATTCCTAACTAATCCTAAAGGAATGATTTACAATGAAAACAAATACCGATTCAAACAAAAGCATACAAAATATGGCAAGTAAACAAACAATGGTCATCCAATCAACATATTACAAATGTCATTGGGGTCGGCCTTTAGAGTTACATGTATGACGTACCCCAAATGTTATCCCCATTTATTATTAAACACAGGTCATGATCGTTAAACATCACAAGTATTCACTTGCGGTGATTAACGGCATAACCCAAGATCATCCACAAACATGCATCAATTTAATGCGAGTATCTACCAATCGCATGCATTTAACTTGAAAATAAGCACACAAGCAAGTCCGAGGAACTTATTTCCCAATCAATCAAGCAATTAACGTATCAGCACCATTCACTTCACACACCAAACATGCATTGATCACAATTTCAAGTGTCAAACATGTATCGGCCTTTTTATTTTTCGAGAATTTTTTTTATTTAAAATTCAAGAAAAGAAAATCAAAATTCGTGAAGAAATCAAGAATTATTTCTGTATGCATCATTTACTAAAAATCACAGAACGGGTATATGTCACAATCAAACAGAACAGGGGATCCACAATGCCTTAAAAAAGAACAAGCAATTGAACATGACCCATTGAGCAATCAGCTTCATGAAAATTACAGTGTGTAATACACTCAATGAAGAACATTTTTCATGCAGACAACGCCTTAAGATGAGCTACGTGTGAATTTATAAAAACCCAAGAATGTAATAACACGAATCAGAACAGAACCAGGCAGCAGCAAATGAATGCAAGCTTATGAGAATATGAACATGTTAACAATGTCAAAAATTCATGAAATTTTGCCACATGATAGTCCTGAAAAGGCTAAACAAAGTTCATGAAGGGTTTGAGTTGCAGATCACAATAAAAAAAATTCCATAAAACATGGCAAGATACAGACATGCAGATGACCATGTATGTATTCCGAATTTTAGGATTTTCCAGATTACAAGGCAACTTTGTAAAAATGGAAAAGTTGGTCAATTGACATGAAAATGGCGTGATTCTGGTGTCATTAGAAAACTAAATGAATTTCCTAAGACTTTATAAGAAATGACATAATCAATTAAGGTCATTTCTCATTCGATTATAGACATTTTCATGAACATGCAAATTGATTCGATTTAGGGTAGCAAGCACATGAACAGATAACATGGTTTAACTTTCCTATATGACAAGGAAAAAGTATGAGATAAGTCATATAGTTCAAGCATCAAACCACAAACAATTTTCATTGAGGGGTCGAGGCCCTAATGCAATCATTAAGCATGATATGAAAATGATGATAACGAGACATACATTCAACATGTTCATGATAACAGGACCTAATTGCATGAAAACAAGCAATGAAAAAATGAAATGATGTTCAATTCACATGGCATAAGTATCACTAAGGTGACATTATGACACGCAATGACATGCATGAGATGTTCATCGACAAGCGATCACAATCAAGTGCTCAATTACACATAAATGCATTCTTAAGTTTGTACAGGATAATACAGGGGTCAGGACGATTTTTAGTGGATTTCATATAGTCAATGACATCTAAAAATCATGAGAAAAATATATATCATCAAATACATCCAGATGAACAAATTTCTAGAAGGAATAAATCCGAAAATAGTTCGAGAAAAATCACAATAAAATCAGCAAAATAAGAATTTGGGATTCTGAAGTTTACAGTCCAGCAGAAAAGAGGATGTATTTTTGAGAATTTAACCTAGTTGTGCTCATTGGAAAGTTTCGAGAAAAAATTATGTTATAACCCTCATCCACACGCACAACTTTCATGAAGAACTTTAGATCAGATTCCGATCAAAAAAATCATAAAAAATTCACGAAACCAATACATGCAATCAGGAACTCCGAAAAACAGTAGGTGTGATGGTGATGTTAGGGCCTTTCGTCCTATCATGATAATCTCTAAAGTTTTTAGCAAAATGTTCAAGATCAACATGTCATGAACGCTTTTCATGAAGGAATCATCTCGAAATTTCAATCACAAAAATCGGCGAAAATTGCAAAGCAACAAAGATCGGATCCATCACGGAACAACAATCATCAACACATCATCACAGAACATAACTGTGACTTTGAGAAAAGTTGTCAAGCATCAAATGAAGGCCGATAGGAGTATTTATAGCTTATCGGAAAGCTTATCAGGTCTATATCAAAAGTCGAAGAAGCCTTGAACTCATTCAAATAAGTTTTCAAGCCCAAACAAAGAGGTTTTTCTCGGTGTGTCAATCTGGATTCCGATTTCAACAAATTAAGAACAATCTCCTAATCAAGCCTAATAACATCACATTCATTCAAACAAATCCATTCATGAACATCAGAAACATCACGGCAGCCTCATCAATCACATAATTGAGCCTAAACTTGAGCTCTAGCCCCAATCGCCTATTGCAATCTCGCTTCATCAAACTCATGATAAGGAAACCTACCTTTGATGAGATTTTAGGACGAAACCGAGCTTAAACATGCAAGATCAGGTCACCACAGCATAGATTGATGTCGGAGGAAGGTTGAGTAGTCTTCTCGTCATCGGAGGACGAAGGATCTACGCCAGAGGATCATCGATCAGTCCTGAATCAGAACCGGTCCTAGCTTGGACCAGTTTGCGACACCAAAGAGGAAATCGAGCCAAACGGCCTGGTCGAGGCTTCTCGGAGGAGGCACCGGCCACCAAGGCTCTGGGGAGAGGGCAAGGGAGGTTAAGGAACCAGGCGATGGCGACCAAGTCACCGGCAAGGGGTCGGCCAGCGACCTAAAGGCTCGGCAGTCGAGTGGTTCGAAGAGAGAGAAGGAGGCGGGAAAATAGAGGATTTGGAGAGAATTTGAGGTTTAGAGAAAGTAAATCTGAAAAAATGGCCCATCTCTAAAATTTTGGAGGAAACCCTAATGTCAAATCTTAACCATCGGATTAATAAATCCAACGGTTAGAGATTAACTCATGTGTCTAACTAACTATTTTGAATTTCGAATCATGATTAACACATTTAACATGTGCTAATTTCAATGACTAAGATTTAATGGGATCAATGGTTCAAAAGATATTTGTGATTAAAGACCTAATTTGGGGCAATTTTTTGTAATTTCACTAAAACCTAGGGACTATTTTGTAAATTAGAAAATGTAGAGGCATGGCGGGATTGAATTTGGGCTAGGCCACCGCAAGGTGATGTTCTCTGGTTGAAAACTGGCCGGAGGATGGTCGAACCAGCCTTATATACCAGTGACCAGTCTGACCAATCAAATCGATTTCGTACCGATTCAACCGGTTCAACTGGTTCTTGGGGTGATTTGGTCCAATTTTTTCTTGGTTTGTGCAATTTAGTCCCTAATTGAAAAGAAAATTTGTTTTATTGAAAAGAAAATGGTCCAATTTTGAAGAGAAACAGGCCAATTTCAAATAAATTTGGCTAATTAAACTACGAAAATTCAATTTCATGATTTTCAATTAATCTAATTGTCTCATTGCTATGAAAATGGACACACTAAATTGGACTTTCTAGGCCTTAAATTGGATAATTCTACCTAATTATTGGTCTCAATTCGCAAGTTAATTAAAATTGAACGCAATGAAAGTTGCAATACACCTATTAGTTTAATTGCTCATACCTAGGGAAACTTATTATATTCATATTGACCTTTAATTGATGACACGACATTCTTATGAAAATTAAATTGAAGGCCAATGTCTAAATTGAACCTCAATTCATCAAATTAAACTCTAGTCATGAATTAGTCAACTCAAATTTCTTGAATCAAAACTTAACAACCCTATTTTGTTAAGGCCTAGTAAGCTAAATCTCTTAAATCGACTAGTTGGCAAGTGAATTTGCTAAAATCAACCCCAAATTTGGACTTAACTCCAAAGTTGCGTAAAATGGGAGTGTTAGCCCGCAAATCATAAAGAATCAATTAGAACCCATAATTAGGGACAAAAAGTCAATTCACATTTCATTTGCCCAATCTTAAAATTGATTGAACGGTTGAATGGTTAAATGTCTCTAGATCAAATGTCGTGAAAGGAACTAGGCCTAATTATGAATAGAATGAAAATAATTTCATTTTTGGTCTATTTTGAACCTACAACCGAAAGATTTGGAAAAAGCCCGAGCTAAGTTTAGCCTTAGTAATCCATTAGCCAAACCTTAGGTGGTGCACCCGAGGTGAGGTCGCGACATTGTATTTTTCAATTTTTTTGGTCAAATATTTGATCAAAAGTCAAATTATGGTCAAATCTTTGAATTTTTCCAAAATTTCCACTTCTAAAATGAAATTAAATTCAAAAGGGACATTTTGGTGCAAAAAGCCAAAATTTGACTTAGAGTTAATTTTTTGGTCAAACCAAAAAGTCAACTCGAAAGTTAATCATTTGACTTTTCGGGTTATTGTGCGAAATGAATAATAATAAAATTTCTAATGCTAATGCAACAAATAGAATTGAAAGCCGACACTTTTTGTTTGAAAAACAGGCTCCGTCGAGATCAAAAACCCACTAATTCGATTTTTCTACATTTATCAACACGTCGACTAAAAATCAGGTGTAAACACATTGTATATATCATTTCTGAAGGACACAACTAGAATCTATACCATTGGAAAAAGGATAAACCTTGAAGCATACTTCGCCATTTATAAACTACTCCAATTGTTCATTTTCATCAAAAGTCTGTTTAGATTCGCTTGACAAATCAGACTATATCAACTCTAAAATACATGTTGATGGTACTATGCATGCATTTGCAATTACCTACAGCAAATACGAAGTTAAAATTTTTTGGATTGATCGAAAGCCACGATAGATTAAGCATAAGATCAGGCCAGACCTAGTATGAGACCAAATGCATCTCTTTACAGGTGCCAAAATACAGTTCCTGTTGTAGTTACAAAAGAACCCCCAACTTCCAATGTTTTATGCGGTAAAAAGAAAAAGGAAAGGCAAAAGTGTAAGGATCCGGGCTACCACTATACATATATTGTCCGCTTTGGGCCAAGGCTCGTATGGCTTTAAAATGCGTATATACAGTTAAAGAACCCAAATGCTTATAAACTAGCATAGGACTCCCCATTAAGCGATGTGTGACAAGAAACATGTCTCCATTTGCGCACGTCTAGAGACTCCGCCCCGCGCACTATCGCCTAGGCCATCACATTCTCCCCTCTTCAGGAAGGGCGAAGCGAAGACCCACCTCCATGGCCATCCTGTGGTTCCACATGCGGTTGGGAGTCGGCTTTGATACCATTTGTAAGCACCCGAGCTCCAACTGTACATATATTGTCCGCTTTGGGCTGAGGCCCGCACGGCTTTAAAACACGTATATACAGTTAAAAAATCCAAGTGCTTATAAATTAACTCAGGACTCTCCCCTAAGCAATATGGGATAAGAGACATGTCCCCCCCTATGCACGTCCAGGGACTCCACCCCGCGCATCGTCACCTGGGCCATCACAAGAAGAGTTTCTCAATTGACACTTTGCCTTCATTAAATTGCCATACCTTGAGCAGAAACTGGCTTGAGACCTTATCTTCTTACTCCCTTGTTCACAATCCCTACATCCATTTAGCTCCTAATGAAGCCAACAATCTTTTGATATAAATACTAGACTAAAGAGAAAACATTGAAATCCCTACATCCATTTAGCTCCTAATGAAGCCAACAATCTTTTGATATAACTACTAGACTAAAGAGAAAACATTGAAATTGGATACACTTACCTTTGACTTTCGGCGTGATAAAACCTTGTATTCTTTTAAGGAGCAACTTTTATAATGTCGTATGTTGTTGTGAGAAAATCATCCCAAGTCTCAAGGTTAAGGTATGGTTGAAGTGCTAAAATTTAGTACAAGTGGACATTTTAGTGTCAAAAATTTCAAAAAAATACATTTAAGTGTCAAAATTAAAGAAAAATGAGACAATTCATTATATATTCAAGCTTTTTTTTACTAAGTCAAAATAAGTGGTGGGACTACTTTTATTAAAAAAGAGAGAAAGAATGTTGAAAAGTCAAAAAGTGAAAGGAGAGAGAGAAAGTGGGTGCTCGGCACTTTTTAGGAAGCCCGAACCTGTTCGGGAGAGAGAGAAAGAAAAGGAGAAGAAGAAGAAAGGAAAGAGGGCTTTATATGTGCCCATCGTGAGAGCCTCATCAAACCGACTTGTCCACATAACGCAACACCCGCTAAGTGTTTGCGCCCCTCACTTATCCAATTGAAGCATTTTTCCAATTTAGGCTCAAATTTGGAATTTTAGGAAAATTGGGCCACAAAGTCCAATTTTTTAGTGATTAAGCTGCGTATATATAAAGGGATGATAACTTAGGGCATTATGGAGCCGTAAGATTTTACGAAATGTGATTTGAGCCTAAATTTTGTCCAAAACAAAATTTCGAACTTTCCCACATGTGATGAATAGTATGCGCCCAACCACTTCGAGGCCTTATTTCGTCAATTTTCAGCTCGTTGTTTGAGTCGTCCAAGTTGTGAGTTTTTTTAGTGCTTAGAATGATCTTCGTTGTGACTGCAAGATCACTTGGAATGAGATTTGATAGAAAGAGTTATAGCATGATCAAATTTTGCGCTCAAGCTCTACCTTATGAGCGACTTGAATGATCACTTTCGGTATACGATTTGTTAGCGTGGAGAAGTCGCTTTGTTAGCATTTGGGTATAATATAGTCATTTTGTAGTTGAGATAGTGTGTTACTCAATTTTAATGTTGTTTCTCACTAATTGATAGGATTGAAATCAACTATTCGAGCAACTTGTGTTATTTGGTTTTGGGCATCCCCAAGTGAGTAGTACAAATATCTTTTTTGGTTTTGTTTTGTGAAACATATGTATTGAGGTTAGAGTAACTCGATATATTTATATATAGCGATGTTGTGAAAAGCTAAATAGAGAATTTGATATTTTTGAGTTATTGTAGAATGGTCCGATAAAACTTTCTTGAAGGGTTATGCATACTATTTTGTATTTTTGATTTAAACTCTTACAAGATAATTTTTTTTGGGGGGGGGGGGGACTAATCGTGGTGTAAACTGATAAATTATTAAATGCTACATGATAACGAAAATGAAACTTTATGTTGTGAGCCACTTCTAGAATCTTGTAGTCAAGGGCTAAGTGCTAATGATGACTTGAATCATGTGAGAGCCACCTCTAGGACCTTGTACTATTGACATGTGTAGTAAAGAACCAAGTGCTATACAATAATGTAAATTCATGGGAGCCACCTCTAAAGCCTTGTTCTATTGCTATACGTTAGGTAAGGACTAAGAACTACACGATTATGTGAATTCATGAGAGCCACCTCTAGAACCTTGAGTTAAATATTAAGCATAGAATGAATCATTGACATGAAATATGATGAGTTGTTTAGTGAACTGAATCGGTGATACTTATTTTCGATATTATGAATGAATAGAAAAGTTTGCTATTTGACATAGCTAAGTTGAAGTGCGCGTGTGTATTTTGAATTGACATTAATGCATTCTAAATGTGTAATGTGGAAGCTTGATCTGTATATAAGATATATACTACTACCTTTATTTGCTCATTCCACTCATCTTTCATGTTTTCAGGTCTCTCAATTAGTGATAGGTAGAGCTCCAGCGCTTTCGATGGAAAACTTTTGGGAGGTGTATTTTTGGTATGGCTTAAGGAAGTGATGTATATAAATAATTGCTAGTTGTTGCATTGGCTAAGTTCTAGTTATATAGAAATTTTGATGTTGTTACCAACCTGTCGTTTAATCTAATATACATACATACATACATACATACATACATACATTGGAAATATATATGTTGATAGCAAGTTGTTGGTCATAGTTGAGGTTGCGTCTTTCATGTGGAAGGATTGCCAGGGGCAAAAGAACACTAGGAGAGCTATAACTTTCGTACGGGACTCACTTTGGTGCCAAAACCTTTTTTCCGCTCACTTGAGTGTCAAGACTGATTTAGCCGCCAGAAAAGCCGATGTGGCAAACGGTGGACAATATTTTAATATTTTATTAATTTTTTGGAATTTTTTGCTTTTTTTTTTTAAGGCCGGTGACCCTCACTGGTTGTAGAATCCTCGCCCTAGGCCATGAAGGCCTGGGGCGAGGCCATCAGAACTCGGCCTCGCCCACAGCTGGCAAGGGTCTCACTAGCCAGATCTGGGTGAGGGTCGGCGAGACCCTTGTCAACCGCGAGTGAGGCCGCGACAACCTTCACTAGAGGTTGGCCGAGCTCCGACGGCCTTGCCCCAAGCCTTCATGGCCCAGGGTGAGGGTTCTATGACTCGTCACCAGTGACCCTCGTCGGCCCTAAAGAAAAAAAGAAGAAAAAAAGGGAATAAAGAAGAGAGACGAGATGAGAAGAGAAATGATGTCGTTTTGAACCATTGCACAAAGAGAAACGACATCGTTTCTGATTGCTACGCGAAGAGAGACCATGTCGGAATTGAAAAATCCACGTTGGAAATCGAAAATTATTTTAAAAATATGGAAAATCATTAAAAAAATCCACGTATGACTTTTAGCTGGAAGTGGCATTTAACTAAACAATTTCACTCCGATTTGGTAATCAAGTGAGTGAAAAAAAAAATTGGCACCAAAGTGAGCGCCGTACAAAAGTTTTGGTACTCCTAATGTTCTTTCCCCGATTGTCGTGTCATCCATCTAACCTGTAGATTTGGAGTGTGACAATTAAGTGATAAAGTCAAAAAAATCTAACCAAATTGCTGATATGACGGTTTTCCGAGGAGAGAAGTGCAAGACAATGTAGTTTTGCAAGTTGACATAGCTAAACGATGTCGTTTTGCGAGCTCACATAGCTAGGTAAGCTCAAAACGATGTCATTTTAGGCACTGACGTGGTTAGATTCAACCCAAAATGACATCGTTTTACGTTGAATTCAATTTTTAATATAAAAATTAGTTAAATTAAATTTAAAAAATTTAAAAAAAGAAGAAGAGAATAGCATAGGCCTGTGGCCGCCAACCCATCATCGGTAGGGCAGTGGCAATGACCAACGACCCTCATCGACCGAAGGTGATAACTGGCAACCCTTGCCAATTGAAGGCAAAGGTTGGCAGGCCCTCACTAGAAGTCGTGAGAAAGCAGTGACCCTCTCCCAGATCTAGACGGAGGTCCAACGACATTAGGCAAGGGCAGGTGACCCCGTCCAGATTTGGGAGAGGGTCACTACCCTCTCTCAGCTTCTGGCGAAGGCCTATCGGCCATCACTGCCACCCCACCAGCGATGAGGCGGTAGTCACGAGAAGAGGAGCCCCCTCTCACCTATATTGACCTCTCTCTCTTCTCTCTCTTAATTTTTTAATTAAATTTAATTACTTTTCATATTAAAAATCGAATTCAGACCAAAATGATGTCATTTTGGCCAAGTTTAAGCTGACCTAACTTTCCGAGGAACCATGTCGATGATTTATATTATTAAAAAATGCCACATAGGATTTCTAGGACAGGCTATCGAATTTGGCACTAAATTATCCCACTTTTTTTTAAAAGCGACACTTAAGTATATCTTTTGGAAGTTTTGGCACCAAAATGTCCACTCGTGCCAAGTTTTGATACTCCAACTGTACTTTAGCCTAAGTCTCAATGTTTCAACCCTGATATGGGAAAACACTTCAAACGCTTGAGATGTTGTGATAAAGGGAGGGACAATGGCGAGTATGTGTACAATCCTTCATTCATGCTAGTGCTCTTGACTATATAGTATTTACATCAAATCCTCCCCCGCCCTCAACAATAGTGCTGACATGTTGAAGCAGAAAAATGAAGACCAAAATGGAAAACTCGATCGCCTGATATATCATCTACATTGTATATACTATTAGCTAGAAACCATTACCCAGATGCAAGCAAACTTCAAGCCAAGATGGAGAAGGGAAATTTGCAGTAGAGAACAGACAAGACTACTCGTTAACCACTATGAACAGAGGAACTACCACTGCTTCCCCATTTTTAGTCATGGGAACAGGTGAAGTCAGCAACTTCATATTCTTCAAGAGCCCCACATTGTCACATTCCAGCGAAGGAGGCGGGTTCTTGCTTTAACCGGCACTGTTATCATCGCTCACATCCTTGGAATTGTCGGGCTCGGTTGTCCCACTCGAAATTGCCTTTAACTCCTCCAGGACAGTCTCCATGGAGGGCCTCATGTCCTTGTCCTGTTGCAAGCACCTCAAAGCCAGTTCGGCCACAGCCATGATCATCCTATTGATTTCAGGATCCAACTCGAATTCCAAATTTGGATCGACCAATTCGCAGAACTCGCAGTTCCGTATCTTGCTAGTCGCTAAATTGGCCAAATTGATCTCGTGCCTGTCTCGGCTTATATCTACTGCCGGCATGGACGATATGAGTTCCACTAATACCACCCCAAAACTGTAAACATCACTCTTCTCCGTAAGCTGGTAACACTGATGATACTCAGGGTCCACATAACCCGGAGTCCCCTGAGGAGCAGTTGACACGTGACTCGCATTATTGGGGAATAGCCGAGAAAGGCCGAAATCTGCTACTTTGACGCTATAGTTTTTGTCAAGGAGTAAGTTGTTAGTCTTCACGTCACGGTGGATTATGTCACACGTATGAAGGTAAGCCAATGCAGCAGCTGTTTCTATGGCGATGCTAATTCGAGTTTGCCACAGGAGAGGGTCCTGCTTCGCTCGCTCCCCATGTAGATGATCGGCTACTGTGCCGTTCGAGATGTACTCATAGACAAGAAGGAGTTCACGGCTGTCCCGTGAAGTGCAACCATATAGAGAGACGAGGCTTTTGTGGCGCATGCGAGTTAGGATTTCAACTTCGGTCATGAACTGCTTCACCCGTCGATAGTTGTGCTCGTATAGACGCTTAACAGCTACTTCCCGGCCATCTCGAAGTTTGCCTGTTTAAGAAAATGGAGAATGACCCTCTTAGATTCCTAGTTGTTTCTAGGATTTCTCGCCATTTATATCAGGCTGCCTAATTAGCCTCTTTCATTAAGGTCTTACCATAATACACAATTCCAAAACCACCGTCTCCAAGCTCCCGGGCAGAATCGAAATGGTCGGTAGCTTCTTCAAGCTCGGCGTTGGTGAAAATGGGGACCCCGAAGTATGCATTGCCCACTTCAAGTTCTGCTTTCAAGGAAGAATCGGAAGAAGCATGTCTTGAGCGGGATATTAAGGAGCAATGCTGTTTTTTGTGGCGGATCATATAGATGCATGAACAGAGAAAAATAATGACCAAGGCACCAATTCCGCTACCTGAAGAACAAAAGTTTCATTAGATTTGCATCAGTCACAGGTAGAATAAATGGAAAATTTCAGGAAATTGACTAGTGAGATTTTCCCAAATGTACGAAGCATGTCAGTGTACTCTTGCATCGTAATTGTGCTCGAAGTATGTGTCGACAACATTGTTTCGCTATCACAAACAGTGCATAATGAAACGACATACACTCAAAGGGTTGTATAACGTCCCCCATGTTAAAAGTTTGACTGACCTAATCCAATCTTCAAAGCTGCATCATGGTCGTTTCCTGCAGCAAAGATGTAGTACCAAAAGATGGCGTTTGCATTAGAAATAGATTCCACAAATACAATCCTATCCACATCATGAAAATCATAAAACAGGAATACAAACACCAGCTTCCTTGATGTAGCATAAATTCCTAGCGATCGATTGAATATCACTTAACACAGTACATCTTAGAAACAAATAGATATTCCCACGTTACATATCACATAGAATTGCAGAACTAATCATAATGCAATGTTGTAGGCAACAATGTTAACTGAAACTCTAAGGGTCTGCATGGCAACGTTTCTATTCCCCTGTTCAGAAATGTTTTTTTTTTTTTGTTTCTGTTTCCGGGAACAATTTCTGAGCATTTAAAGGCATTTGGCAACTAAATTTTTTTTTTTGTTTCGGGAATAGAAATGCGTTTGGTAAAAATTTCCAATCTTTTGATTCTTTTAATTTTCTTTCTTCTTTTTCCTTTTTCTTTTTTTTCCTCCCTGTTGGCTGCCACTGGTAAGGCTCGGCCTCGCAGATCTGGGTGAGGGAGGCTTGACCTCACCTAGATCTGCGAGGTTGAGCCTCGCTGGTGGCTGGGCGAGGCTCCGATAAGCTTGCCGGATCTCACCCTGGCCTGGTGAGGCGCCGACGAGCTCGCCAGACCTCGCTAGCAGCGGCGATGGGGCGGTTGAGGGGTGGGAGAAGGAAGAGGAAGAAGAAGAAGAAAATGAAAGAGAGAAAAAAAGGAAAAAAAGAAAGGAAAAAAAAGTGTTTTTTGAAATTGTTTCCGGGAGCAAGAAACAACTTTTTCTTGTTTCTGATTTCTACTCCAAATCTGTTCCAGAGAACAAATTTGTTCCAGAGAACAAATTTGTTCTCGGGAACAAAAAATTTATCAAACGCATTTCTGTTCTCGGGAACAAAAGAATAGAAATAGCTGTTTCCGGGAACATTACCATGCAGACCCTAAGTTGATGCAAAACAAGCATAAGCAAACATGCACAAAAAACTTTCCCCTTTACGTTTTCCTTTCTGTGCATTTGTTCTTCTCTTAGTGAATCATACCTTGGCCTCTGCATCGTAAATTCAATAACAATTTATAATCCTCGACACATATCTGCACTCACATTGGAACTGGCTAATGCAAACAGTGACACTCTTAAAATTTCACTATTTATGGAGCTGCGCACATGATTAATGTAGAATTGAGATCCACATAAGCGACCGCAGCGAGACCATGTATCCGTGTTCTAGAGATGTCCCATGGTTCTTCAACTTTGATATGAGGAAGAAAAAATGACATTGCTATGAATTCGTCTAACTACCAAAAGTATATTTGCTTGAGTAAACGAATTCTCGGTGAATTAGTTTTTCGAACTTTAATATATCTAGTTTGCGGAAAATGAATAGTCAAACCATTCAGTTGAAGAAAATATGTGTGATCAAAGTTAGGAAAATAAATTCCTTAATATGAAAATGGTATAATACATTTTTCTTAAAAATGCTTTCTATGGAATTTATTTTCCCTCGTCATAAAGTTTTTTCCAAAACAAACACACCATAAATCTACAAAGGGATGTCCGAATGACATATGAATAGATAAATAAATAAATAAAGTGATGGCTTGGTGATTGAAGCCGAGGTGGGAAAAAGGGACTTGAGAATAGAAAACCAAGGGAAGCCAAAAAGTTCTTCCTTTTCCTTTTAAGTCCTTAATCAAGTTTGGAGAGAACGGCGAGGAAATTCACCGAAAAACGCATGGGAGAATTTAAACGGTTGCTATTACAGGGAATTAATCGAAAAGTGTTACCTCTTCTGCACAGAAAACTATCGTGGGTTCCCTTCCAGCATTTGCCTCCATTTTTTTGGCATTTAACACAAATCTCCCAGGAGGTTAAATTCCATTCCAGTCTAAACCCCCGCTTCCACTTCTCCCCAACGTCAACTTTTTCTGTTTTCTCGCTATCCTCTGTGGGAAATCCAACAGGTACAGTAACATTATTCTCGCACGCTAACCGAGTAAGATTTAGGTCTTTTGGGCTGCCCATTATAAGAGCAACATAAGAGTGCTTGGTGCCGACGGAGGGGCAAGTGAAGTTAGCACATGGACAATCACCATTCGGTAAGCTGCTGCAGTTACTGAGAAATGCTAGGTGTAAAGGAAAGGAGGGCGGTTTAGGAGGTTGTTTAGGCGGAGCAAAGCAAGCATTGCCCGTTCTCCCAAACTCTGAGATCAACCCAAGAGATCGATCATCGACATAATCATCCCAGGAAGCTTCCAGTTTCCACCGTGGCTTATCAGGACAGCATGGTTTAGAGTCGTTCGGGTAGGGATAACCTATCTTGACAGTACCGCACTCACCAGGCTCGCAGGATTCGCTCTTCGAGCTCACTGCTGCAACCCAGCCTTCCAAAAAAATAATCGCCAAAATGCTAATGACATGGCGAAGCAAAACCTTGGAACTTATGGAGTTCTCGACACCCATTTCCGGAATTTTAGAAGGGAACAATAGAAGCACAAGAATAGCAGAAAGGGGAAAGCTTTTGTGGGCGTATAGCAGAGAGACAGACGGGGCTCAAGCGAGATTCAGTGGCTCAAACTGAAGATCGCATTATATGAATGTCGTTGAATCCTTTATTCACGTCAACGCGCCATTTGACTGGCTCAACTGAGCGTAGACGACCCGAAAGAGCAAACGTGGGGGACCACATACTCGCTCACAGAGAGGAAAATCGATTACGACTTTTAATACTTCTGCTGAAAAGGGTCCATTTTCAGGACCCCGGATCGATTTCTCTCCATTGGCCACGGGCCCATGGCCACCTTTATTTCTTTCGAAGTCTCCGACTTTGTTTGACGGAGTTTCGAAGCTTTCCCACAGGCTTTCCTCGGTTGATTTCAAACCCTCGGAACCACAACGATTTTTACCGAGACTCGTCCTCCACCCTTGATCTCCTTGAAGGTCAAGTACTATGATAATTTGTGTTCGTTACAGTCAACGGCAGAGAGACACGGCAGGTGACAACTGGGCCCGAAGGAAGAAACTGGTGAAGTCAACATCTGATCGGGCCATTGGGTTTATGTCAGATAAAGACACGTCGATGTTAAGGAGGTCGAAACAGAAAAGTCTCATGAACACTATTCCTGTCCGATTTTAACATGATGTGATCTTGATTATTTAGAGGTTTCACTCCCAATTTTGGCCTCAGTAAGGGAAAAAGACCTGGGATTTCTTCTCTAGTTCTTTTACGTGAAGATCAACGTGACAGGATGGCAGCAAAATGAGAAGGAAGAAGAGAAAAGTGACGAACTTTCAGTGAAGTATGCGTCCATTTGAAGAATAGACATGATAATTGAGGGTATCATTGTTCTGATAATTTCTCCTCTTGGCTTCGACCATAATCCTCTTCGCCAAGTTCAAAATTGCGTATCTTGAAACCATCATATCTGACAACCCAACGTTGAGAGACAAAAGAGTGGTGGAAAAAGAACAAAGCTTCTAGACAGTATTCTCGAGATGATGATAAATAATTGAGAAGGTATCTGTTGCTCCTTGAGTACTTTTGGAGGACCTATAAATATTTCCCAGATGATTCAAAATTTAACTCCGCTTGAGAAGTTCAAGCTAATACGTGCTCGGCAACTTTAGCTAGATTGAGCTCTTATGTCTCTCTGTAGTTTATTTTTCCATGCAACTTATTAAACTCATACTAGAAATGAGCAGTGGAAGTGAGCAGATGGAAGTAATCAAGCAGTAGAAAAGAACACCTAAGAAAGCCAAAGAAATCAAGCTGAAGTTTCCAAACTAAAAGAGCAAAAGAAATAATTCTACAAAGATAAAGTGGATAGAGAGATAATTTGAAATTCTATATTTCTCAAATGGAGGCGAATTGATATAAAACCCTTAGTAATTTGATTTTCTCACAGATTGGTCCTGTCTGTTCCAACGGACCGGAACCAGATGGTGAAGAAAAAATTTCTAGAAGAGAAGAATCTGAAAGCCTAAGTTAGAATAGTTCGCCGCACCTTACCATTGCCATAGTGTTCAAGACATGTTTGATCGGGGCAATAGCACACACTTGTGCTATTTTCACAGCCACACCTCCCCCCACTTCTGCGGCACCTCATTCAGTCATACCCCATCCAGTTCAGCGTGAAACTGTCCTCCAATGACTTCAGGTACTCAACACTTTGATTCACCTTCCAGTTACGTATCTGAACCAGGCGGCCACCAAGTACTGGCACAACGCTCTATTCCACTTCAAGTTATCGCACTTACTAGCTATCACCACAAAAGTATCGTTCCCTTCACTAGGACCACACTCGGCCTGAGATAGTGTGGAATTAACTGAAAATGACTAGTTGCAGTTGCGGAAAATGCAGAGATCAGCCTTGTCCGGACCAAAAGCAACAGGTCAGCAATTGAAAGAGTAGTTAGAACTTGGCAGGGGGCACCCAGCATTGAATACCTCTTCATTCACCACTCTGAATGAGTTCTCGTCATATGAAATATCATCAATGACATAACTAGATATAGATGTCTGATAAATCGGCCTACTGTCGTGGCACTCTATCTCAAAGCCAAGAAAGCCTCAATAGGTTGTTGAACTTTCAGGACACCACTACCACAATTCTTTGGCTGACAAGCATCAAATTTTGGGTTCACCACCAGAGACGGTACAAAGTGGAATAAGAACATGCTGATATTGATGACAATACTGATCCGCCTAAACAGGGAGGCTCTAAAGCTCAGCACGTTTTGTGGATTCAATCCAGGAGACATTGCTGAAGAATGCGAAGTAAGTAGAGAAAGACGAATTGCACCAGAGAGGATGTAACCGTATATACCCTCTAAATGGTCCAAGTCGTTACTATTTAGCACTAGTAAATAACCACTTGGATATTAAAATTGACCTTGCTATAAAATGGCTGTTGTAAAGTCAAACAAAAACACTAGGTTCAAATCATGCACGATAGTCCAAATTTTCCGTGTACTTGTATCAGTGACGTTTTCGTAAAATTCTGCATCAAACACGACACAGTCCAAATGCAAACAAGCAAACTATACAGGGACGTATCGCTCTGGACAAGGAGAAAAGGACATAAAAGTCATCGTCCAAAACACATCGGTGCCTTTCGGCAACTGCCCTTGGGTGGAATTTCAGAACCAAAGAACGAAGGGTAAGGACAGATCAGGGGACCACCTTTGGTTCTGATGTTTCCTTCCTTGTCCATAGCTTAGAGGGTTGTCCACGGGGTTTTGGGTCAAAGTCTTCCCTCCGAAAGTCTGAAGAACGCTGGCTTATTCGGTATCATGATGGCATTGATGACATTCATGTCCGTGTCAAATCTTTTCTGGGAATTCATTTCCCAGCATTCAAACATCAGCGATTGGTCATAGCTTAGAAAACCAGCAATCCAACCCCATTTCCGTTTGAAAATGTCAAACGCAGTTTCATTGATTCTTAATCTATCAGCATAATGATGTTGACCTTTCCACACTAATCTGAATCTCGTGTAATGGGGGGCGTCTATTTCACGCATTTTCCTAAAAAAATATTATTTATATTGCTTAAAAAATGAATATTGTTTGTAATAAAAATATTTTCAATAAACTAATTATTTCAAATAATAAAAACAATTATTTTTAGGAATTCTTTTCAAATCATTAATTTTTTGCCCAATAAATAAAGCGTAAATACTAAGTCTGGTTGTAATATGAGCTGTAGGCACTGAAATTTCTTAAGAAATGATGGCATACTTGATATTAGAAAACTAAAGTACAATTAGACTATTGACTAATTATGATCAAAAATAGAAAGCATCATCTTCTTACAAGAAGTAAATTTAATATAAAGAATTACTTAAGCCAACGGAAAATGTAATTTACCAGTTAATAATTAGCACCTAAGCTAGAAATTGCAATTCACTAAAAAGCTTTATCTAGGAAATACAAAAATTAATAAAAAAAGAGCTTGAAATTAACATGCAAACAAGAAAACACTATATAATTGTCATAAAGATAAAATGAAATGAAATGCATTAAATTATCCAAATAACCTGTACATAAATCAAGTAAGGAAATGTTTCAACATATTAGTGGATCTAGATAACTTAAATATGATCAATTATGAGTCTCATCTAAATCCAATCTATAGTATATGGATAATAGAAAAGCTGTTATAAAAAGAAAATTCCATTTGTAAAATTGAAATTATATAGTAAAATGGAAAAGCAAAAGTAAATGTGATAAAACAGCAAATAACATAGATATTGATCATTAAGAGTATAGATTAAGTAAATTATTTGGCTAAGATTATATTACATTACGCATGAATAAATTGATGATTAAGTCAAGATATAATCCTATCTGACAATCCATATTTTTACAAAATTTTCTCATTACCGTAGACAGTAGATGGAGCCCGTGCTCGGCGTAATACCCATAGAGAAAAGAATGGCCGAGACTAAACATTTAAGAAATTAAATTCCATGAAGTGGTGAAAAAGTTTCGCTTTAAATTGAATCAGAGACCCCGTCTCGATACGTCATGGCAAAGTTTAATACCCATTCATTTGCTCTAAAAACTTGAACTATTCAAGACAGCCCCGATTCTAATCCACAATGCTCTTCAATATCCTATCTTCAATAACTTGGTAATTTCCGATGCAATTTATGGTAATAATTGAATGACAATAATATAGTATGAGAACCCTCAATCGCCCTACTATAATAAATTCATTAATTAACTTAATTAAGAGTGTAACAGCTCCAAAATGACCAGCCAACTCAATCAAGGTTTGTCATGCATCGGCCACTCACTTTCGTGGCAAAATGTTCTGGCAAAAGCTAACTCTTGATCTCGAGACGGCAAAATATTAATACTAACACTAAGTGGACCGAGATCTATTCACAAAATAGATATATTAAGTGATACGACGGACCGTTATTAGTCATTGAATATGGCTCGTTTGTTTGAAACTAGCTTATGTATTAATTTTATACATGTCTTATTATGCACGGCATTACTTTGAGTAGTTCATATTTGAGTTCTGATAGAATGACAAATTATCCTATTTGTTATTTGGTCATATCCGTTGAATTGGATATACCTAAATAAAATGTCGAATAAGAAATCCATCATAGGGGTGAGATAAACCTGAATTGAATAAAAAAAATTTAAAATAAAATAACAAGCTCTATTATCATCCAATGATGGATTGATAGAGTGACACATCCGACAAACATTAGTGGCGAACCCACAATTCTTAACACTCTTTGCAAATGTCTCTATGCTCTCCAATTGATCTATCGAGGAATCGTCAATTGTTCTCAACTCGCTCATGGTCGCATCAAACGATTGTTATTTCGAACCTCTTTGTGGTTTAATTACTCTGAAATGGAGAATCAATTGAAACCACCCTTCTCACTGGCCTCTTCTCCTCCACCACCAAAATAACCATTCACACTATTAATCTACTTTGATAATTAATTGTTATTAGTTTTTCCTAATTCAATCCCATCATCTGCTCCTCCATTATTGCTTTTGCTAGCACCAACAACAGCCTCCACCGTGCGATTGCCACTGTGGCCAAGACGCCAAGAGGCATGGCCAGGAGGTGGGAGGGGGAGAGGGCTAGGGCCAATGATCGGCGCGAGACAGAGGAGGCAATTGGTGCAGGGGGACATGACTAAGTCCAGAGTCATCGGCAAGGGATGGTATAGGTAGAAGCTGGTAGGGCAGAGTAGGCGGCGGCGGCGGGGAGTGGCCAGGACATAAGGCAGTATGGTTCGCTGAAGGGGCGAGAGAGCTCTCTTCCAATGGCTATAGTAGATAGCTAAACAGTGAATTGCCCAAAGAGTGGAGGCATGATTTAAGAGAGAGAATATTTGAAATATTATCCATGATTTTCAAAGATTCTCAATTTCATCTTTAGTAGCACCAAATATACAATGGAATTTTATAACAATTCAAATGATACTTTGAGGATTTATAATCCTATTTTATCCTATCCTATCCTATCTTATTATGTCCTATTTTAATCCGAATTCGGGCAAGTAAACACAGCCTAAGTAGTCTTAAACCTTTCAGGTCGGAATGAATTAGATATATTCTTCCTCTGATTGCAGAAAAAATCGGCTATTAGCATTGACTCATCGCTATGTCACTATATCTAGACGATGGAAATAGACTCCGTCGCCATTTTCATGATTTGTACCTACTTCTAGTAATGAAATGGTTTCTTTTTGGTCACTAGAGAGCTACTTCTAGCGACTGATTTGCACCTTTCCAATAGCACAAGTTCACTCGAGCCAAGACATTAGATCCACTTGTATCCTAACATTTTCTCCTCATTTGAAGACGATTCGTGCACATCGTGGTTAGCCTAGCTACTTCACAAGTATCGATTTGTTAGATGTCAACTTGCACGGCCAAATCGCCTTCTTTTTCCAGTCCTCCCTTCCTTATTTATAGACATTTCTACTATGTCCATGATAACCCTCCTCCATTAGTGTATGAATATTATACATGTCTTATTATAAATGCTATTTACTTTAAGTAGTTTGGGTTTAAATCATGATAGGATAACAAATCATCATATCCTGTATTTGGCCATATTCTCTAAGCTGAATATGCCTAGATGAAATGTTGGATAAGAAATCCATCATAGGGGTGGGATAAACCCAAATTGAATTAAAAAATTTAAAATAAAATAGCAATCTCTATTATCATCCAATGATGGATTGATAGTGTGATGCATCCGACAAACATTAACACAAACCCCCAATCCTTAACACTCTTTGTAAATGTCCTTATGCTCTCCAAATGATTTATCAAGGAATCATCAATTGTTCTCACCTAGCTCATGTTCACATAGAACGATTGCAATTTTGAACCTCCTCACGGTTTAATTACTCAAAATGGACAATCAATTGAAATTTCCCTTTTCACTGGCCCCTCCTCCACCACTAGACCCAATTGATTTTCATGATCATTCACACTATCAATCAATTTATATAATTCATTAATATTAGTTTTTCCTAATTCAATTGGTCATCTGCTCCTCCATTATTGTTTTCACTACCACCAACAACAGCCTCCACCATGCAATTGCCATCGCTGCTGAGACGCCAAGAGACATGGCCAAGGGGAGGGAGGGGGAGAGAGATAGGGCCAATGATCGGCACGAGACGGGGCAATTGGTGCAAGGGAACGTGACTAAATCCAGAGTCGTCAGTGAGGGATGGTAAAGGCAGAAGCTGGTAGGGCGGAGTAGGCGGCGGCGGGAAGTGGCCCAGGAATAAGGCAGTATGGTTCGCTGAAGGGGCCACGAGAGAGCTTTTCCAATGGCTATAGTTGATAGCTAAACAGTGAAACGTCCAAGAGTGGAGGTATCATTTAAGGGAGAGAATATTTGGAAGATTATCCATGATTTTGAGAAATTCTCAATCCTCTTTTAAGTGGCACCAAATATATGACGGGATTTTATATAATTCGGATGATACTTGGAAGATTTATAATCCTACTTTATCTTATCCTATGCTATCCTAATCCAAATTCAAACAAGCAAACACAACCTAAGCAGCTTTGAACTTTTGAGACCGAAAAGAATTAGATAAAGTCATCCTCTAATTGCTGAAAAAATCGGTAATCAGCGAGAAACAACACGCCATTGCTAGTTTTGTGACAACGGAAATAGATTTCATCGCCATTTCCATGATTCATACCCACTTCTAATAATGAAATGATTTCATTTCGGTCGCTAGAGAGCTACTTCTAGTGACGAATTTGCACCTTCCTAATAGCACACAAGTTTGCTCGAGCCAACACATTAGATCCACATGTATCCTAACATTTTCTTCTCATTTGAAGATGATTCGCACACATCATGGTTAGCCCAGCTGCTTCACAAGTATCGATTGTTAGATCTGAACTAGTGCGGCCTAATCGCCTTTCTTTCTCCAGTCCTCCCTTCCTTATTTATGGAGATTTTTACTGTATCCGTGATAACCCTCCTCGTTTCGTATGATACTACTAATCCATAAACTCGTCTATGAGAACCCATCGTGTCATTTGCTATATAAACTTAAAGAAGAAGGAGAAGAAGTGAACGCACCAGTTTGTGTACAATGCCAAGCATGAGGCCGGTCCGGGCAGTAACACCGGAGATGGAAGATGCCGTAATCAAACCCGCACTTGCTGCCGCTCTCCTCACACGCGCTGCAATCGCTCGCCGTCCAGTTCAACACGAACCCACTCCTCAACGCTTCCTCTATCTCTGCCCTCCCTCTCCACTCGGCCGCCACTGGTGCCTCCACCAAAGTCCCGCACTCTTTTGTCGCATCAATCACTTCTTGATCCTTGCCATCCCCATATATGCCCAAAATGATCCCACTTCCGCCTTCTTCTTCACCAGGACAGCTGATCCTGGAGTTCAGAAGCTCGTCAGCACGGAGAGAGATGTTGCAGTCGTATAAGAGAGAGAGAGTAGCGGTCACGTTCTGGCTCAGCTGGAACAAAGTCGTCGTGAGGGTCAAGTTCTTGAGAGAACCAGGCGCACAGTAAGAGAAGGCGGTCGAGTTGTCGTTGGAGAGGGCAGCGTTGGAGACGCGGAGAGACTGGTTCTTGTAGAAGATGTCGTGGACAACATAGTTGTCGCTGGAGAGAGTGATGAGTGGGCGGACATCAGCGCAGGACAGGTCGAAGCCTGGGAAGCCGCAGTAGGAGGGCTGCTGGTCGCGGACAAAGAATGGGAAAGTGATGTTCAGGCCGCCGCAGGCGACAGGGAGGCTGCAGTTTCCGAAATAGGGGTCGATGAGGGAGAGAGACTCCCGGGGGAATAAGGAGAGAGAAAAGAGCAGCAGCAGCAAGAGGTATGTGTGGATTGGGAGAGCAGAGAGAGGAGGTGTGAGGACGGTTCTGGTTCTGGTTCTGGTTCTGGTCATTGTGGATGGATGGGGCGGTGGAGTTGGGTTGAAGATGGTGATTTTATAGAGAGAGAGAGAGAGAGAGACTGAAGTGTTGAGGTTCTTGGATGGTGGTGGATTGTCTGTCCGAAAAGTTTGACTTGGACATGAGTTGGATGAGATTTTATTCTTCTGACATGACAGGAAGTGTGTAGTGCTGTTTGTATCTACCTCCTTATCATAGACTGCTGAAAAATTCAGGAAATGCCCATGAAAATTTAGCGCCGTCAAGTTGACCGATCCGAAACCATTCACGTCTCGAAGTCGCCGTCACTGCAAGTTGGAGTTGGAGGAGGAGAAAGTTGAATGCTCTGGTGAAGTACGACTGGAGAACTGAAGATGGGGAAAGTCCTCAGACGCATCATCTCATCGACTTTGAGTAAAATAGTTCATACAAAGCTCGTCACGCATGTGCAGTACATGCATTTCGAATGACCAAACGCGGAGAGCAAAAGTCCTTTGTTGCGACTTTTTTTCCGTCCCGAGGGGACAAGAAATCTTAATATAAGTTTAGGGGTATTGTCTAAAGGGTGAGTACAGGACCCTCATTAGACATAAGCTCTACTAAGCCATACCTCGCGTGATATTGGGTGTTTATGAAAATCTTCTAATGAGAAATCGCCGATAGCCTATTGGGGTCAGTTAGAAACCAAGCGAGACATAGAAGTGTGCCTCATTTTCGACACAACTAGAGAATCTAGGATAAAAGACTTGATTACATTAATTAACCAATTAGTGTCATTTCGGTACCTAATCTTATTAAAAAAAAAACTTTTGTCAAGCAGTTTGGATTGATTTTAGAATTATCCATTAACATGTGAGGAGATCATGCAGGTGCACAACAATCAAAATAACAATCAACAACATGACGGGAGCAGTAAATAAATTGCAGAAGAGAATAAATGAACAAATCACGGTCCTAATTAGACTAAGGGGGGAATTATAATCATCGCATCATAAGCGTGCAATCAATGGCAATTATATCTAAGGATAATTAAAACCCTAAAGTAAAGCCACGAGAGCTTGTTCAATTTTAAGTACAATCTTAAACCGATGATTTTCCCACACCTTTAAAAAAAAAATTGTCCAAGAATTATTTTAACTCTTTTTAGGGAACTCAAAGACAAACTTGGAATTTTTGAGATTTTTGAAATTTCTTTTTTTGGAATTTCTAATATTTTAATATTTTCGATTTTTTAAAAAAACATATATATTTTTTCCGAAAATTTTATAAATTTTCAGGTTTCTGAATTTTCCATGAATTTTCTGAAATTTCTAATTTTTAATGATTTTTTATATTTTTAATTTTTTTTTTATTTTCTGATTTTTTATTTTATTTTATGACTTTTATATAAAAAGAAATAATTCGGACCGGGTCGGGAAACCCGGCCCTGCTGACTCGACTCGGACCCTGTCGGTCCGGGTCGGACTAAGAAGGACAGGGCCGGCCCTAAATTACTAGGGGTTAACAAAAAGCCCACGATAATTCGTTTTTTTAAAGGCCCAATTCGGATTTCCCTATTCAGCCCAATCTATCCCCGGCCCGCGCCAAATTCAGCCCAATGTGCACAAGCCCAAGGCGAAGCCCATCTCCTACTTTCTATTTTCGGCCCTTTTATTTTTTTTCTATTTTTTCATTTTCTTTTATTCTTTTTTTTTTTTTTTCCTTCTAGTCTTCTTCTTCCTGCAGCTGCAGCACGCCCGCCCGACGTCTTCGTGCAGCTCCTCCCTCTTCTTCACTGGAGGTCGCCTCCACGCACGATGAGCCCGCGCCGGCCTTTGGGGTTGTCGACAGGTCATCGTCTAGCGTCGGTCGTTCGATCCAACCGACGCCGGTCACTGCCGGCCACAGTTGGCCGGCCGTTTTGGGTACTGCCGGCGAAGGTGACGAACCAAACAAAAACAGGAAACCAGTACTATTCTCAGCCGGACCGAGCTAAAATTTCGCTAAATGGGTAGACAAACGCCGCAATGACACCCTCACGAAATCAGACAAGCGATGGTGACTCGGTTTTTACGAAAAGGAAGGGGTCCGACGCCGGGCCTCACTCTGGCATTCCGTCGAACAGCTGGGGTGCACTACCAAATTTAAAGGTTTCCGGCTCAACCGAGCCTCGAACGTGCCTTGGGGGACTCAAACACAACATGCAAGGAACATGGGAACGAAACGCGAGGGCGACGAGGGCCGGAGCCTGCGCGAGCCGGACGGCCGCGAGCTCCGGCCTGGTGCGCCTCAAACGGAGCAAGGACGGAGCCGAACTTACCTAGTCAGCTCGAGGACGTCGCCGGGAAGATCGTCAAACGGGTCAGTGCGCCGCTAAGGCTCCCTCTCTCCGTCGTTCGGAGCTCCCCTCTCGAGCTCCCTCTTCTCTCTTGGTTTCTCCTCGGTCTCTCGCTCCAGCCGCGACCAAACACTGTCCGGTTTCAGGCGCAGGAGTCAAGGCACGGCAGCAGTCGTTGGCCGCGGGTCAAGCGTGGCTGCCGACGGTCTCTCACTCTCTCCTCTGCTCTCTCTCGGCTCTCTCGGCTGAGCAAGAAAAACCTCTCCCCCCCCCCCCCCCCCCGTTCGAGCTCACACCCTCGTGACTTTCGCTCTCTCAACTCTCGCCACTCTCTCACGGTCCCCGGTCCTCTCCATTTCTGCTCTCCCTCTTGAAGCCTTTTCACTCGTTTCCTCTCCGGATTCTCTTTCTCAGTCGGCCCTCGAATCCCTTCACTCTCTCTCCGCGAACTTCTCCTTCTCTTTTTGCTTCTGTTCCTCCCTCTTTTCCTCTCTGGCTTCCCCATTTTTTGCTTCTCTCTGTCCTGCTGCTACTCTGACTTGCCGACCTAACCTTCCAACCCGCGGATCGCGCCGGAGCTGCCTCCCAATCCCTGCTGCCGCTCTGACTTGCTCCCTTTTTATTCTTCTTCTGCAGAAGACATTTCTGCACGATGGAGAGCAAGGAGAAGGAAGAGACGGAGCGGGCCGGGCGAGGAAGAAAAAAGGAAAAAAGAAGAATGGGCCAAGCCCGTGCGGAGGGAAAAGAAGAGAAGAAAGGGGCCTGGCAGCCCAGCCCTGACCCGGACCTACAATGGTTTTTTTTCTTTTCTTTTTTTATAAATTCGATTTTTTTTAATTAATTTTAATTTTTTTTAAAAGGGACTAATCCCTAATTTTTAATACTACTAAATTTTAAATAAAACAGTAAAATTTAGGTGTCAACATCCATCCCTTAACATGTTCCAATCTTTAATGTCCACTTGTGGAAAAAGCTCATTATCTTTCTCCACTTTCTTCTAAAGCTTTGAATAGGAGTGGAAGTTGGGTTAGGTTGGACCATGCCTTCTCTCTAAATCCCTAAACCCATGCTGATGCATGAAAAGGAAAAGGCACCTACTTCCCTAGATTCCCAGTTAAAGGAGAGTGCTCGCTTTTGCATCGAATGTACCGTGACGGACCATTATCAAGTGTAGACCACAGCCCATGATTCACAACGTGGCTATTTCGTATAGCCCTCTGGCACGACTTTTGACTGTGGAAGAAAGGGGGTGCTGCAGCTCGAAGAATAGCAACTGGTGAACACCTCAGGGGGCGATACCATCCGATTTTATGATGTTGTAGTTCCAAAGCATCTATTTATCAAACACACAAGTTACAATTAATTTTATATGATAAGTATATTAAAAATCCTAAGATTTGTTAATAAAGTATAATTGAGTCCTAAAATTTTCAAAAAATACAATTAAATCGTAAAAATTTTGATGAAAGTGCAATCAAATATTAAAATATGTCATAAAAGTACAATAAAGTTATAAAATTTTCAAAACACGTTATCAATGGAAGGACACAATCTCACTAATTTAACAAGTTTTATGATTTTATTGTACTTTCGTGATGAATTTTATGACTTAATTACATTACTAAAAAATTTAGGATTAAATTATACTTTATTAATAAGTCTAAGGACTTCAAATGCATTTATCCTTAATTTGATAACTTGGTTACAGCACGACACGTTTACACATCAATTCATGCTCATACCTAACAGGTGTGACAATAAAAAACCAAAAAAAACAAAAAATTGCCATAAATGCTGTCAAGTCAAAGTAATCTATGCGCGAGATTCTATGAAATCCACAATTGATTACTCCCGTTAATCACGACATCACATTCCCAAACTCAAGAACAAGGCACTCTGAATTATATAATTTTGGCTAATGGAACAGGTCAAATCCATTCTGTAAAATAATTAAAACTCCACGCCAATCAACCTCATTCATCGCCGCTCCTTTTTGAAGAAGTTTCTAATTTGGGTCTTGGGTTCCACATTATCCAAGACGATAAGGTCGTCCACCTTAACGATTTCGGATAATTAAAAATTAATCATGTGTTTGAAGGATTTTGGATATTTTAACATTAACGAAAGAGAAAATAGTGTCTACAAAGTACTATCATTTTTGGACAATTTGGTGTCGAAGCTGCTAAGAGTACCGGACTAGATTGAGTTATAATGTAGGTCAATGATAAAGAAAATCTAGGAAGTTAAAATTTAAAGATCAAACTCTCACTTTCTCTGTTTATTTCATAAAAAATGAATGCTTTTTAAAATATTTTTCCTAAAAATGATGATTTATGTCATTTAGAAAAAGAAGAAAAGAAAAAAAATGGAAAAATGTCTAGACAAAGGGAACCCGAGTGTCCTTTAGAAGATTCGCGATTGACCTAACGAAAGGAAAAAAATCACGATAAAATGGTCGGCTTCAGATTCGGGTGGGAAGATGAAGAGCGCCACTTTCATACCAGTTTTTTTTTTTTTGGGGGGGTGGGCAAAAGATACTAAAGAGCTTCCTGATAACCCATTCATTACCTCATAATTCCTTTCTTATTACCTCCTCGAGGATTGACAGTCACTGTGTGTGAGAGAGAGAGATGGTGAGGGATTGGAAAGAAGTCGCCACCAGAGTGCATGGAGGCGAAGCCTCGTGCGGTCCGGTTCTCGTCTTCACGGCATTCCTGCTCTCCCTTGCTCTGTCCGTTGTGGTTAGGTTCATGTGCGCCGACGGCATGTCCAAAGACAAGGCCTCCGCCTCCACCTCCACCCACACAGACACTTACGGGAGCACCTGCGCCGCCGGTTGCGGCGCAGCTTGTGGTGGATGAGCACTCGGCAATCTCCTGTCACACAATCTCGTCCCAAATGGGTTCATTTCCGGAGATTCATCCTGATCGGACATTATCCTCAGAGGCCGCCCCTCGATTCAAAAGGTAGTTTGACGAGAACCAGACGATTTTGCAGATCAAATGTAGTTTCTCCCTCTTTTTTGTCCTCTCAACCTCTTACAGTGTCTGACCGACTACAGATGCAACCAATCGAATTATCAGTAGGGCTCAGCTATGTTTACAGTAGCTATTCACTGATATAGGGAATGGCTTTTCTAATTCAAATATTGGGATCCAAAACTGATGCACCACAAATCAGTGTGGCTTCTTTCTTCTTCTGGGTATCAGTTCACAGTATAGCTCATGGTTTATGAAGGACGTAACATAGTAAACATTGACGGAACAGTACTTACAGTCACTGCTACTCTGTCCATCCTTTCATGCTCCGGGAGTTCACCTCTTCATGCCGATGTAGATAACCTCAACAGCTAGTTAAACAGAACGTGCATCCCCAAAGATAGATCGCTTCTTACCTCTCTCTCAGAGAAGACTCCAATCTATTAAAATGGAATGTACAGCAAAGAGAACTTATCCTATTTCAGCAACTGCAAGATTGCAATGACAAGTTGGATATGTGCAAGCCCACATTTGGGTCTTTCTCTTCTTTTTGTGTTTAACTAAGTAGCAAACGATAAGCGACACATATAATGGTATAGGCAATGCGCTTCATCATCTACGTGTTGCCCCCAGCTCCCAATATATGAAGTCTTCATTTGGGATTTTTTATCTCACCAGAGGTATGGTATAATTCGTCTCTGAAAGGGCTTTCACCAGAGGTATGGTATAAATCCTCTCTGTACGGGCATAGATTAGAGTTGAGTAACCATATGGACGTATTTCTAATAATATAACAGTAAATTTCCTGGTAAAGTAGCCATTCCTTTTTTCCTGCCGTCTTTCTGTCATAACATTCCATGACTTTGCCTTATTTCAGTGGATGAAATATCCATGCGAAACCTTTTGGGAGGTATTGATACGAACATCTCCTTCAAAACATCCAGAATGTCAAAATCCTCGAGAACCTGCAGTGTGTTGCATTTGATGGATCAAGCTTCTGGGTTTTGTTAGGAAGAGATGCAGCAAAGGTAGAAAAGGAACGGGGAAAAGGGCACATTTCCGTGAATCTCATAGGACAGACCTTGAAAACTCTATCCACATTACGACCACCCACCAGAAAGGTGCATCCAGTGCTTTTGCATCCAATAAGTATTTGCAGCATCTTCTTATAATCTCCATCATAATACTTTGGCTGCACGACATAATTATCAACAAATCCATTAACACTGCAAAAGCATCAAGAAAACGAAATAGCCTTGCTCAACAATACTGCAAAGTGGAAAGAAAGTCAAACATATTCCTTAATTTTCGCAATCCATTTACCACTAGTAACATGAAGCTGCAGTATGAAGTGAAAGTGAGCCATGGCTATGTCAAGAAGCATCAACACTACCAAAAGCTATGAACAGTTAATGCAGGGCCATTGTCCAAAATAAGGCTATGAATCTACAGTAGATGGTTGAGAAAATACATTAATAAGTCTGCTGCTGGGTCTGCCCCAATTACAAAAGCACTGCCCGAAAAAGTTCCACTTTCTTAGAAATAAAAAAGGTTGCTTAGATATTATTACAGTTTTTCCTGAAATTTGCAAGAAGCATGATGGTTGATATCAATAAAAGTATAAGGGGAACATTAACAGTCAAAAGCAGTTCTAACAGAAAAGGCCCCCAGAGAAAAAAAAGACAGATATTGACTTCGAAGACTCATCCCATTCCTATGCAGAATATGCAGAAGCAAAGCACACATGGTTTACAAGTCAGCATTCAATGGCCAACACCCTGATAAACAATTTCAGCTTTTAGTATGGTAATATTTCTAAATATTAACCTCTCTTTTCAAAAACATACTGTGCCTCATAAACAACAGCGGAAGCTCTAGCCTTGCTTGCACGACTCTTTATACAATGTTGCATACTGATAAGCGTGAAGCAGATAGGACACATTACAGCCAAAAATTCACCATAATAAAAGAAAATGTAAGAGGGCGCAGAAGGAGTTTGAAATAGCAGCAAATGACAAGTTCACTCGAACGAAAGCCACTGCCTGTACAGCAGTTGCAAGGTAAATCTCTAAAGAAAGCCCAAAGAATAGCACGGGATCTTCACTATCGATAGAGAATCTATGTAAGTGTAATACAGTATGCATATCCAATCTCCAATATATCCTTATTCATTGCCTTATATATCTATCCGCAAAAACGTATATAAGTGGTTCCGTAGTTGAAGTTCATTCAATTTCCAGTATGCATATCCATTGTCAAATATATCCATATTCATTGCCATATATATCTCTGCAAAAACATAAATAAGTGGTTCTGGAGTACATTCAATTTCCAGATTGACAGTGTGGAACATCCAGGCAGGAAAATAAAGTTCATACAGCAGGACTAGTAACCAAGAACGAAAAAATCTCCCCAACTCTTTCAGATTGCTTCGAAAAAATCTCCCCAACTCTTTCAAATTGCTTCACTCGATCGTTTATTTCTTGCACTATAGTGGAGGTTTATCCGCATTTACTGCTGAAATTTCAAAACATGGATACCCTTTGCCACAGATACTGCGGTAAAATTCATTAATTAATGAAAAAAATTTAACATCTGATCAAGGGACAAAAGTCCAACATGAATATCTGGAATGGCACATGATGCAATATCAGAAACCCATAACAAGAGGACTTCATGTATCTGTTTAGATATGCAAAGAAGGGCTTGAAAGCTTGTAGCCTGCAAATGGCTGTTCACCTCACCGTGACACAACCATGGAGACGCTACCCAATAAACTTATTGAGAAGAGTCAAACATCAAAATTCGGCCACAAGGACAAATCGATAAATTGCTAGGAATTTACCTACATCCAATACTGGGTATGTAATTTCTTGCAAAAGCAAAGGAGCTATGACTTACTGACATGTGCTCCTCTCTTTTAGGGACACACGTCACATTAACTAAGGGTCTGCATGGTAACTTGCCAAACAGTAATAATTTCTGTTCTTTTGTTCCCGGGAGTAGATTTGGAACAGAAATCCGTTTGTTAAAATTTTTGTTCCCGGGAACAGATTTGGAATGGAATCAAGAATAAAAAAAAAGTAGCTTCTTGATTCTGGGAACAACTTCAAGAATCAGTTTCTTTTTTCTTTCTTTCTTCTTCTCTTCTTCTTCCCTCATCCTACTGCCGCCCATCACTGCCCACCACCACTGTCACCGACGCCGGCCACCGCCGGCGAGTGGCTGGGCGAGGTCCGGCGAGCTCGCCGGAGGCTCGCCCAGCCCGGCGAGCCTCGGCCTCGCCTTGGCTGGGTGAGCCGACCTCGCCCAGATCTAGCGAGGTCGAGCTCGCCCAGGCACTGGCGAGGCTCGACCTCGCCGGCCCACCGCCAGGCCGGCGTTGCCCAGCCAAGCCGACGCCGGCCTGGCAGTGGGCCGGCGAGGCCGAGCCTCGCCGGTGCCTGGGCGAGTCGGCCTCGGCCAGATCTGGCGAGGCCGCGAGCGGCCGAGCTCGCGCAGCCACCGGTGAGGGTCGGCCTCGCTGGCCCACCGCCAGGGCGGCGTCGCCCAGCCAATCTGACGCCGCCCTGGCGGTGGGCCGGCGAGGCCGAGCCTCGCCGGTGGCTGGGCGAGCTCGGCCTCGCCAGATCTGGGCGAGGCAAGACCTCGCCCAGCCAAGGCTCGGCCGAGCCTCGCCCAGCTCACGGCGAGGCTGGGCGTCGCCGGCTCTCGGCGAGGGCGTCTGGCCGGTCGCCGGCCACCGGCCGCCAGCGATCTATTAAGCAAAAAAATTGAAAATGAAAAGGAAAACAAAAAGAAAATTATATTTAAATCATTAAAAAATTAAAAGAAATCATTTTGGACTAGAAATTTTTAGATTTTACCAAACGCATTTCTGTTCCGGGAATAAAAATTTTGGACAGTTACCAAACACCTTCAAATGCTCAGAAATTGTTCCCGGGAGCAGAATCAAAAAGAATCACTTCCGAGCAGAAATTGTTCCCGGGCACAGAATGGTTACCATGCAGGCCCTAAACGAATAAAAAGAAACATGTCCTTCAAACTAAAGTAGTCATTTTTTATTCAAACTAATCCTTTTTTATTCCTTTACTCATACCATTCCTTTTAAAATTTTCAATTAATAATGATAGGAAAAAGCAATATTAAGATTAACAAAGTAAAATTGAGAGGCTAACACGAGGTAGTTTCTTTAGCATTAATCAATTAGAATTTTTTTCCTAGAGGAAGATGTTATCAGTCCACTTCGTTTACTAATGTGTTATATTCTTGCTTTATTACTTTAGTACCTCATTNTTCCTAGAGGAAGATGTTATCAGTCCATTTCGTTTACTAATGTGTTATATTCTTGCTTTATTACTTTAGTACCTCATTAGTTTTATAATGATTTTAAGAGACCTCAAAATGTTGATATTTATATTGCTTTAGGAAAATAAAGTGATCAACGTTAAATAGAAGTCAAACTCATTAAAATTGAAGAGAAATCAATTCAAATAGTCTCTAACATCATTTAGATTATTACTTAATTTTAGCCAAAAAACTATAATAGAAGCAATTCAGGTTTAAAATATGCAAATCAATATATATTTAGGGAGGATGGAATTTGCATTTAATTTTTTTTTCCTATATCTCTTTAAAAACTATTCAATTCATGTGAAAGTATCAATTCAAAATGCAATTTCATTTAAAATTAATTAAAACAATTCTATTATCCTTCCCCTCTAATTTCAATTGCCTTCTAATAATGGTTGAATTTGGTACACTAAAAATTATATGACCCTTTGTGAGATTGTGTGTCCTTAAAATGTTACCACTCATCGTGTAATACGATAAGTCCACTAGCTTGATTTTTTGCTTTGTTTTATACTAAATCATTTCCTTCCCTGCTAAGATTACAAGTCTAAACATTATCCTTTTCCCAGAAATCCAATTTTTCAAGCTTTTCGAACACTTGCTTGAAGTTTAGATTATCGTTCACAAAAACACTGCATGGACTTCTTGACTACCACATAATAGTAATCTGGGTATATAACCCATTTATGACCCATTTAAATATTAAATGGGTCATAAATGGATCAGGCTTTCTTTAAATGGGTTATATTAAAAGAAAGCCTAACCCATTTTGATAAGTATATTTATAATGGGTTTAAAAATTAAAAAGACTAAAATACATGAGTTGTTAATGAATTTGAATAAGTTTAAAATCTTTAAAAAAGATTATAAGAATAAATTTTTTTAAGTTTAGTTAGATAGAGAAATGTTTTAACAATACGGGTTGGATATGGGTCAAAAATTTTATACGATACTTAAATGGGTCATAAATGGGTTAATGGATCAATTTGAGTTGGACCATTTATGACCCGACTCAACCCACCCATTTAACGGGTCTAACTACCACATAATAGTAATCTGGAGTTCAACAGCTTTTATCACTACATTAGCAGCTAATTCTACACAATGCATAAAATTATGTGGATATTTAAAAGGTTGAAACTTGATATTCTTCCCTCAGTACATATAGTTAGAAAATGCCAAAGTACCATGAAACAATTAAGCTTGGCCAAAAATATTTGCCTTCAATTTAAGGCATGTCGCCTGTTGCACAAAATTCAAAACCCGAGTAGAACTAGATATGTAGCAAGATATCATGGGGGGTAACATCAAAAGATAAACAATCACTTTTGCACTATTATTAATGATCTGCATTTAAATAAAGCAAATAAAGTTAAATTTTCGTCAACACCACTAGTCATTTAGAAACATCAACTCTCTAGTGTACCTGGAAGAAACTTCCAACAACTTACAGGTGACTACCATGTAAAGGATTAAATGAACCAAACAATAAGATTTTTCTTTCTGTATCCGACGCATGTAAATCTGTAGAAAATAGATAAGTAACAATTATTTGCATTGTGTCATGACCCGCCCTCAGCAACGGTCGGTGTCGAGATGGACGGAGTTTAGGGATATTTACTCATGAGACGATTCTCAAAAGGCAAGTTATCAAAGACAGCTCGAGCACTATATCTACCAAAAGGTCCATTGATTGCGAGTGTGGATTCTCCCAAATCTATATCCTGCACAACAGTAGGAAGATTCATTTTATTAATCTAAGTTGATTAACAACCTAAGATAAAGGTTTAGGAGTCGCCACTAGTCTCGATTTGCCGACTGGAAAGCCCAATCAAGGGTTGGTAGAAGTTCCTTTAATTTCTAAGCAACTAGAGCTCTAGGGTTCGGGAACTTGGGTTAAGCTAATTGTTTCCTTTAGCGTTATTTCAGTACCTAACAATCATCGTGTTTAACCTAAGGTGTCCGTGCATGTCTTGTTACTTTTTCGTGCCATATTTTAATTAGGAATGTGACCATTCGTGGATGTCGATTTCATGCCATTCTAATTTTAAAAAATGGAAAAAGAAAGGCAAATAACTTTTATTAACATTGTGGTGTGTAAAAATAAACAACCAAGGAAAGCGGTAAATCTACACCAATCCTAAAAAATACATGTAAAGGAGGAGGGATGTTTTTATACAACATGATAGAAATGAGGGAATTGTGGAGTCTGATGGAGAAAGATATTATTGTGGGTAGACATTTCCTAGTAGGTCACCCATCCTGAGATATTAAAGGAAATAGAGTAATATCCCTAGACTCCTGTTATAAATAGGGCAATTTCTTTTATAGTTGTAACGCTGAAGCTTTGTAACCCTGAGTTTGTAACGTTGATACTGATAGTGAAGAGATTGCCTAGTGCGGCACCATGGTTTTTCCCTTCTTGATTTTAGAAGGGTTTTCCACGTAAAAATTCCTGCTTACCCTCCTTTTCTTCTCTACTTTATTTTTCGCCACATATTCGCGTCCCCAACAACTGGTATCAAAGCCTGGTTTTGGCGAAATAGTGGGAGCGAATATGGACGAAGGATAGGTGAAGATTGATCGGTTCAATGGCAAGGATTTTGGTTTCTGGAAGATGCAGATCGAGGATATGCTATATCAGAAGAATTTGCATCAACCTCTGTCTGGAGAGAAACCAGAATCTATGAAGCAAGCAGAGTGGGAATTGTTAAATCGACAAGCTCTAGGTTTGATTTGTCTTACATTGGCGCAGAACGTTGCTTTCAACATTGCCAATGAGGCGACAACGGTGGATTTGATGACGGCGTTGTCTGACATGTACGAGAAGCCTTCTGCATCAAACAAGGTATATTTGATGCGTCGTCTTTTCAATCTGAAGATGGACGAGGGTGCTTCTGTGACAGATCACATCAACGAATTCAACATGATCACAACTCAGTTGAGTTTGGTGGATATCAAATTTGATGACGAGGTAAAGGTTTAATTTTATTATCTTCTCTACCTGAAAGTTGGAGTGCAACTGTGACTCCAGTAAGCAGTTCGTCTGGTAAGAAAAAGTTGAAGTTTCAAGCAATCCGAGATTTGATTCTTAGCGAGGATATTTGCAGAAGAGAATCGGGTGAATTTTCGAGTGCTGCCTTAAATATTGAAGGCAGAGGGAGAAGCAATCAACGGGGACGAAACCAGTACCATAGTAGATCAAAGTCCAAAGGGAGAAACAAATCGAGACCTCGTGGTGAAATTATTTGCTGGAATTGCGAAAAAAAAGGACATCTGAAATGGGATTGTAGAGCTCCAAAGAAGAAAGTTCAATATCGAGATCGAAATCAAGAGGAAGAAAAATCCGTAAATGTAACTTTTGAAGAGACTCAAAATAGTGATGCCTTAATTTTTGAGCATTGATAGTCCAATTGAGTCGTGGATTCTTGACTCAGGTGCGTCGTTTCACTCTACTTCATGCAAAGAATTAATGCACAATTTTGTTGCTGGAAAATTTGGAAAGGTTTATCTTGCTGATGATGAACCTTTGGATATTATGGGAAATGGTGATATTTATATAAAATCTACTAACGGATATCAATGGAAGTTGCATGATGTCAGATATGTTCCAGGACTTAAGAGAAATCTTATCTCTATAAGTCAACTAGACAGCACAGGTTACAGGACTATTTTTGGGGATGGCTCTTGGAAAATTGTTAAAGATGCTTTGATTGTAGCACGTGGAACAAAGTCAGGAACGCTCTACGTGATTGAAAACAATAGAGAAACTGCAGCAATTGCTGAATCAGAAATTGATTCTAAATTATGGCACCGCAGGCTTGGACATATGAGCGAAAAAGGAATGAAGATATTAGCATCTAAGGGAAAATTGCCTGATTTGAAGTCCATAGATATTGGTCTATGTGAAGATTGTGTTATGGGTAAGCATAAACGTGTTAGTTTTTCAAAGATTGGAAAAGAACCAAAGAAAAAAAAATTAGAGTTGGTGCATACAGATGTGTGGGGCCCAGCTCCTGTGCAATCCCTTGGAGGTTCGCGCTATTATGTCACATTTATTGATGACTCCACCAGAAAGGTATGGGTTTATTTTCTAAAAAATAAATCTGACGTGTTTGCTACTTTTAAAAGATGGAAAGCTGAAGTGGAGAACGAAACTGGCCTAAAAATTAAATGTTTAAGGTCTGATAATGGCGGTGAATATGATAGCAAGGAATTCAAGCAATTTTGTGCAGAGAACATAATCAGAATGACAAGAACTGTTCCCAATAGACCGCAGCAAAATGGAGTTGCTGAGAGGATGAACAGAACTCTGAATGAGCGTGCAAGAAGTATGAGGTTGCATGCAGGATTACCCAAGATGTTTTGGGCAGATGCAATTAATACGGCATCATATTTAATTAATAGAGGACCTTCGGTTCCACTTAATTTTAAGTTACCAGAAGAAGAATGGAGTGGAAAGAAGGT
>CM026416.1:30080840-30126513 GCA_014858505.1 Corymbia citriodora subsp. variegata | reverse complement strand
CTTGTACAAACGCGTTTCACGTACGCTTCCGCTGCGCTGAAAACAAAGCCTTGAGGGGCGAGGAAGGGCCCGTTGAGCGCCTCGCCCAAAGAGGACAATATTGGGCTGGGACGAGGAAGGGCCCATTGAGCGCCTCTACCCCAGACAACGCGTTTCACACATGCTTCCGCTGTGTTGAGAACAAAGCCTTGAGGGTGGCTCGACTGGGATGGCGATGCGTTCGCGCCAGTGCGAGGCCCAAAGCGGACAATATGTGTACAGTGGCGAACCCAGGATGTTATAGGTGGTATCAGAGCCGACTCCCGACCGCGTGTGGGGCCACAGCGAGGACGCTGTGCCCGAAGGGGGGGAGAATGTGACGGCCCGAGCGACGGTGCGCGAGGAGGAGGGATGGCGGTGCGTCCGCGCCTCGGTCCTCGGACGTGCGCAAGGGAGGAGGGGATATGTCTCTTGTCCCACATCGCCTAGGGAGGGGGTCCTGGGCTAGCTTATAACCATATGGGTTCTTTACTTGTACATACGCGTTTTAAAACTGTGCGGGTCTCGGCCCAAAGTGGACAATATGTGTACAGTGGCGAACCCAGGATGTTATAGGTGGTATCAGAGTCGACTCCCGACCGCGTGTGGGGCCACAGCGAGGACGCTGTGCCCGAAGGGGGGGAGAATGTGACGGCCTGAGCGACGGTGCGCGAGGAGGAGGGATGGCGGTGCGTCCGCGCCTCGGTCCTCGGACGTGCGCAAAGGAGGAGGGGATATGTCTCTTGTCTCACATCGCCTAGGGAGGGGGTCCTGGGCTAGCTTATAAGCATATGGGTTCTTTACTTGTACAAACGCGTTTCACGTACGCTTCCGCTGCGCTGAAAACAAAGCCTTGAGGGGCGAGGAAGAGCCCGTTGAGCGCCTCGCCCAAAGAGAACAATATTGGGCTGAGATGAGGAAGGGCCCATTGAGCGCCTCTACCCCAAACAACGCGTTTCACACATGCTTTCGCTGTGTTGAGAACAAAGCCTTGAGGGTGGCTCGACTGGGATGGCGATGCGTTCGCGCCAGTGCGAGGCCCAAAGCGGACAATATGTGTACAGTGGCGAACCCAGGATGTTATAGGTGGTATCAGAGCCGACTCCCGACCGCGTGTGGGGCCACAGCGAGGACACTGTGCCCGAAGGGGGGAAGAATGTGATGGCCCGAGCGACGGTGCGCGAGGAGGAGGGATGGCGGTGCGTCCGCGCCTCGGTCCTCGGACGTGCGCAAGGGAGCAGGGGATATGTCTCTTGTCCCACATCGCCTAGGGAGGGGGTCCTGGGCTAGCTTATAAGCATATGGGTTCTTTACTTGTACAAACGCGTTTCACGTACGCTTCCGTTGCGCTGAAAACAAAGCCTTGAGGGGCGAGGAAGGGCCCGTTGAGCGCCTCGCCCAAAGAGGACAATATTGGGCTGGGATGAGGAAGGGCCCATTGAGCGCCTCTACCCCAGACAACGCGTTTCACACATGCTTCCGCTGTGTTGAGAACAAAGCCTTGAGGGTGGCTCGACTGGGATGGCGATGCGTTCGCACCAGTGCGAGGCCCAAAGCGGACAATATGTGTACAGTGGCGAACCCAGGATGTTATAGGTGGTATCAGAGCCGACTCCCGACCGCGTGTGGGGCCACAGCGAGGACGCTGTGCCCGAAGGGGGGGAGAATGTGACGGCCCGAGCGACGGTGCGCGAGGAGGAGGGATGGCGGTGCGTCCGCGCCTCGGTCCTCGGACGTGCGCAAGGGAGGAGGGGATATGTCTCTTGTCCCACATCGCCTAGGGAGGGGGTCCTGGGCTAGCTTATAACCATATGGGTTCTTTACTTGTACATACGCGTTTTAAAACCGTGCGGGTCTCGGCCCAAAGCGGACAATATGTGTACAGTGGCGAACCCAGGATGTTATAGTTCTGATTTGGTAATACAGGATCGATAAAATTGTGACACATGAATTGCAAATGGATTGGAAATATCTGGTGATGATGAATGCATATACCCATTGTTGCCAACCATGTTTGACAGGTAAAGTTCTCATGAAAATTGATGCTCGATTCATTGTCCAAAGCATTAGGATGTGTTCAAACACTCCATGGTTCCTAAACCACTGCTAGCAAGCAACCTTGAGGCAAGTCGATCAAGCCCTCAGGAAGGAAACCTCAAGTAAGTATCTAATACCTCTGAGTACCCAAAACAAAATTTGGTACTCCTCCCATAAGTTAACATCTCAGTTTGGATCTGAATGTTACACAATATTTTTGTCGAACATTTCATTTTGGACATAAGTGTTCTCTGAGCTTTCTCGTCATACCTTAGTGTGGATCTAGGTATTTCGAATCATTTTAATCCAATATATGACTCACCTAACATTGAACATCTATTGGCGAAGTTGTCTTAATCCAATATTCATCTCACCTAACATTGAGTGTTCATTGGTTAAGTTTCATTGAACATTTCATTCTGGATATGAATGTTCTTTGATTTTTCTCGAGTTATCTTAATCCAATATTTGACTCACCTAACATTGAGCATCTATTGGTCAAAGTTGTCTTAATCCAATATTCATCTCACCTAACATTGAGTGTTTATTGGTTAAGTTTCCCAATTCTTAACATTTCAGTCTTGGTCTAAATGTCTCGAATCTTTTCATCGAACATCTCATTCTGGATATGAATGTTCTTTGATTTTTCTCGTTATACCTTAGTTTTGATCTAGGTATTTTGAGACATCTTGTTCCAATGGTCACCTCACCTAACATTGAGCGTCTATTGATTAAATTCAATCGGTTGCCTCAATCTGGATCTAAGCAATTCGATAAACATTAGACTCTTCAAGAAATCGGGAATGAAAGCCAAATGCTTGTGGAGCAAAAATTCATCACGTACCTCAAGATGCTCTACCGTATTGATTGGTAAGTAACTACAGGTACGCTTTTCTATTCTTTTCTTTTCTTTTCTTTTCTTTTTCTTATACTTTGCATTAGTTTTTCCATGCATCATATCATATTGCATTTTAAAATGGGATTCATTTTCCCACAAAAAATAACATTACATTGCATATGCATGTCAAAATTTAGGTCTCAATTTATCTTTGAATGCAACCTCTGCGAGCTCACCTTCAAAGATGGGTAGCTGTTGACACCTAAATTTTGATTGATCATTCATAATTTAATGCACAAAAATTTAGGGATTAATTTTAACCCCTAAACAAAAAAATATTATGATTAAATTGCATAGCATATAGTTTTAGGAGCATTTATTATTATTGCATTTGCCTTGGACAGGTGAAAGATGGGCTTCAATTGATGGTTCTAAGCTTTAATTTAACAAGTTGGACTAAGCCCACGGTGAAAAAGAATTTGGCTAGGCCCGTTAAAGGGTGACGAGTTGGAATATGAGAATATTCCCGGGAATATGAGAATGTTCCCAAGAATATTCACATTATTCTTTCAGTATTCGGGGAAGGTGTCGGATGAAATATTCCCGTTAAGGGGTGGCGAGTTGGAATATGAGAATATTATATGAGAATGTTCCCGAGAATATTCTCATTATTCTTTCAATATTCAAGGAAAGCGTTGGATGAAATATTGGAAAAATATTGCACGTGGGATACAAGAGCTAAATAGGCAACGTGTAGATTTATCATCTTTCCTTAAATAACATAGTCCTCTCACCTATAAAAAGGAGGCCACACACACTGAAGAGGAGACACAAAAAAAAAGCACATAAATGGGAGTGGGAGAGAGCACAGCCACGATTGAGAAAGAAGAGATGCAGCCCTTGTTAGAGAGAGAAGAGAGAGAGTTCTCTCTCGGCCGAGCCAAGAAGACCCACGTCGTGCAACAACCCTTCCTGCTGCTTCCGATCCGCACCACTACCTCTAGCTTCAACGAGGGACTACGTTGCCCGCGATGGTCTCTGCTGCAACGACGATGACCTGCTGACCCAAGGTCGAGAGGTTCTAGTACTACGAGTTCCCGCATCAACGACGAAGGAGTCACGCCTTGCGCAAAGCACACTAGTCTTTCTTTAAAGGTAGAAAATTTAAGTGTGGGCTTTAGACGGTCAAAGTTTGAAAATTAGTGGGATCGTCAGAAGGCTAGTGGATTTGCTTTGGAGACATTGCCGCAATCCTGCGTCACAAAGCCGACAGTGAAAGACCAAGATTCGGTGGCCTTGCTTTGCTCCCGTCCATCGACGACTCCTGGCCCTCTTGCCAAGTTTGGAAACTTCTATTTTCGCAGGCCTTGGAGAACCCCTCTAGCGACCATCAAACCACCGTAAGTGCTACCAAGCCATTGTCAAACAGCACCGTGCGTGGTCTTGCCGAATCTGACCAATTTTGGCGAGCGAGTATTTGAATAAGGTAATAATCTCACCTCAATCAAGATTCATATATTTTATTGCCTTGTTTGAATAATTGCGTTTTTGACCGAATTCTTGCGTGATATTATCCAATATTTCCCGAGTAGCCTTCTAAATTAGGGATTATTCCCTAATTTCTTAACGTGCTATAATTGTCAATCCGATCTCACGTCCGAGATACGATTCGCGATTGCACCGAAAAATCGTCAATCCGATCTCATGCGCGAGATACGATTCGCGATTTCTTTTAAAAAAAATTGGCCAATCCGATCTCATGCCCGAGATACGATTCATCAATTTACTTCCAAAATTAGACGGAAATGGATAATATCTTGCATGATTCGTTGCCGTGCTTTTCTCAATGCATTTGCTCGAATTGATTTTCCTTATAAAAGAAAACCCAAAAAAAAAAATATAGTTGAGTTGGATGTGATTCTTGTTAGAATATTTTTAGGATAGTTTGCATGTTTTGATTATAAAAAATAAAAAATAAATAAAAATTGCCATATTCATGTCATGTAGAATTAGGTCATCTTGCATGTGTCGTCGAGTCATTGCATGTTTAGGGTCATTCGAATGTGTGACATGCTAGGATAGTTGCATTAAATATTTTTTAGCATTAGATTAAGTTAACTAATCAATGTCATGTGACATATAATTTGCATATTAGGTTGCACGTTGCATGTTATTATAGTTAGACACTTTTGCACGTCATCGCATGCATTGCACTTAGTTTTTTTTTAGGCCTCATTAAATAAGTGAAAACCTTAAAAAAAAAATTAAATGATTGCATGTTAATTAGAAATCATATATAGGATCATTGATGTGATTTTTTTAAGCTAACATTGCAGATGCTTTCGTTGCTTCGAGGTAAGTGTCTTTTCATTGTGCTTGCAATTTATTTATTGCTTTGCATTATTGAGTGTTAAATAATGATTGCGCACTCGCATGATCACATTGCATGTTAGGGAGTAAATTAAAATCAATCTAAATTGCCTGCAAATCATTTTTTTTAAATAAAAGAGAAAAGGTACCGAAAGGGCGTTATAGGAATCTAACGTAATCAAGTCCCCGATCCCATAGTCTCTGGTTCGTAGGATGAAAGTAACTCTCCCGTTACTTTACTTGGGTTTCTAATCGACCCACCAAAAATAGATTAGTGGCAACTCCTAAGTAAAAATCATTGGCATGTTAAAAAACTTAAACCCTAAGTCGAATTGGTATGGGCTTGGGAGAGCCCGAACTAAGTTTAGGCTTAGTAATCCATTAGCCAAACCCTAGGTGGTGCACCCGAGGTAAGGTCGCGACAACAGAATTTTAAGATCCCGTCTTCGAATACTTGAAATTAGCTTTTCATTTAGCTACATCCATTTGTAGAATCTTTTGGATTCCACTGATTTGATTCTGGTTTGCATTTTGAGCTCAATTATAAGGGTAGCCATTAGACTTGAAAGATGGCTCACCTTGAACTTAAACTCCGAATCTCGAACTCCTTGTAGCAGGATCCATTCTTGAACCATCATGTGCACGATCGATGACTTATGGCTAAGCACATCTACTACCTTGTTTGCCTTACCAAGATGGTACATAATGTTGCAATTATAATCCTTGAAAAGTTCCATCTATTGACGTTGCCTCATATTTAATTTCTTTTGGGAAGATAAATACTTTAAGCTTTGATGGTCCATATAAATTTGAAACCTTTCTCCACAAAGGTAGTGCCTCTAGATCTTTAACGCAAAGATGATCGCCACTAATTCCAAATTGTACATTGGATAGTTTAACTCATGAGGTCTTAATTGTTTGGGGCGTACACAACCACTCTTCCATGTTGTATTAGAACACAGCCCAGTCCCTTTTATGATGCATCGTTATAAAACACGTAACCTCTAGGACCAGAAGGTGTTGTCAACACTAGTGCGGTGGTTAGCTTATGCTTAAGTTCTGGCTAAAGTACAAGCACAAGTGGACAATTTGGTGCCAAAACTTTCAAATGGTACACTTAGATGCCAAAATCAAAGAAGAGTAAAACACTTAAGTGCCAACAACGAAATATTTCGGCAAAAATGCTCATGTGGCATTTTCCGACGACATCTTATAATGATGTGGCAATAACTTAAAAAAAAAAGTTCTACGTGGACTAGTTAACGACGTCACTTTGTCTATGCAAGTAAGGCTGACGTGAAACGGCGTTGTTTCCTTCTCTGGTGGGGCTATAACGTCTTTTTACATTATTAACCCAACTCCCTTGTCATTTACAAGTCGTCGTCCATTCTTCTCGTACCCTGCTATATCTCACGATTGCCCTAATCATTGAAGCTCCATTTCACTCGATGTTTAGTCACCGTCACTCGCCAATCACCGTTGTTGCTCACCATCGTCACCTCACCGAGGTATGTCCCCTTCTCTGTCTTTTTCTCGCCATCATTGCCCTAATCTCTATGGATGCGAAAATTAGGGCTCAGATGGGGAAATTAGGGATTGGCCAAGAAATGTAGGGGTCGGATGGAAAGTTAAGGCTTAGAGGGCAATTGATTGGCCTTGATGTGCTACTGTGATGTGTGCAAGGAGGACTTTTAGGGTTCGGATGTGCTGCTTTAGAAGATATACAATTTTTAGGTTTCAGATAGGGTTTGAATGTGCTGCTTTGATAAATGCGAGTGGGATTTTTATGGGGTTTAGATGTGCTGATGCTTATGTGATTTGCCAGTGGGATTTTTATGATTCAGATATGTTGCTATGACATCTGAGTGTAATTTTCAAGGCTCAAAATGGTTGTCGTGAGGACCTCAAATCATTTCTTTAATAAAAGTGGTTGTCATGGTTGTTGTGGGGACCTTTGGTTGTTGTGATATTTTTTTAATCGAATTTTTGTGATTGAAGTGGTTGTCATGGGGGACCTCTGGTCATTTCTTTCTACTAAACTAAACAACAAATGCTCTTTTTGATTCTTTAATAAACTATAGAAGAATGTGGAGACCTCCATATGCAATTGTTTGTTGTCTGTTGTTGTTGTGGTCGCAAAAGTTAATTGCTTTTTCTTTTTTGGTTGCAGACATAGCTTATAATAAGGATAATGTTATTGTCATTGTTTGTTACGGTAGGGACTTTATGTTTGGGGAGGAGAGTGGGAGTATAAGGGGGGAAATGAGGGCACCATATTTATCGATATAAAGAAGGTATGTTATATCGGATTTGTTAGAGATATAGTGAATTATTTGTCTAGCAAAGTACATAAATTGCTTTGTTGTGTTCTTGGGAAGAGCTTGAAAGATGATTTGAGAAGTTTAGATGATGATAATGGTTTTAGGGATGTTTTGTACTATTATCTTCACGGCAAAGAAGCAAAAGTGTACATTGGGTATAATAGTGAAGATGATGACAAAGATGATGACGAAGAGAGCACCAAATAGGAGAAGGGGGAGCTGGTATTCAAGTTAAAATTGAGGTTAAAGATGAAGGACGGCAGGATAGATAAGACGGGGAGGAAAGAAGCACAGATGCAGTTCAGCAAAGTGTTGATGACATAGTTGATGTCATACTCACTAGATTAGATTGGGAAGTAGCTCAATCTAGTGATGAAGATGATGAAGCTTTGGCTTACAGAAATTTCTTAAGTAATGACGATGATGATGAGCTTGCACAGTTAAGGCAAAAGCAAAAAGAATTTTTGTCAAGGAAGTTTGCAGCTTTACAAGTAAATGAAGAAGGTGTAAATAGGGCCGAAGGAGCTACAAATGCTAATGTTACTGCTAACAAGACTGACTATGTAGAAAGTGTCGAGAATATTACTTCTCAAGACGAGCTTGAAGAAGATTGATGAGCTGTCCGTAGAAAAGAAAAGTAAGTTTTATTCCTATGATCCATCTGTTACCTCTCCTGTTTTGTTAGTCGGCATAAAATTCGGAGGTGCGAAACAATATAGGGAAGTTATAGTAAAAAACTCCATTGCTGAACAAAGGACTCTTGAGTTTATTAGAAACACAAATGCCTTTTTAAGAGTTAGGTGTTCGCAGTCTAGTGGTCCGTGGAAGATCTACAGCGTGCTCAATCAGGAAGAGTGGGTCCTTCCAGATTTGGTCATACCATAAGGAACATACTTGTTCCATTAAATTTGACAACAAAAAGATAACAAATGCATGGTTGTCTAAGTACTTGTTCGATCTGATCAAGGTAATGCTTGAGATAAAGACTATATAGTTAAAGTAGTTGGGGAATGAGCGTATAAGATCAATGTATCCAAGAATCAATGTAAAAGAACAAAGCAAAAGGTGATGATAATACTCATTGGTCAGTACAATAAGGAATATGGGTAGATTTGTGATTATGCTTAAGAGTGTAGGGTTCAAAAACCCTTCAAGAGGAGTATTTGTAAAGGTCATGGAGAGGTCACTTCCTAATACTGAGACCAGGTTTGATAAGTTCTATGCGTGCTTCAATGCACGCATGTTGACACCCGAATTTTTGTTTACATGTTTTAATTGCCCATTTATTTTGCATATATAAATATATATTAATTTATAGAAAAGATAAAAATTTCAAAAAAAAAAAATTTCGGGTGGCCTAGCTTAGCCCAGCCCACACTCTCTCTTTCCTAGCCTTTTTCTTCATTTTGGCCTAGCCCATCTCCCTCTATTTTCCCCTTCATTTTAGCCTAGCCCATCTCCCCTCCTATTTTCTCTTCTTCCTCCACACGAGCAAATAGGTAGCAGCAACACTAGAAGGCGACGTCGTTCCCTCTCGCCTGACGTCAGCCGCATGACGCCAGCAAGGGAATCTTCCCTTGATGCGCTGTCACGTGGCCAGAAGGGGAGAGAAAATTTTGATTAGAGAGAGAGAGAGAGAGAGAGAGAGAGAGAGAGAGAGGGGGGGGGGATCGACAGAGGGGAGAGCTAGGCGGAGGTGGACAATTTTCGAATAGAGAAGAGGTAGGATCGAAAAGGGCAATCTGAGGGGAAGAGAAGAAAAATGGAGGAAGAGAGGTGGCTGGAAGCCACGCCTGACTCACTGCCGACGACCCCCCGCCATGCTTCAACTCCGATGCCGGAAATAGGGGATTCGAAGAAGAGATATGAGAGAACAAGGGAGAGAAAGTAAGTCGGCCCGCTCACACGAGAAAGGAAGGAGGAGCGTTCGTTCGCCGAAGGCCAACCCGTCGATCGTCCGCTATCCCAGCATCGCACCAAACCAAGTAGGTTTCTCCCCTGCGGATTTCTATTATGCTTTGAGGAGGTGGCGGGCCGGAGCTCGCGGCCGACCAACTTGCGCACGCTCTGACCCTCGTTGCCCTTGTATTCCGTCCCCACAACCTTTGTATGTTGTGTTTGAGACCTCCGGTGCATACCCAAATCCCGGTTCAGTCAAAAAATTTAGGATTTATCTGTGCCCACCATGTGTTCGACGAAATGCCCGAGTGAAATCCGACGGGAATGTCGGCCAACTGTTGGCCGGCAACGCTCGGCGTTGGTTGGACGGAACGACCGATGCCCGGCGATGACACGACAACCCCTTTTGGACCGGTGAGGACCCACGGTGGCGTCGGCAGTGATGCGGTGGAAGAGTTTTGTAACTTTGGGCGTCTACGGGGAAGAAGAAGAAGACCGGAAATAATAAAAAAAGGAAAAGGAAAAAGAGGCCAAAAAAGAAAAAGGCAAAGGGGGGCCAGGCCTAAAATTTTCGAGTGGGCCTAGTCTGAATTTGGGTTGATCGTTTCATGTGGGCTGAAAAGTGGCTGGGCTGATTTTTGTAAAAAGGTTAATGGGCCGATTTACTTTCTTTTGTTAATGGGCCAGTTTTTTTAATTTAATTTCGTCTGGGCCGTTCAATCGGCCCGGTTGTTAGTCCAGCCCGGACCGATAGGGTCTGGGTCGGTTTAGTAGGGCCGAGTCTCCCGACTAGGTCCGAATCACTTTTTTAATAAAAAAATTAATTAAAATTAAAAAATTCTAAAAAATTCAGAAATTCACAAAATATTAAAAATCTTTAAAAAGTCTTAAAAATTTCAAAAATCCTTATAAATGTTTTTTTTAATTCAGAAAGATTTTTGAAAGTTTTTATTATTATTATTATTATTATTATTATTATTATTATTATTTAAAAAAATTTAAGAAATAAAAAAATCCAAAATATTCTAAAAATTCTAAAAGATTAGGAAAATTAGAAAATCCAAAAAACAATAATAAATTTTTTTTATAAAGAATTCAAAAAAATCAGAAAAAATTGCAAAAAATTTAGAAAGCCCTCAAAAAAGGAAAAATGACCATAATTGAGTGGTTAGGATAAGCCTTAGATTTCTCGAATAGGTTTTTCTGGTTTACGTTATTAGGATTATTCCTACGCCTTATTTTGCGATGATATTTTGGATGTTATTTCCTTACTTTAGAGTGGTTAGGATAAGCCTTAGATTTCTCAAATAGGTTGCCATGGCCTTGTCAACACACAATTAAGTTAGGTACCGAAATGACATTAATCACATGATTAGCGTAATCAAGTCTCCGACCTTAGACTCTCTGGTTACGAAGAAAGTGAGACATGCTCCCATGCCTCGCTTGGTTCCTAGTCGACCCCAATAGACTAGTGGCGACTCCTTATTTGAAAATTTTTATGAATATCCCATGTCGCGTGGGGTATGGGCTTGGGAGAGCCCGAATTAATTAAGGGCTGTCGGCCCAAAATTAACGATACCCTTAAACCTATTTATCGATATTTCTTTCCCCCTCAGGACGTGAGATGAGAGAAAAAATTTTAGGTCGTGACAGCTTGGTGACTCCACTAGGGACTAGTTCCAAACCTTAGAGGACTTAAGCCTAATTAGCTTGATTGTGTATTATCTAATGTCTTTCCTTGGCAGTGCATTCGAGAAGGTGAGGTAAGTCCACTAATCTCGTGTTAAATGTTAGTGCAGGATTGGAGTAATAAGGGGTGGAGCTTTTGCTAACACTTTGTCTTGTAGGTTGGTGAATGGGAATGAATGATTGTATGGTTAAATTTTTGAAATGTTGTTTGCTATATAAACTGTTATGCATGTCCTCCTTACATAGCACTACACTTTAGCACACACAACCTGCTACTGGACTTGGGCCGCATAGGATCACTTAGGATGGTGTTGAGATGGATGCTACTCCGACTACCACCATGTAGTACGAGTTACCCATCTCAATTCCGAAATTCTTCTGACATCGAGAGCTTCCACCCCGATTTGCAACCGCGCAACACGGGTTGACTCTTTGACAAAGCCGGAGTCATGGGAACCCCGACCCAACCGTGACCATGCTGGTTCAGTCCGGTAATCCCATGGCTTCATTTGAGTAGTCTAGAGTAGAAATTGTCCCATGTCTCATGCGTATGTCTATGTGATTGATTTTAATTTTTATTGGGTGAAGTAAGTCTTCTAAAACTCTCACACTTGCAATTTATTTACATTTATTATTTTTCGACTGGTCCACGACAATTAGGTTGTTTAGAAGTTTTAGGTTTGTATGCAATGAAAAGACCTGAGCTTCGTATTATTCCTATCCCAAAGTAGGAGCTACACGCTTAGTGGGATAGATTGGATCATGTCAATCATGAGTCCGTGCAATCTAACGTTGGGTGGTTACTTTCCTTACTAGACATAGAAGTCCATTACGATGTTGTTCGGGCGTTAGCACACAGTTGGTGCCCTGAGACCTCCATGTTCATTTTTGGCGAACATGTGCTCACCCCTACCTTGGAGGAATTTAGCACCATCATTGGGAAGCCCTTAGCGTCGGAGTTGATTAGGCCACCCGTCGGAATAGAGCATGCATAAGTTTTAGCTGATTTTCTTAGGGCCAAAAGAGAGGATGTAAGGAAAATTTTGAAAACAAACCGCAATACTTGCCCATTTTTTATTTTTGAGTGGACTTTTTCAAAATGCCCCATCAGTTCAAATGAGGCGGATTTTTGTGCTAGCTTTCTTCGGGTTTATGGTTTTCCCTCACTGTAAGAATGCCATTAGTCCATCTATTGCGAATGTTGTTCAAGAAGTGTGTACGGGAAAAGGTTTTGTTAATGCCATTTTGACTGAGACCTTTCTTTCACTTACTCGTTTTGAAATGAATGAAGCGAGCCGATTAGATCATTGCCATGGGCCGGCATCCTTTTAAATCTCGTGCTCATATTTGTTTATTTATTTTTGAACAGGTACCATCGTCACGGCTTCGAGGCGTTCACCTATCCGTACTCAATCTAGATTAGCAAAAATGAGTTAAGAACAAAATGCTCGGATCATCGCGCTTGACAACAAAATCACTGAGTTGGCTGCACAATTCGCACAGTTTGCGAACGAGATCAAATCCAGTATGGTGGTTGCGACCTCTAATCGAAACACGCCTGTAGCAAGCTAGTAACGCCAATTGTAGAGGGAGGTTGACTGAGGAAGTGGCGCATCAAACCCTTGTAACTATGGAATTAGACCCCATCTCGGAAGCCATCTCGGCCCGAATGGAGGAGGAGAATAGCAAGAGATTTGCTAAACTAGAGGAGAAGCTTAGGGCCTTGCAAGGGTATGAGGCTAGCATGGTCGAGGATTTATCCTAATACACCAAAATGGACTTCGCACATAAGTTCAAAATCCCAGAGTTCACTGAGTACAATGGCACCGGGGATCCTAGAATCCACTTGAAGTATTATTTGAATAGGAAGGGACGTTATGCTCAAAATGTCCATTTGCTGATTCGCACCTTTCAAGAGAGTTTAACTGGGATTGCATTACAATGGTACATTTTGCTCAAGCTTGAGAAAATGGAGAAGTGGGAAGATGTGGTGGAAGCATTTGTGATGCAGTACAAGTATAATACTGAGATTGCCCCGACACGCAGCGTACTAGCTCGCACTGAAAAGAAAAGAAACGAATCTTTTAGATCTTTTGCTCAAAGGTGGCGTACAGTGGCTGCGCAAGTTCGACCTCCACTCGATGATAAAGAGATGGTGGAACTGTTCATCAATACCCTTCCTACTGACTTTTATAACAGGATGATTGGATTAGATTGTGAAAACTTCTCTCACTTAGTTGCTGTGGGCGAAAGAATTGAGGGAGCCATACATGATGGCCGTATAACTGAGAGATCAAACCAAAAGTTCACCAATAGAAAGGAGAAAGAAGCTGAGGTAGCCTATGTACAAGCTCCAGTCGGGCCAAAGCCGTTTGCAAGTGCACAAAGTTCCTCTGCATCACGTGGGAAATATCAAAGTTATGAGCCAGCAAAGTGGACTCCAAGACAGTATACCCCTCTGCCTAGGCCACTATCCAAGTTGTTGCCTATGCTACTGGAAAGAAGGTTGGTGGCTAAAGAAATCCCTCATGACAACCTTAGGAAGTTTTTCAGGTTCGATTCAGCAAGATCATGCGAGTACCATATGGGAGAAAAGGGGCATGATGTAGACGATTGCATTACGTTGAAAAACAAATTGCAGAACTTACTTGACAAAGGGATTTTATCATTTAGAGAGCAACCCAATATTCAACAAAATCCTCTACCTACTCATGTTGAAGATGTGAACGTGATATTTGGTGAGGAAGAGGAAGGGGCCATCTCAAGCATAGCTGACTTGTTCAATCCTGACTTTGTGTGCGCCATTACTGAAGATGAGGAAGCAGGGCCTTCCACGACTTTCTTCTAGCTATCGAAGCATGTCATTCAGCATGATCATGATAGGTGCATATGTGACTCGGATTTGTACAACGAGGATTTTTGAAAGTCTGAGCATGATGACGATGATGTTCAAAGAGACATAGAGAGAGACTGGATTCATCATGAAGAATTTAAACCTTTGACGGTTGAACAAACGATCACTGTAAATTTGGGAGATGCGGAAAATGTTAAAGAAACTCATATCGGAGCCAATTTGTCTGAGAACGAGGCAAAGAGGATGGTTGAGCTTCTAAAAGAATATCAAGACGTGTTTGCATGGTCATACGTAGATATGCCAGGGTTAGATCCACAAATTGTGGAACATGCTTTACTGACGGATCCAAATGTGGCATCTAAAAAGCAAAAGCTACGAAGAACAAAACCTGAGCTTTCTAAAAAGATTGAGGAGGAGGTCATGAAATTGTTGAAAGTGGATTTCATCGAAGTATCTCACTATCCTGATTGGATTGCTAATATAGTACCAGTCATGAAAAAAGATGGACAGGTCAGGGTTTGCATAGATTATCATGACCTAAATCGAGCAAGCCCGAAGGATGATTTTCCCTTGCCTCACATTGATGTTTTGGTTGATAGCACTGCAGGTTTTGAATTATTCTCTTCCATGGATGGGTTTTTTGGATACAATCAGATTAAGATGAAAGAAGAAGTAAAACATCGTCCATCACACCCTAGGGGACTTCTTGTTACAAGGTGATGCCGTTCGGTTTAAAGAATGCGGGAGCCACATATCAAAGAGCGATGGTCACTCTATTCCACGACATGATGCATAAAGAAATAGAGGTATATGTCGATGATATGATCGCCAAATCAAAGCATCGACAAGACCACTTTGAAGTCCTGAATAAGTTATTTGATCAACTTCGGAAGTTTAAGCTGAGACTTAACCCCTCAAAATGCATATTTGGGGCAAAGTCTGGGAAGCTATTGGGTTTTGTGGTCAGTAGCTAGGGCATTGAGATTGACCCCTCGAAAGTTAAGGCTATTTGTGACCTTAAAGCTCCTTCTACTGTTAGGAAAGTCCGAAGCCTTTTGGGAAGATTGAATTATGTTGCCAGGTTCATTTCTCAACTGTTTGAGACAGCCAAATCTTTTTTCAAGCTTCTGAAGAAGAATGCTAAAGTTGAATGGGATGTTGAATGTGAGAAAGCTTTTGAAGAGACAAAGCGATATCTATCACATCCTCCAGTGCTAGTGCCACCGGTCCTGGGAATACCACTAACTCTCTACCTAACCATCCATGAAGAATCACTTGGGGCCGTGCTTGTGTAGAAAATGCCAAGTGATCAAAGGGAGTGTACCATATATTATCTTAGCAAGAAATTCACTATCTCCGAGATGAATTACTCAAAAGTGGAGAAAACATGTGTGGCATTGGTTTGGGTGCTGCACCGGCTGCGCCAATATACCCTCTATTATCAAATTCATCTAGTGACTAAAAACGACCCAATCAAATATTTGCTAGAGAAGCCAGCCTTGGTTGGGAAAATGGCTAAATGGCAAGTCCTCATCTCTGAATTTCATATACACAGTGTGGCACAAAAGTCAGTAAAGGGAAGAGCTATAGATGACATGTTGACTGGAAATTCAAAAGACACGGAATCCCATGATACAACGCATTGTTTCGATGAATGTATCTTGGCAATCTCGAATGATAAGTGGGTCATGTATTTTGATGGCGCTATCAATTTGTCCGGGTCAGGAACTAGGGCAATCTTGATCTCCCCCACTGGTCAACATTATCCTATGGTGGCCAAATTGGTATTTCCTTATACAAACAATGTCTTGGAGTACGAAGCATGTATCCTAGGTTTGCAATTGGCCATTGACATGAAAGTCAAAAAATTACAAGTGTATGGAGATTCTGCACTCATTATTCTGCAAACTGAAGGCTTGTGGCGAACTTGTGATCCAAAGCTAGTCCCATACCATGAGTTTCTGGAAGAATTAATAAAAGAGTTTGATGAAATAGCCTTCAAATATTTGCCTAGATCCCAGAATCAATTTGCCGATGCATTAGCCACATTGTCATCAATGTTGAGTGTAATGGAAGGACTAGACATCGAGCCATTGAAAATTGAGGTTTTTGAACGGCCAGCTTATTGTATGATAGTTGAAGATGAGCCGGATCAAAACCCATGGTACTATGACATCTTAAACTACCTTCAGCATAGGAAGTTCCCCCAAGGGTGTGAAGAGGTTGATAAGAAATACCTCAAGAAATTGGCATCGAAGTTCTTTGTCTCCGAGAGTGTACTCTACAAGAGGTCATATGATTCAATCTTATTGAAATGCGTCGACGCCAAGGAAGCCAGTCAGCTGATGCAAGAAATACATGAAGGGGAATACGGGCCTCACATGAATGGCCATCTTTTAGCAAAAAAAATCATGAGGCTCGGGTATTATTGGCTAACGATGGAAACTGATTGCATTAAGCATGTTCGCTACTATCATCGGTGTCAAATATATGGAGACAAAATTAATGCCCTGCCAAATGAATTGCATCTAATGACTCAGCCATGGCCGTTCTCTATGTGGGGAATCGACGTAATTGGGCCAATCAACCCTAAAGCTTCGAATGGACATCGTTTCATTTTGGTGGCTATCGATTACTTCACTAAGTGGATCGAAGCAAGCTCATATGCTAATGTCACCGCGAAGAATGTGGCCAAGTTTATTCGGCGTGACATCATTGCACACTACGGCGTGCCTAAAGCCATCATTACAGATAATGGTTCCAACCTAAATAACAAGATTGTTGATGAGTTGATGCGTGAATTTTCACTTGAATTCATCACCTTATCGTCCACAGATGAATGGTGCTGTAGAGGCAGCTAACAAGAACATAAAGAAGATTCTGTCTAAGATAGCCGATAACTATCGCGACTGGCATGAACGGTTGCCATATGCATTAATGGCATACCGAACTTCAATACGAACTTCAACCGGGGTGACACCATTCTCACTAGTTTACGGTATGGAGGCCGTCTTACCAGTAGAGGTGGAAATCCCTTCATTGAGAGTTCTCTCACAAAGTAAACTCTCTGAAGCCGAGTGGATGCAGCAAAGATATGAACAACTGAACATGATTGATGAGAAAATACTTACTACATTATGTCATGGTCAGTGCTATCAGAAGCGAGTTGCAAAAGCATTCAATCGTAAAGTTCGACCCAGGCACTTCCAAGAAGGTGACCTTGTGCTGAGGAAAGTTTTATCTATCATACCGGATCCGCGTGGAAAGTTCACTCCGAACTACGAAGGACCATATGTCATCAAGAAGATATTACCTGGAGGCTCGTTAGTTCTGGTAGAGATGGATGGCCAAGAATTGCCAAAGACTATAAATGCTGATTCAGTGAAGAAATACTTTCCATGAATGAAATCAGGAGGCCTCAAAGCCCTTTTTGATACAATTCGAGTCACTTAGATCATACATTGTTCATAACATGCATGCATATCATGCATATCATGCACTTCATGCATATTTGTGTATATGTTTTTGATTTGCAGGATATCGATGACTTTCAAGAGGAGACGCTAGTCACATGACTTTTTCGAGGTAATCATTAAATGTCTAATCGACGATCCCAAAAAAAAAAAACAAAAAAATAACACCTCAAGTTGGTAGGATATTCACTCTGAATCAAAATTCCTCATGGAGATTAATCTACTCAAATGATCTTGACTAAATGAAATTGAGATGTTTAATCATGCCAAACGGGAATGCTTAGGATGATGAAAGGATTTCCTTTTCCAAACACGTCCTTCAAACACTATGAGAATTGAGCGAAAAAGAAGACCTATGTTGTTTAAGGACAAAGGAATCATTCACAATTGGTACAAGGATCAAAATGAAAAGAGGCATTTCTATCTTACACACCACAGGTAACCATAGTTAGCCCCTTTAAGCCTTTAAATGCGAAGAACTCATGAAATACCCCTGTCAAGAACCACCCCACAATGGGGCAAATTTGGAGGTTTTAGTTGATATCATATGGTGAAAAGATGAGAAAGACTTCTTTGATTTCACTTGCATTAATCTTTTTATGGTAACTTCAGGTGAATTCTTATGAAAGCTTGAAACATCCCAAGGTGAAGAAGAGCATTCATTTCTCTACCCAAACACTAATACCCGTTGCTTAAACCAAGTTGAGCCTAATTGTTCATTTCTAAAACCCAAGTGGTGATTATCTCCCTATGTTGGGGCAAGGCACATGATTGACCAAGGCCACTGGCATTTACGTGAAAATGTGCAAAGCATCTCGAAAGTCCTAAAAGCTCAAAAAGTTCAAAAGAGAAAAAGTCCAATGAAAATTAAGGGGCATGAAAAAGCAGTATGCCTGGTAAAAGCAAGGCCAATGCTCATGAAAGAAAAAAAAAAAGAGAGAAAAAAAAAAGGAGATTTGCATCAAGGAGTGAAAAACTCCTATGTGAAAAAAATTGTCAAATTCAAAATGCTTGCATTGAAAAGAAAATCGTTGCAAATGCAAAGAAAAAATTAAGAAGGGCAAAGCTCTCATTTGATTTGTCAAAGGACTTTCGAGACAAATCAGATTTCAAAAGTCGAGTGCTTTCGAAAAAATTGAGTGACATGATAATGATGCCATGATAATCACCAACAGTCAAATCCCTTTTTGTGAAAAGTTCTGAGCCTTTGAGCCTTAACCAAACCAACATTACAACCTTTCCCAAAGTCTCTTCAAATTGGGATGATTCAAGTGAGAATAAGGATTTTTTGAAGAAGCTACCGCTCGAAGAAGTAAGGGCAAGGTTGTCTTATCTCATCTTAAGGTTACTTGACTTGTAAACCTAGCAAAGATGTTGGCAGATAATTGTTTCATTTCATGACCAATAATGCTTATCCATTGTTAAAACCATGACCAAACCTGCATTACGGTCTTTTCGAAAGACCTTTTGGATTGGTCAAGATGTCCGAATGATTCTCAAATCCTTCGACACTGGAAATGTGAGGTAGATTGAGTGATCAAATTATTTCCCACATGAATGGATGGGATCAGATAACCCCTTCTTGAGAGCATGTGATAAGCCCTTTCTAACTAAGGAACTCTTGCTTGGCATGCTTAATAAACCTCTTTCATGAGTATGATCATTTTGATATAATTTTTCTCTTAAAAGGATTTGATGATTAATGATACCTTACAAACTTGATGACAATTTGTGGTACATGATACCAAAAGACATCAAATGTTTTCAATGTGATTGGACTTAGCTTGATTTGCTTATGCAATTAATGCTACAATATTACTAATGCATTTTTCTGATATTGTCTCTAATGACATTTGCTCAAGTTGAATTTGATAGGTTCACTCAGTGAAACCATACAATTCCCACAAGGTTCATGGTTAGCCTAAAACCATGCAATTTCGAGGGTTCATGGTCAACCTAAAACCATGCAATTTCCAAATGGTTCGTTGGTCTTCCTTAAAACCACATGGTTCGTGGGTCTATCCTTAAACCACACTTTCACGAGGTTCATGGCTAACCTAAAACCATGCAATTTCGAGGGTTTATAGTCAACCTAAAACCATGCAATTTCCAAATGGTTCGTGGGTCTTTCTTAAACCACACTTTCACAAGATTCATGGGTCTTCCTTAAACCATGTATTCTTGGTCGAAGCCCATTGTTACACGGTAAGACCTCCCTCCAAGTCAAAGCCCGTTATTACACGGTAAAACTTTACTAACTCAATCGAAGCCCATTGCTACACGGTAAAACCTCCCTTCAAGTCGAAGCCTGTTGTTACACGGTAAGACTTTACTAACCCAATTGAAGCCTGTTGTTACATAATAAGACTCCACTAACCTAGTCGAAACCCGTTGTTACATGATGAGACTTTACTAACTTGGTCGAAACTCGTTCGTACGAGGTGAGACCTCAAAAAAAAAATGAAATGAAAAAAAAGAATGAAATAATTTCGCGTTTTCATTGCTCATCGACAAAATTTGGGTGTCACCTAGTCTTTGAAATGAACCTCTTTGAGCTCTCTTTCAAAGAGGGGCAGCTGTTGACACCCGAATTTTTGTTTACATATTTTAATTGCCTATTTATTTTGCATATATAAATATATATTAATTTATAGAAAAGATAAAAATTTCAAAAAAAAAAATTTCGGGTGGGCTAGCTCAGCCCAACCCACACTCTTTCTTTCCTAGCCTTTTCTGTTTCTTTTCGGCCTAGCCCATCTCCCTCTATTTTCTGCTTCATTTCAGCCCAACCCCTTTCCCCTCCTATTTTCTCTTCTTCCTCCACACTTGCAAATAGGCAGCAGCAACACTAGAAGGCGACATCATTCCCTCTCACCTAACGTCAGTCGCGTGACGCCAGCAAAGGAATCTTCCCTTGCTGTGCTGTCACACGGCCAGAAGGGGAGAGAAAAATTTGGTTAGAGAGAGAGAGAGAGAGAGAGAGAGAGAAAGGGATCGACAGAGGGGAGAGCCGGGCGAAGGTGGACGATTTTCAAACAGAGAAGAGGTAGGATCGAAATGGGCAATCTGAGGGGAAGAGAAGAGAAAACTAAGGAAGAGAGGTGGCCGGCAGCCACACCTGACTCGCCGCCAACGACCCCCCGCCATGCTTCAACTCCGATGTCAGAAATAGGGGATTCAAAGAAGAGATCTGAGAGAGGGAGGGAGAGAAAGTAAGCCGGCCCGCTTGCACGAGAAAGGAAGGAGCGTTCGTTCGCCGGAGGCCAGCCGGTCGATCGTCCGCCATCCTAGCATCGCACAGAACCAGATAGGTTTCTCCCCTGTGGATTCTATTATGCTTTGAGGAGGTGGCGGGCTTGAGCTCGCGATTGACCAGCTTGCGTAAGCTCCGGCCCTCATAGCCTTTGTATTCCGTCCCCATGACCTTTGTATGTTGCGTTTGAGACCTCCAGTGCATACCCAAATCCTGGTTCGGTCGAAAACTTTAGGATTTATCTGTGCCCACCATGTGTTCAACGAAATGCCCGAGTGAAGTCCGGTGGGAATGTCGGCCAACCGTTGGCCGGCGACACTTGGCGTCGGTCAGACGAAACGATCGACGCCCGGCAACGACACGACGACCCCTTTTGGATCGGTAAGGGCCCGCGGCGGCATCGACAACGGCGCGACAGAAGAGTTTTGCAGCTTCGGGCATCTACGGGTAAGAAGAAGAAGACCGGAAATAAAAATAAAATAAAAAAAGGAAAAGGGAAAAGACGCCGAAAAAGGAAAAGGCAAAGGGGGGCCGGGCCTAAAATTTTCAAGTGGGCCTAGTCTAAATTCGGGCTGATTGTTTGATGTGGGCTGAAAAGTGGCTAGGCTGATTTTTGTAAAAAGGTTAATGGGCCGATTTACTTTCTTTTGTTAATGGGCCATTTTTTCTAATATAATTTCGTCTGGGCCGTTCAATCGACCCGATTGTTAGTCCAGCCCAGACCGATAGGGTCCGGGTCAGTTTAGTAGGGCCGAGTCTCCCGACCTGGTCCAAATCACTTTTTTTAATAAAAAATTAATCAAAATTAAAAAAATCTAAAAAATTCATAGATTCACAAAATATTAAAAATCATTAAAAAGTCTTAAAAAATTCAAAAATCCTTTAAAATGTTTTTTTTAATTCAGAAAGATTTTGAAAGTTATTATTATTATTATTATTATTATTATTATTATTATTATTATTATTATTATTATTATTATTATTTTAAAAAAAGTAAGAAATAAAAAAATTCCAAAAATTCCAAAAAATTTAGGAAAATTAGAAAATCCAAATAAACATTAATAAATGTTTTTTTATAAATTCAGAAAAGTCAAAAAATTCGTTGGTCTTCCTTAAAACCACATGGTTCGTGGGTCTATCCTTAAACCACACTTTCACAAGGTTCATGGCTAACCTAAAACCATGCAATTTCGAGGGTTCATAGTCAACCTAAAACCATGCAATTTTCTAATGGTTTGTGGGTCTTCCTTAAACCACACTTTCACAAGGTTCAGGGGTCTTCCTTAAACCATGCATTCTCAGTCGAAGCCTGTTGTTACATGATAAGACCTCCCTCCAAGTCGAAGCCCGTTATTACATGGTAAAATTTTACTAACTCGGTCGAAGCTCGTTGTTACACGGTAAAACCTCTCTTCAAGTCGAAGCCTGTTGTTACACGATAAGACTTTACTAACCCAGTCAAAGCCTATTGTCACACAATAAGACTCCACTAACCTAGTCGAAACCCATTGTTACAGGATGAGACTTTACTAACTTGGTCGAAACTCGTTCGTACGAGGTGAGACCTCAAAAAAAATGAATGAAATAAATTCGCACTTTCATTGCTCATCGACAAAATTTGGGTGTCACCTAATCTTTGAAATGAACCTCTTCAAGCTCCCTTTCAAAGATGGGCAGCTATTGACATCCGAATTTTTGTTTACATGTTTTAATTGCCTATTTATTTTGCATATATAAATATATATTAATTTATAGAAAAGATAAAAATTTCAAAAAAAAAATTTCGGGTGGGCTGGCTCAGCCCAGCCCACACTCTTTCTTTCCTAGCCTTTTTCTTCATTTGGCCCAACCCATCTCCCTCTATTTTCCCTTCATTTCAGCCTAGCCCCTCTCCACTCCTATTTTCTCTTCTTCCTCTACACTTGCAGACAGGCAGCAGCAACACTAGAAGGCGATGTCGTTCCCTCTCACCTAACGTCAGCTGCATGATGCCAACAAGGGAATCTTCCCTTGCTGCGCTGTCACACAGCCAGAAGAGGAGAGAAAAATTCAGTTATAGAGAGAGAGAGAGAGAGAGAGAGAGAGAGAGAAGAGAGAGAGAGAGAGAGAGAGAGAGAGAGAGAGAGAGAGAGAGAGAGAGGGATCGACAAAGGGGAGAGCCAAGCGAAGGTGGACGATTTTCGAACAGAGAAGAGGTAGGATCAAAAGGGCAATCTGAGGGAAGAGAAGGAAAAACGGAGGAAGAGAGGTGGTCGGCAGCCACGCCTGACCTGCAGCTAACAACCTCCCACCATGCTTCAACTCCGGTGTCGGAAATAGGGGATTCGAAGAAGAGATCTAAGAGAGTGAGGGAGAGAAAGTAAGCCAGCCTGCTCGCACGAGAAAGGAAAGAGGAGCGTTCGTTCACCGGAGGCCAGCTCGTCGATCGTCCGCCATCCCAGCATCGCACCAAACCAGGTAGGTTTCTCCCTTGTGGATTTCTATTCTGCTTTGAGGAGGTGGCGGGCCTGAGCTCGTGGTCGACCAGCTTGCGCAAGCTCCGACCCTCGTCGCCTTGTATTCTGTCCCCACAACCTTTGTATGTTGCGTTTGAGACCTCCGGTGCATATTCGAATCCCGGTTCAGTCAAAAACTTTAGGATTTATCTGTGCCCACCATGTGTTCAACAAAATGCCCGAGTGAAGTTCATTGGGAATGCCGGCCAACCGTTGGCCAGGGAACTCGGCGTCGGTCAAACGAAACGATCGACGCCCGGCGACGACACGACGACCCCTTTTGGACCGGTGAGGGCCCGCGACAGCGGCGACGGCATCAGTGACGATGCAGCGGAAGAGTTTTGCAGCTTCGGGCATCTACGGGGAAGAAGAAGAAGACCGGAAATAAAATAAATAAATAAAAAGGAAAAGGGAAAAGGGAAAAGAGGCCGAAAAAGAAAAAGGCAAAGGGGGGCCAGGCCTAAAATTTTCGAGTGGGCCTAGTTTGAATTCGGGCATATTGTTTGATGTGGGCTGAAACGTGGCTAGGCTGATTTTTGTAAAAAGGTTAATGGGTCGATTTACTTTCTTTTGTTAATGGGCTGCTTTTTATAATTTAATTTCGTCTGGGCATTCAGTCGGCCCGGTTGTTAGTCCAGCTTGAACTGATAAGGTCCAGGTCGGTTTAGTAGGGCCGAGTCTCCCAACCTGGTCCAAATAACTTTTTTTAATAAAAATTAATTAAAATCTAAAAAATCTAAAAAATTCAGAAATTCACAAAATATTAAAAATCTTTAAAAAGTCTTAAAAAATTCAAAAATCCTTAAAAATATATTTTTTTAATTCAGAAAGATTTTGAAAGTTATTATTATTATTATTATTATTATTATTATTATTATTTTTAAAAAAAATTTAAGAAATAAAAAAATTCCAAAAAATTAGAAAATCCAAAAAAATTTAATATTTTTTTTAATTCAGAAAAGTCAAAAAATATCAAAAATCTTGAAATTTTTTTTTGTTTAATTTCGAAAAATTCGAAAATATTAAAAAATATAAAAAATTTCATAAAAATTCAGAAAAATCAGAAAAAAATTGCAAAAATTTCAGAAAACCCTTAAAAAAAGGAAAAAAGACCATAATTGAATAAGCCTTTAGGGCTCTACAATAGGTTTTTCTAGCTTACGTTATTAGGATTGTTCTTGAGTCTTATTTTACAATGATATTTTAGATGTTATTTCCTTACTTTAGAATAGTTAGGATAAGCCTTAGATTTCTCGATTAGGTTGACATGGCCTTGTCAACATACAATTAAGTTAAGTACCGAAAATGCGTTAATCACATGATTAGCGTAATCATGTCCCCGATCCTAGATTCTCTAGTTACAAAGAAAGTGAGGCACGCTCCCATGCCTTGCTTGGTTCCTAGTCGACCCCAATAGACTAGTGGTGACTCCTTATTTGAAAATTTTTATGAATATCCCATGTCACGCGGGGTATGGGCTTGGGAGAGCCCGAGTTAATTAAGGGCCGTTGGCCCGAAATTAACAATACCCTTAAACCTATTTATCGATATTTCTTTTCCCCCTCAGGATGCGAGATGAGAGAAAAAAATTTAGGTCGTGACAATGCATACAGGGATTTTTATTTAGTTGTAGATGGATTATAGGATTGGACGGTTATTTTTTGAAGGGCTTATGCAAGGGACAATTGCTAATCACAATTGGAAGAGATACAAATAATCAAATGTTTCCACTAGCTTGGGCTTTTATGAAGATAGAGAACAAGGACACTTGGTCTTAGTTCCTAAAAAATCTTATGGTTGACCTGGAAATAACAAATGGAGAAGGGTGGACGTTTATCAGTGACCAATAGAAGGTAATGCCATTGTCAATTATTTTTTTTTTTTATATCAATAGCATGTTATTTGCTTAAATTTCTTGATTTGAATAATTGCAGGGACTAGTTTCGATATTAGTTGAGTTGATGCCCTATGCTGAACATAGAATATGTGCCAAGCACATATACGCAAATTGGGCAAGGAACTACAAAGGGAAGAAGTTGTAATTCCATGATAACTCTATTTTTAATAGAGTATTCTTGCTTATTTAGACTTGATATTTGCTAAATTTTGATGAATTTTGGGTGAACTCAATTTCTACTCACGTAATTTTATTTTGTAGGAAATATTTTTAGATCTTCCAAAATATTGCAATATCTTTCAGAATATTTCACCTTGAAAAAAAAGCCAGCCCAAATCAGAAATTTGAGGAATTTGACCATAATTGAGGATAAGGTTCAAAGAAAATCAAGGAGATAAAGAGGAATCTTTTCCAAATTTTAGTGGGAGTCGACCTAGAGCAGATTTTTGGAGGCTATATAAACCGTTCTTCTGCCGCATATAAAAGAGGAAGAGAATCCTTGGAGACACCATCTTTGCAGAAGATTTTGGGTTTTCTTACTTAGATTTTGTTCTTCTATTTTAGTAGAGTTCGCGCGTGTAAGGAGAGAAGGAGGAGACAAACCTGAAGCTCATTGTATCTCAAATTGGTGAATTTGTTTTTATTTAGTATTATGTTTTCTTTAATTTTTACTATGTTCTAAATTTCTTTTGTTAGAGCTACAATAGATCTTAATCATGATTGATTGATTTTCAAAGACTTTCTCATGCAATATAATTGTTTTGATTGTGTCGTTCTCTATCACGATCTTAGTGCTTTTAGAAGTTTGGCCAACTTTTGAATGATTTTTTGATGTATGCATGATACCGGGTGGAGATTGTGTGCATGTGCATAAGTGATATTGAACCATAAATTAAATCTAGATCAAGGTACACTAGATTATTTATGTGGCTACGGTAGTAGATCTAGGTTGGGACTACTTAGATTGAATCCGGGAATTTCCACAAGAACTTAATGCTTTTAGGTAGTTTAAATTCACCTAAGGTTAGTGTGGGTTAACATACCTAATTAGGGATTTTTAGACCGAGGTCGGCTTGTAATTCATCTTAGGGAAATTTCGCCAACACAATTGGAAATTAATTTGTTGCATAACAAGTTAAGAAAATTAATTATGAATGGTTAAGTGAAGTTGGATACTCTAATGCTTTGTGATCTTGATAATTATTAATTTTCAATTTGCTTTAGATTATTTTTACTTTACAATTTTAATTAGCTTTTGAATTCTTTAAGTTTTGACTCTTTTATATTTTAGTATGTTAATTGGTTTAGTTCACTTTTTACTCGTCTTTTCGATTTGGTTAGCTAGATTTTTCGATTGATCACTTTCGGTAAGTCATTGGATAATTAAAAAAAAACAATCCTTGAGGGAACAACACTCACTCATCACTTTATTACTTGTTGATATTGTGCACTTGCAATTCACCTAACAAGTTTTTGGTGCCGTTGCCGAGGACTTACTTTGACAATTTTCCAATTACTATTGATATCGAGCAATTCTTAGTTTAGACTAGCCTTTATTTTATTTTTAATTTGTTTCTTTTGTAGGCCAAACTCACTTCTCTATAAAAGGTGGAGGAGCATCGCATAACCCAAAGCCAACAAGGAGACCTTGAAGAGTTTGATCTTGAGATTGAAAGAACCTTTCTTAGGAGAAGAAGAGAACAAGCACAAGCAATTCACATTGCAATGGCCGAAGATCAAGAAGTCGCACCTCCAAGGAGGACTTTGAAAGATTATGCTACACCAACAATTCAAGGAGCACAATCAAGTATAAGGAGGTCAACAGTGCAAGCCAACAGTTTGGAGATCAAGCCATCCTTAATTCAAATGCTTCAAAATGTAGGGCAATTTAGTGGATTGCCTAATGATGATCCAAATCTACACTTAGAAGCATTCCTTGAAATTTGTGACATTGTTAAATTCAATAGCGTTACTGATGATGCTCTTAAATTAAGATTGTTCCCATTTGTGATAAAGCTAAAACTTGGTCGACTTCCCTTCCTGCAGGCTCTATCACTACTTGGGAAGACTTGGCTCAAAAATTCCTAAGTAAGTATTTTCGTCCTGCAAAATCTGCCAAAATGCGTAATGATATTACTACATTTATGCAGATGGATGGTAAGCTCTTTTATGAAGCATGGGAGAGGTTTAAGGAGCTGCTAAGGAGATGCCCGCACCATGGATTGCCAATTTGGATGCAAGTACATACATTTTATAACGGAGCGCATCCTACCGTTCGAGCTAGTTTAGATGCGGCAACTGAAGGCACTTTGCAAAACAAGTCACCCGAAGAAGCTTTTCATCTACTTGAGGAGATGGCAAGCAATAGCTACCAATGACCAACTGAGAGATATCAAACCCGAAAGCCAAATGGAGTTCATGAAGCTGACACCAATAGGACTTCGAATGCAAAACTTGATGCATTAAGCAATATGATTGCTTCTTTAAAAACTCAAGGAGTATCTTGTGAATTTTGTGGTGGAAATCATATTAGCACTGATTGTCAAGTAGGTAACCCTTATGCTAGTTCTTCTGAACATGCTAACTTTATTTCAAATTTTAACAAGGGTCCTCAAAACAATCCTTACTCCAACACTTACAACCCAAGATGGAGGAATCACCCTAATCTATCTTGGGGAGGTCAAAATCAACAAGGATCAAGAGCACCACCACCATCCATGGAGAAGCATAATTCCAACTTGGAGGATTTAGTTGCCAAGCTAGCCCAAACTGTGGAAAGGCAAGCTCAAGTTGCGGAAAAACAAGCTCAAACCACTCAAGATTTCATGAGAAGTACCGATGTAAGACTCCACAATCAAGCAGTGTCAATTCGAAAGATAGAGAAGCAAGTGGGGCAACTAGCTTAGAGAATTAATGAGAAACAAAGTAGTGCCTTGCCAAGTGATACCAAGAGGAACCTCGTAGAGAATGCAAAGGTAATTACGTTGAGGAGTGGAAAAAAAATTGTAAATCAAGATCAAGATGAGGATGTAGAAGAAGAGAATAGGGCCAAATCTTCCACCAAGACCAAACAAAAGGACGAGCCACTAAAGAGCAAGCCATCTCCAATGCCATATGTTCTACCTATTCCTTTTCCAGAGAGGTTAGCCAAACACAAGCAAGATAAGCAATTTTCAAAAAATTTAGATTATCTTAAACAATTGCACATTAATATTCCTTTTGTAGATGCTCTAGCTCAAATGCCAAGATATGCCAAGTTTTTTAAGGAGATCCTAACTAACAAAAGGAAGTTAGAGAAGTATGAGACTATGAAGTTGAATGAGGAATGTTCGGCCATCCTTCAAAATAAGCTACTACCAAAATTAAAAGATCCAAGGAGTTTTACTATTCCATGCAATATTTGTGATGCTTACTTTAATAAAGCTTTATGTGATCTTGGTGCTAGTATAAATCTAATGCCTTATTCGGTATTTGTGAAACTAGGTGTAGGATAAGTAAAAGCGACCATTGTGTCTTTACAATTGGCGGATAGATTTATCAAATATCCAAGAGGTGTGGTGAAGGATGTTTTAGTAAAAGTGGATAAATTTATCTTCCCGGTGGATTTTATTGTATTAGAGATGGAGGAGGATTATGAAGTTCCTATTATTTTGGGCCGACCATTCCTAACTACGAGAAGAGCTCTTATTGATGTACAACAAGGAAAATTGATCCTTAGAGTGGGAGAAGATCGAGTCACTTTCAATGTCCGCAAAGCCATGAAAAACCCCGAGGGACCAAGTGATTATTTGAATATAGATACCATAGACAGTGAAGTAAAGACCATGTTTGAATTGACCACAACTCAAGATCCTATAGAGGCATGTTTGGTTCGGCCAAAAGAGAAAGAAACCGAGAATAAAGAAATTAGAGAGACTGTGGAGCTTTTAGAAGCAAGTCCACTATGTCCAAGATGGAAATCACAAAAAATTGAAGAGTTGAAGTCAAGTACAAAGAAGCCCAAGCCTTCCATTGAAGAACCACCAACTCTTAAGCTTACACATTTACCTTCTTATTTAAAATATGCTTTTCTTGATGATGTTTCTTATTGAATGATTATTTCTTCTTCTTTGACAGGGGTGATGGAGAAGTTACTTAGAGTGCTTAGAGAGCATAAGAGTGCAATTGGATGGACCATTGCAAATATAAAAGGAATAAGCCCTTCGATTTGCATGCACAAAATATCTGATGAAGAAGCAATACAAACCAGTTATCCAATCACAAAGGAGGCTCAATCCGAATGCAAGAAGTTGTGAAAACTAAAGTAATTAAGTTACTCGATGCAGGTATTATCTATCTAATTTATGAAAGTGATTGGGTAAGTCCTATGCAAGTAGTGCCAAAAAAGGGAGGTATGACTGTTCTAACTAATGAAAAGAATGAATTAATTCCAACTAGGACAGTTACAGGGTGGCGAGTTTGCATGGATGATAGAAAATTGAATGATGCCACTCGTAAAGATCACTTTCCTTTACCTTTCATTGATCAATTGTTAGAAAAACTTGCAGGACATGAGTATTATTATTTTTTGGATGGATATTTAGGGTATAACCAAATCCTTATTGTACCTAATGATAAGGAAAAGACTACATTTACCTGTCCTATGGTACATTCACATATAGAAGGATGCCTTTTGATCTTTGTAATGCACCTGCTACTTTTCAACGATGCATGGTGGCTATTTTTTCTAACATGATAGAGAAATACATTAAGATTTTTTCATGGATGATTTTTCTACTTTTGGTACGTCTTTTGATTCATGCTTGCATAATTTAGCTTTAGTGTTACAAAGATGCGAAGAGATTAACATTGTGCTAAACTGGGAGAAGTGTCATTTTATGGTACAGGAAGGGATAGTGTTGGGCCATAAAATATATGCTAGAGGTATTGAGGTGGATCAAGCCAAAATTGAAATTATCTCCAAATTACCACCTCCTACTTCTGTGAAATTACTTCGAGAATTTTTAGGACATGCAGGGTTTTATAGGCGATTCATAAAGGACTTTTCTAAGATTGCAAGACCACTCATAAAATTGCTTGAAAAAGATGCTAAGTTTGATTTTAACTCTAAGTGTTTGTAGGCATTTGAGACATTAAAGGAGAAGCTGATTTCGGCTCCTATAATGACACCACTAGATTGGAGCTTGCCTTTTGAGTTGATGTGTAATGCTAGCGATTATGCCATTGGAGCTGTGCTTGGTCAAAGGAATGATGGAATTTTTCGAGTCATATATTATGCTAGTCGAATCCTTAATGGAGCCCAATTGAATTATGCCACTATTGAGAATGAGCTTTTAGCAATTATTTTTGCTTTTGATAAATTCCGTTCTTATTTGATTGGCTCTAAAGTGATTGTCTATACTAATCATGCAGCTTTAAAGCATTTATTGGCAAAGAAGGATGCGAAACCTAGGTTAATTCATTGGATCTTATTGGTTCAAGAATTTGATTTAAAGATTAAAAACAAGAAAGAGACCAAGAATCTTGTGGCTGATCACCTATCGAGGTTGCCAAATGCCCCTAACGATGAGGTACCAATTTTGGATGACTTTCCTGATGAGGCACTCTTTTCCTTGAAAATTAAAACTCTGTGGTATGCAGATATTGTGAACTATTCGGTAAATGGCATCTTTCCCCTGACTTGAATTCTTAATAAAGGAAAAAGTTTCTCTCCAATGTTAGACACTACTTTTGGGAGGATCCTTACTTGTTTAAGGTATGTGCTGACCGAATAATTAGACGTTGTGTTGCTAAGGAAGAAATCCCTAACATTCTTTTTCATTGCCATGATGGAGAGGCAGGTGGTCACTATGGTGCCACCAAAACTACTGCTAAGATTTTGCAATGTGGATTTTATTAGCCTACTCTTTTAAAGGATGCACATGCTTATGTTTCTCATTGTGATAGGTGTCAAAGGACTGAAAATATATCTATAAGGCATGAGATGCCTTTAAACAATATCATGGTGTGTGAATTATTTGATGTTTGGGGCATTGACTTCATGGGTTCGTTTCTACCTTCTTTTGGTAACACTTACATATTGGTTGCTTGTGAGTATGTGTCTAAATGGGTAGAGGTTGTGGCTTTGCACTCTAATGATGCTAGGGTTGTTTGTAATTTCTTGAAAAAGTATATCTTTACTCGGTTTGGTTCATTTCTTCCCCTTTCGACATCCTAGAAGCCTACTAGGAGTCGCTCCTTGCTCAGGCACTCTGGCTCCAGCGACCACTCCCTGCCCTCGTCGGATCAGTCGTTACGGGCATCTTCCAACTGCACCACTACTAGCAAAAGTCCCTTTTAGACATGCACCATCTCATAGAGGTATTATCCGCTTTGGCCTGTCACATACCAAGTCTCATGGTTTTAACTTCATCTGAGCACCTCAAAGTGCAAAACTTTCTCTAGCTTGTCAACCCATTAGCTCGTTTCCACGAGGTCACTTATCGACACTTGAAATCTAATTCATCGAATTTCCATCAAATCGCTGTCTGAATTCCACAAACCATCGATTTTCCTTTAGTGCAAGTGGGAGATTGTTGGATGTATGCCTTAAAGCTACTATGTAATAGTTACATGTTAGGGATTTCAGTTTTACTATTATTATTATTAATTAATGGCAATGACGTATTCATTCATTTGTCCAATTATTTTATATTTATGAAGGATTCCATAAGATCAGTTGTAATTAGACCTATTCTTGAGACGTCAAGAATATATGTGACAGGTTCATAGTTAGACTGAATCTTTAAACCATTCCTCGTCAATGGATTATTAAGTGGATATTTATAATCCTGTTGAGACCGGTGTGTTCTTAACTTCACCATTAAGTATTGAATACTTAAGGGAATAATGAGTCGCAAGTCATTGGGTATTGTGATGCTCGAGTAAGAACACGGGTGTTTATATTAGACAAGTTCACTAAACATGACGCATATAGAATGATTAGCAACATGGAAGCTTTTAACGTGATCAATGTCTAATTGTTCATACTTTGGTCTTGTGTAAATAATCCTTAGATCTGAGGCACAATATTAACTTGTGTGTCGAACAACTATGGTTCATGGGTGCACATAATGTCGGGTCGTTGATATGTTTTTATACTTGATGGTCATAGTTTGTTCATATACGAAGTTGCACGTGTATGCAATATGGAATTTATCTCCTTGTTACGTGCAAGGTATAATAATGATGTCCTATGCAATCAGATTATGACAATGCATTGAAATCCTCGGCCGCGGTTGTCACCGAGAACAAATTGTTTATGTCTCGATTAAAATACATGTTAATTAGATTTGTGCATATGATCAAATTGGTGACTTGACAAAAATATTCCATGGTCTTTGTTCGATTGGGACATAATATGACAGAGGCATTGAATTATACTGTAGCCAAAGCTGATAGATTCATTATGTTCTTAAAGTATTTACAATATATGGCTAGCCATGACATATTACTAGATGTCAATCATGATTTGTAGAACCCAAAGATTAATCAGGACAATTAATTCTTTTGGGAGTACTAATGTATTAGTACAAGTCTTACTACCAGCTTAGTGATGAACCTAGGGATGTCACACACCATAACCAATTAGGATGACGTGAAACAAGGGAAAAATAATTTTGCAAATGTTTTTGCAATTATTACAATTGCATTGAGTCGACATGAAATATTATAGTCATGAGCCTACATGCATATGATGCACACGCATGCCCAAAGTGGATACATGTTAATGTACCCTAAATGCGCACACAAAAATTATGTCTTTTTTATTTTTTATTTTTTTTAGGAATTGATGAATTATTTATTTATTTATTTAAATTATGCACTCGGTCAGCAATTGTTGTTGACCGTGTGCAACACACATCATGTGTGTGGTTTTATTTTTGAATAAATAAATAAATAATTGTGGCATGATGGTCAGCAACCGTTGCTGAATCCACGACCAGCAACTGTTGCTAGTCGTGGGATGGTTTCCCATGATTAGCAACAGTTGTTGATCGTCCCACGATCATCAACGGTTGCTGGTTGTGGGTGGTTTCCCGCACGTAGAACAGTTTTTATAAAAAGCGTGAGTGTTCATTTTTGTGCATGTATGTATACGAACGAAAAAGAGAAAAGGGATTCTCTCATTTGGGATGTGGCTAAAAATATCAAGGATATAGAGGATTATCTCCACAAAATTGCTGGCACAATCATAGTGGTGATTATCCGCAAGTTCTCTCTTCATTCGACGTCCATTGGTGGTGTGTTTAAACTAGAGGTCCGACATTTGTGGGGCTCGAACTGAAGAACATTCGAACTAATTCGTTTAAAGTGTGCTTCGAGAGGGAATTCATTTAATCCCTTTTTATATTCATATTTTTTATTAAAACGCATGAACAACGCCTTTGGAGATACATGTATAGAAATATTTCAGTTTTGTTTCCGCTGTGTTTATATTAATTTGCCTACACATGGTTCTTGAAACCCCAACAGTATCCTCCACCTCCTTCCTTATGACTGCATACACCCTTCCTTGTGCCGGGGATCTGTACTGATTACCCTGCGGGTCAATCCCAACTGGTGGTCCGGCTGGCGATCTTGGCACAAACGACATCATGGGCCTGCATAGGCAGTCCTTCACTCAATGGCCCACCTAACCACACCCGAAACAAGCTCCCATCTGAGGGGAACACGGGGCATTTCCATGCCTCTTACCACACCTTCGGCATACTCCAAAGGAACTTGGCGACAGTTTCCCCACACCGTCCATTCTATTAGGCGAAAGAAGATACCTTCCTACCGCCATCAGTTTCTTTCCAAACCAACGATTGTCCCTGCTAAGCACAAACCGCGATCCAGATGCAGCTGGCTTCTCTACAATGTGTTTCTCAATCATCTGAGCTCTCCCATATAGCTCATTGTAATCTTTCAAGTTCATGGATACTAAGTGGTCTCTAATTTCCATTTTCAATCCATCCCGAAACCTTCTGGCCTTGTCCAACGGATGCTCGACCATCCGTGGTACTTTGACAGTTCTGCAAACTTGGCCTCATATTGGTCCACTGTCATCTGATTCTGACGCAGCCTTTGAAATTCTGTCAGTTTTTGCTCTCTTGTGCAATCTGAAAAGTACTTGTTCAGAAAAGCCTCCCTAAATGTATCTTATACCCTGGCTATACCCTTAGGAAATACCCCTTCTTGGGTAGCTTCCCACCAAGTACCAGCGTTACCCTGCAGTTGGTAAACCGCCATGATCACCTTCTCTTCCTCGGAGTACTGTCATAAGTCTTGGCCAATTCATGACTGCTTTGATCTTGGTAGATCCATAGAAATTCCTTCGTCCAAAATCACCCGTCCTACAAAAGCAACACGAGTCAACCCAAACTCGCACGTATTAATCTTGGCATATTGTTTATGCTCCTGAATGGTCTAAGCACCACCCTCAAGTGCTATTCGTGTTCCTCTAAATTCCTCAAATATTCCAATGTATCATCCATGAACATGATTCCAACTTTCCAAATACGCCTCAATCAGTCAATCCATCGAATCCATAAAAGCAACTGGCGTATTAGTTAATCCAAACAGTAGTACGGTAATCTTATAATGACCAAATCATACATGACAGGTCGTCTTCAGTTTATCCTCCTTTTTAATCATCAACTACTGATAGCCTGTTCTTGGGTCTATCTTATAACTAAATATTTGGACGTCGCCTCATTTATTCTTGGATTTTCCATTGGACTTTAAAGTGTCGGAAAAAGAAAAATTAGACCAGATTTCGGGCCCGTAGATGAGCCGGCCCAAGATCGGCGGCCCAATGAGCCTTATACCCATCCAACCCAACCCAAGAAGGGCCCAAGCTGGCCCAATCTTCCCTCCCTTCTTAGCCCATAGGTTTCTCTCTTTTGGCATTTTTCCTTTTTGCCCAAGTGGGCCTTGTTTATGCTTTGTTTGTACTTGTTTTTGATTGGTTCTTGAAGTAAGTGGACTTGCCCACTTGCCTTAGCTTCTTATCCAAGTTCAGCAGCCCTTCTCTCTCCTCCTTTCTCTCCCTTTCAGTCGCACCATCCCAGGTTCTCTCCCTCTCCCTTTTCTCTTCCTTTTCCCTTCCATTTCTGTTGTCCTTGCTGTCCACCGCTGAAATCTAGCCTTGCCACTGCCATCGGTGCTGCTACCATCGCCCAACATGAAGCCACCAAGGTTAGGAAGCCAACCGCTCACCGCCAACTGCCCTTGGTCGCCGCTGGCCACCCTTCCAACCTCCCAAGCACCGTTGCCTCATTTCCGCCTAAACAGTGCACAAGCGCTATTTTGGCTTGTTTCGGCCGTCGTTCATCGTCTATTGCCGACCCCGAGCTAACCCCGCGTAGCCCTTGTTCCCCCCTTCATGCCGGTGTCGCCGGATTCCCGACCCAAGTTAATTTCATAATCCTTGTTTAGGGATTAATCTTACTTAGGAGGTTAATTAGTTTAATTTTGTTCTTGGGTAATTGTTAATTAGTTTGTTAATTGTGGCTGGTTTAATTAGACCAACTAGGGCTAGTTAAGTGACTATAGTTAGTAATAAAGTAACCTTGGTTAATGAATTAAAGTAACTAAGATTAGTTTCTAAAGCATAAAAATTTGCACTTTTTCCATCCATTTTTTTGACTTCTAAGGCCCCCTTTCATCTTAAATTGACCATAGTATCTCTTACAGGTCTCATATTTAAAATTATTTCTTACCTTTTTCTTCTCTTTCTTTGGAAATTCTGATGCATTTAGAATTGACAAAAAATATGTATTTGCTAAAGGTTTGATTGGACTGTCATATAATGAAATTATAATTATCATAATTTTCTTGTCAACAACTAATTATTCCACTTAATTAGCCCTATTTTTCAATTTTATCTATATAGTCCTAAACTTTTGGGCCATATGTAATCTTTCCCGTCAATTGCCACCTAAAATAGCTAATGTGGTGTAGTAAGGAGTATAGACATGATTGATTAGGTTCCACTATACACAAACAAGATAAATTCATTACTGACACTATCACGCCCCGACCCTCAAGCACATAACAACCCCTATTCTCTTGCGGTCATTTAGATGCGATGTCCCAGGACGTGTTGCTGACCATTATTTTTATCTTTTAATGAAATGCATGCAGAAGCGAATCACAATCCCCCAGTTAATTACAAAAGCAAGGATAGTAGGAAAACCCAACAAGAACACATTCAAAAGTACTACTTTATTTATCTACTGATTAACCCTAGGAAGTTTACAAGTATAGGCCCTTATCACGAGCATCTTCCTAACGAGCCAATGAAACCAACGAGACAGGGTTAATCTACTCCCTTCAAATATGGCCACGAATCGTAACGCGCGTCAATTCTCCATCCTACGGACCTGAAAATGGTTAACCACGACGAGTTGAGATAAACTCAACAAGTTAAAGTCCTAAACCCCGGTTAGGAATTTCGCTCGCCTTGGAAGTCTAACATACAACCTAATCCATCAAATCAACCAACACCACCTCAGAGAAAATGATAACATAAGACTAATTAATAAACAAGTGCAATCACATGCAACCCTACCTGGCCTTAGCACACGCAACCTGCAGAAACTGTCAATCGCCTCACAACAACAATAAGAGGCATGCGAACAATCAAAGTATTGCACACAGCTTTCTCATGTCTCAACATTCACACATGCTCTGATTATTATGACCCCCAAGTCCACGGCACAACCTTATGGTTGGCGGTCTCTAACCTAAGCCGGGATCCGTCCTCTCCCTTGAGGCACAATAACATCATGGGCTCTCCCCCACCAATAGCATTCCCGAAGGAGCATGAGGCCCACCCGCCTACCGCAGCCCTGCAACTGACCACTATCAAGCAACCGACCGAAGTCAGGACGACCAAAAGGCCACGGCACAACCCCAAAGGATTGGCGGTCATCCGACAATGCTAGGTTCTCAATTTAATGTGACCATACAACACATCATCAAACAATTCATTATTGTTTTTGCTCTGTCATTAATGCAACATCGCTCGTGTTCATGCAACATGCCATTTGATATAACCCAAGTAATATGTCATGTGGTATCAATCAACAATTTCAAAATTCAATTCCAACCAATCAACAATCACATACATTCCCTAATCCTCGGGAATAATTCAATAAACCAAACACTTTCGATTCCAATTGGTCTTTGATCACGCATTCTCCAATCCATAACCCGTATATACCTCTCCACATTCTCTTGTCAAAATACCACAAACCAATCTCTCTTGTTGCTCTCATAGATACTAGAGCCAGCTCCTTAATCCTTGACACAAATATTCTCCCAGAAGAATACTGAAAACCATATACCAGATATTTCAACTCTGCTTCTAGTGACTTTTGCTACTAAATACCGCAGCAAACCTATCACCATTCAATTTTTCCCCAGTGTTCCATTACCAACAAAGTTCTTGGATCCAGATCCCCGGACAAAGATATTATCATTGGTTGGGACATCTTGACCTAACTCCCAAAACTTAGAATTTTCCAATGGCCTTCGTTTCAAAAATCAATTCCATGAATTTGTGGATATCAAGCGATTCTATGCTCTTCAGCTAGCCAAACTGGACCCAATCATCCAAACTTTACTCTCTTCTTGTGTTGACTCATACTCTCAATTCTCTCAAACTTGTACCCAGCCCTTGTGGACAAATTTAGCATTTTATGTCAAACTTCCCTTCAAAACAAATGAAGACATAAATCCTACAAAGACCAGTCATTCGAGAATGAACCCTGAACACATTGTGCTTGCCCAACAAGAATGCTCAGAACTATTGGCTCAAGGCCTAATTGAACCATCCAACTCCCAATGGGCGTGTGAAGCATTTTATGTCAACAAGTGAGCCGAACAAAGTTGTGGAAAGATGAGGTTAGTAATCAACTATCAACCTCCGAACCAATTCCTTCAAGATGATAAATTCCCATTGCCCCATCGGAAATTCTGATGCACAAGATCCCGCAAGAGCAATTGCAGAGTATACTCATATTGATACCTATGATCCAATTTGTAATCTTGAGTTGCAAACTTATGGCAAGTATGATATCCCATGCATGGCACTCCCCGCCTTAATAGGGACTGCCTATTAACCACCAAGTTCATTTTCAAGCTATAAGCTTTAAGTCATAGAGACCTATAGAATATCGGAAATTCTGATGCATAGGATCCCGCAAGGGCAAGTGCAAAGCATACTCCAGGATTTTTCTCAATCATAGTGTTTGTTCAAAACTAGCATTTTGGACTAGAAGAGAAGAAGAGTTTTCAAAAGATCATGTTGATAGAGCACACAACACACCTTTTATCTTCTTCACTCATGATTTTTACAATGGGAAACTCCTTGCTTATATAGGCAAAGGAGGATACAAATGACAACAACAGGTTGTCCCTACTCAGACACAATTATGAAAACACATTAGCCTCTTATGGGCTATAAACACAGGGAATTCTCAAAGAATCCCGTGACGGGCTATAAACAGTAGTTTATGCCTCGTGCTACAGTGAACAGTTGGCTAGGATGAACAGTGAATAGTGCATAGTGACCGATGCTACAGTGATTTCGTAGCGGTTTTATCTTCCGTCCCTAGAGTTGTAGCCATAGTCTGAATCATTAGAGCTATGAGCAAATTGTTGAGCAACCCCTCCTTTGAGCAGTGCATTTTCATCTATGTCAGAGGAACTGGAGCTTCCGTCCTTTTGTTTTTTGAAAGACCGAATAAGGCTCTCAACTTCTTCTGCCGACAAATGAGGTTCACGTGAGGAGCTAGCACCAAAAGGATCAAAGAAAGGACCGGGAAAAGGGCCGAGATTTTGGGTGAATAGTCCACCCCAAGGGTCTTGAGAGAGTGGCCCCCCCAAGGGTCATAGGGGGTGGATAATTCTAGATTATTTTGTCTGAAAATATCAAGAGCTTCTTGAATTTCGTCCCTTACAGGTTCCCAGGCTTCAAGGTGATCCCAAGACACGTTAGCATGTGCTAGGGGCCATGTTTCTGGTGGGATAACATGGTTTTCTTGACAAAGGATCCTCCGGAGTTCTTGAGATTCACGCCTACTGGTGGAGATGAAGTATAGAAGTGTTTGGTGGATTCGTGCAACTTCCTGAAAAACTTGGGGCCTGCAGGTTGAGGTCCCTACAAGAGATGGTTTATCATAAATCAATCCGGTTGGATGGATGAATGTCCATGGTCGGTGAAATAAGACAATTGTCTCTTTCTGGTTTAAGCCTTCCTTGGCGATTCTGGATCTTAAAGAGTTCCTTCCGAAAACTGAGTAGTTTAAACCATGTAAAACCATCCATGAGGTACTTCTGGTTAGTTTCTTGTTGGGCCAATGCTTTTGTAAGAACTTGTAAGATCTTGTTAATGGGAAATTCAATGGCTGTTGTGTACAAGCTGAACATGTACCAAAATAATCATTTAAGGTCTTCTGGAAATTTATCATAATGAGACCATTAGAGAGGATGAATAAATGGATATCCAGGATTAAGTCCTTCGGGCTTAAACAATATCCTCCATGATCTCTAAAATTCTGAGATGATACTCCCACATAAACTCTTGGAGTTTTTCTATTAGAGTAATATCTCTGATTGCAAGTGGAACATCAGGAGGATACTTGAAACTTGGCCATCGGTCATTTATATCAACAATGCGATATGTTTCCACGAGAGGTTCCTTTCGAACATACATGTTGATCGCTTCTAAGGGTGCTTTGGGTTTGGACAAGAAGTCAGGAAGGACGTTTTTAGTAGCTGGAATGTGTTTGACTTCAAATGAGTATTTTGAAAACCATTCAGCCCATCTTAGCAATTGTGAATGAGGAACTTGCTTCTGTTTGAATTTTATCATCTGAGGAAAAAAGAACATATCCATTTCGACAAGGAAATGATGTCTAATGAGGTGGAACTCGAATTTTTTGATTCCATACTTGACCACAAGAATTTCATTGAAAGTGGAGTGATAATGGATTTTTGCTTCAGAGAATCTGCCACTTTTGTAAGAACAAATATGCCTAAATTCTGTCAATTTCGTCAAAGAGAATGGCTGCCCAGTATTTGTCACTAGCATCAGTTTAAAGAATTCATTTCCTTGTAGAGGGGATCTTCAAAGGAGGAAGTTGTTGCGGGACCTTTTTAAGCTAAGCAACAGCTTGAGGGGCATTTTTCTTGAGCATTCTTTGGAGGAGTCTAAGGGTTTTAGAGATTTAGGGAACAAAATCTCTCAAATAATTAACAATGCCAAGAAATTGCTGAACTTGCTTGATGGTGAAATCCTTCTCGGGAAATCTTTGGAGTTCATCAGCAATATGAGATTCTGGGCAATAGGTCCATTCTTTCAAGCGCATGCCGAGGAATTCTATTTCCTTCTGAGCAATGATCATCTTTTTTGAGAAAGCATAATTCCATGTTTTTTGACAATATCAGCAAATTGTGTCAAAAGCCGATAATGAGATTCTTCATCAGGACTGAAGAGGAGGATATCATCAATGTAAATCTAGGAGTTGGAAAGGATAGGTTTAAAAATTTTGCACATGGCCTTTTGGAAAAGGGATGGTGCTGTTTTGAGTCCAAAAGGGACAATTACCCATTGGAAGTATTGGCTTGGGATGCAGAACCCTATTTTGGGTCTATCTGTTGGGTCAATGCCCAATTGCCAAAATCATGCCTTGAGATCAAACTTTGAATAGATTTTTGCTTGGGCAAGGCTAAGAAAGAGATAATTCTGATGGGGCAATGGGAATTTATCATCTTGAAAGAATTGGTTTAGAGGTTGATAATTGATTACTAACCTCATCTTTCTACAACTTTGTTCGACTTACTTGTTGACATAAAATGCTTCACACACCCATTGGGAGTCAGATGGTTCAATTAGGTCTTGAGCCAATAGTTCTGAGCATTCTTGTTGGGCAAGCGCAAGGTGTTCAGGGCTCATTCCCGAATGACTGGCCTTCATAGGATTTATGTCTTCATTCCTTTTCAAGAGAAATTTGACATAAAAGGCTAAATTTGTCCACAAGGATTGGGTACAAGTTTGGGAGAACTGGAAGTGTGAGTCAACACAAGAAGAGAGTAAAGTTTGGATGATTGGGTCCAGCTTGGCTGGCTAAAGAGCATAGAATCGCTTGATATCCACAAATTCACAGAATTGATTTTTGAAATTGAGGCTATTGGAAAAGATTTTAAGTTTTGGGAATTGGGTCAAGATGTCCCAACCGATGATAATATCTTTGTCCGGGGATCTGGATCCAATAACTTTGGTGGTTATGGAACACTAAGGAAAAAATTGAATGGTGATAGGTTTGCTGCGGTATTTAATAGCAAAAGTGTCACTAGAAGCAGAGTTGAAATATCTGGTATATGGTTTTCAGTATTCTTCTAGGAGAATCTTTGTGTCCAAGATTAAGAAGCTAGCTCCAGTATCTATGAGAGCGACAAGAGAGATTGGTTTGTGGTATTTTGACAAGAGAATGTGGAGAGGTATATACAGGTGATGGATTGGTTCAGTGATCTGGATTTCATTGCTCATTTCGGGAGAGTCTAGGAAGAAGGTGAAGACTTCATTCTCAGAATCTGAAGCTGAGTCTGAGCTGTACGTCTAAATGGTGCATAGAGTGGTTTCAAAATGTTGATATTCTAAAGAGAAGACAGACTCGATGTCATAATCACTAAGCAGAATTCCAGTACTTTTAATGATTTGTCAATCAAATGGCTTCCACGCTTCTTCGCCTTTGGACAATTTTTGGCAAAATGTCATTTTTTGTTACAAACATAACATGTCTTTGTTAAGTTTCTTGAAAGAGCGATGGCGGCTCTTACGCAAAAACTTCCACTTACCTTTGTATTTTCCTTTTCATGTCTTTTTGAAAGAAAAACGATTAAAGTCTCTTCTTTTTGCAACCTATGCAAGTGGGATTGGAGCAATCCTTAGGACATTTGATTTTCAATTCGGGCTTTAAACATGCTTTGTCAAGATGCTTATTTTCTCTAAGTAGCTTCAAAAACCTTCTTGTCGAAAACAAAGCTCCTCTATGGCAATGTGGATGGCTTGCTGAATTTCACTAAGGGTAGCTTCAGTTAAGCTTTTCTGTCTGGCTTGGAGAGTTTTTTCTAAAGCTTGGCTAACTTCTTTTGGGATTGACACCAAAAAGATTGGTTTGAGATTCGAACATGCTCCTAATAAGTAGAAGAGTTTGATCATGGCTTGGAAATATCAGTCAAGATCTTTGCGTCTTAATGAGCAACATTTTTGTTCAAAGAACTCATTTTGTTTGAGTTCCTTCGAATCTTCCGGCTTACTATAAAATACATACGAATGATCTGGATAGCATTATCTAGTGGCTATGTTAATAGGTACAGTTGGTCTTGCTTGGAGACAGTATGCCACTAGTCTTTGAGTGCTCCTGTGAAGCGGCTAGCGAATTCTAGAAGGATGTCATAAGTGTTTGGTTCGGAAATATGCCTAGTAGTGAGCCAAACATGAAATTCTGGGAACCTCTCAAGCACTTATAGTATGGGAGATCATTCAGGGTAAAGTAAACTTTGGATGATGACAAAGTAAAGGTCTGAGTTGCATCTGGCTTGTCACGCCCCGAATCCCGAGCACGCGACAACCCCTTCTCTTAGTCGATTGAAAGCGACGTCCCAGGACTCGCCGACGACCATTCATTTTAATCTTTTGTTATGCGCAAGCGGAAGACGAACCATCCCCAGTCCAACAATCAATCAATCAATCAATTAGGGATAGAGGGATGAATAACAAGAACAACCATCACTACTCATTTACACAATTTATTGGATTAACCAACGGAGGATCGTCTTTTGAATTACAAGCCCGACAAAAGGGGCCAATCCATCCTCTAAGCCAGGCCAAAAAGAAACTAGGCTAATCCAGCTATACCGAATGAACCCTTGAGTTCAACACCACGGTCACTCGGACCCATCGGACTCGACTCCGTCAGGTCGATCACTGGAGAAACGGGGGGCAGGATTCTCCACAGCGGATGCACCATTCTAAAGACCTGAAAAATGTTAACCACGACGGGTTGAGATAAAATCTCAGCAAGTTCTTCCCCCTAAGCCCCGGTTAGTACGCCAACTCAACCCGGGGTATCTCTCCAGAACCACCCCTCACTCAACCCGACCACAAACACCCAGCAATCAACAATCAAATCACAGACAGGTTCAACCAACAATCAGAGGTCGGTTCGCATACAACCTTACCCGATATGCCATACCCTGTACGTTAAATCTCATTCAAAGCAAGCAATGCAACCAACAATCAAATAGTCGGCTCGCATGCAACCTTACCCGGTATGCCATACCCTGCACGTTATAAGTCAGCACAATACACGCAATGCACATAGCCGTTAGATGATGCAGTTCATCAATTACATGCGAGTCGCGTCACAAGCGATCTCACCTGGCCATTGCCACCCCTGCACGTTATCAATTCATGCGTGCGTGCCATAAATGATATGATCACCTCATGCATAATCGGAACCAATGATGTCATATTTTCTCATGCACTCTCGCATCCACACGTGTTCCGATTATTACTGCCCCACAGGGCTACAACTTGGCCGAGGTGCAACGGCGCTACGGCGCCCTTCCTCCGCAGAGGCGCAACCGTGCCCTTCCGTGCTATTGCTACGGCGCTACGGCGCCCTTCCTCCGTAGAGGCGCAACCGTGCCCTTCCATACCCTCCGAGGCTCCACGGCGCCCTTCCTCCGTAGAGGCGCAACCGTGCCCTTCTGTGCCCTTCGAGGCGCAACGGCGCTACGGCGCCCTTCCTCCGCAGAGGCGCAACCGTGCCCTCCCTTTCCATAATTTCCGATAAATCGGGTTCAACTTAGTGATCACGCAAGCATACCATCACAATCCACTTATTATCTTTGAGCATTAGCCAATGCACACATGCTTGCATATAAAACCTCAAATCATTTCTCACGAAAACGGTCCATTTCCGATGTCCCTCGGACAAACCATTTTCCCCACCTTTCTCATAAAAGCGGTCAATTTCCAGTGTCCCTTGGACAAATCACTTTCTTTCTCATAAAGGCGGTCCATTTCCGGTGTCCCTCGGACAAACCATTTTTTTTCCTTTTTGTGAAATTCACACGATTCATGCGAATGTTCATGCCACGACACATCAATTTCACTTCATATGATCAAGACACATGAAATTATGCACAATTTCACTTCCGGATGAACAGTGCCGTAAACAGTAATCATGAACAGTAATCCGTGAATAGTACCAATGAACAGTAATCCATGAACAGTAATTTCCGAAATTCAATTAATAATAAATTAAATTTAGAAATTAAACAAAACATTGATTAAACACAATTAATCAATCAATTAAGCTAAACATGCTTAATTAACACATAAACCACACATAATCAACACTTAAGCATAATCAAAGCATAATTAAGCAAGATTAAGCTAAGCTAATCTTAATCAAATATCTAACCACCTATCTTAGGGCTAATACACTTAATTAACCCTCCTAAACTAGCATTAACACTAATTAACCCAACCCTAAGCAAGTTTAGGCACTAAATAGGGATTAGGAGCTAAGCGACACCGGCGCGGCTGGGGCGACACCGGCGCGGCGGCGGCGACGAACCCGACACCCGGGGACCTTACTCACGACGATCCAAGGCAGTCCCGGGCTCAACACAGCAGCAACAAATTCGGATTCTCCACTGAACTTCACAAAACAGCACTGCAGGAGGAGGAGGTTGCTGGTCGGAGCAAAAACAAGGTGGCTGGAGCTCCGGCGAGCTCGTGGCCAATGATCGGAGGCTCCTGGGGGTCAAGGGGGAGTTGTACGTGGCTGGTGTGAGCATTGGGTAGGCTAAACATGGAGAGAAACGGAAGGAAAATCGAAGCTGCACAGGAGGCGCTGCACAGTGACGGTCGGAGGACCGCCGACTTCAGGCGGCCGTACGGGACGGACTGCAGCTCCGTTAGGCGATCAGCCACGTGAAAGTACGGAATTTCTATGCTGAACATTTTGATAGGTGGCACGGCCCGAGATTCCACCGGGAAGGCAACGAACAACTCCAATTTCGGTGAGAGGTCAGAAACTGAAACTGCAGGAAGGCAAGGGAAGAAGGGGAGAGAGGGGCTGCGATTTTGGAGAAGATGAAGAGGAGAGAGAGAGTGAAGTGAAGGCTGAAGGATAAGCCTTATCCAAGCCATCAAGGCTTGCCCCACTTGCCAAACAATGACCTCATCTTCTCTCTCTTCCTTTTGACTTTTCTTCAAAATATCCAAGGGCATTTTGGTCATTTCCACCTTGCACATTTCCCAATCTGTCCTTGGGCTGAAAATGGAGGATGGGCCTAGGAAAAAGGTCGGAAAATGAATAGGAACGGGCTCGGGAATTTATTGGGCTCGAATTGGCTCAGGTTTAGACAATGGGCCAGGAAGGGTAAAGGGTCAGTTTGGCCCAACGGGCTCACTTGCTT
>CM026416.1:29965539-30080192 GCA_014858505.1 Corymbia citriodora subsp. variegata | reverse complement strand
GACTTCTAGTCGTCCCTGAAATCGGCCTGCATGACTACAGGATCGTCCTTACGCAAGTCTCACGGTCGAGTCGTTTTCCCAGGTCAAGTTCTTTAGTCGCACGAGTTCTGTCCTCATTAGCCTTTCCCCTCAAGGTCAGTATCTCAAGAGTGATCAATTCCGAGTGAGATCAACCAACAATGCATTGGCGAAATTAACGTTCATTCCTCCTTCCAAGGGCTCGAATTTCAGGACGTCACATGGCTGATCTAGGGGTGACACTTCTGGTTGGGAGAACATTTCTTCTTCCTTAGACACACTGTTTACCATAAACAATTTTTCTTCCGAGGAAAAAGATTCAATGAGAGTATAAGAATCAGGGTTGGAGGTAGTTTCAACAAGTCGAGTATTTGATGGCTTGATGGCAGTAATAAAAGGAATCTGGTGTTGGAGGAAAGTTTCAAGGGGATTAGAAATAGTCAAGACACCAGGTGATTGGTCACTAGGATGGTGTTCTGGTGTTCCCAAAGGTGATACTAAAGACTCGGTGGGAGTCGGAGATTTCTTCTGCTTCTGTTTAAGCTTTCAGAGCTTATCTCGAAGAGTCAAAAAGTTATTTTGAGGAGCTGGTGAGGCTAAGCTTAAATCAACCGCAAATGAAGAGAATGATCCAAAGGGAGAAGATTCAGGTTTTGGTTGTAAGGAATGAGAGGGGAAAAATGTTTGGTTAGTGAGAGCGAATGGAGTTTGACTTTTGAGAATCTGGATCTGTCTCTTAAGTTTTTCTATCTCAAGTTTTTGGTTCTCCAAGTAATGGCTAGGGGGTGTCTGCTTAGTTTCAAGCAGATGAAGCCTCTTTTGGAAGTCTTTCAACATTTTGTAAGATAAGCAATGGTCTGATCCACTCGTTCAAGACGTGTTGCAACAATTCCGAAGATCTCATTTTAGGCCAAGGCATTTTCAATCTGCCAATTTAAAACAATCTCAGCAGCAGAGGGTTGCTTGGGTTGCCCTTGGGCATCAAGGCCAGTATGATTGGGCACTTTGGGGGAGTGTCGGTATCTCTAGTGTGAGTTAGAGAATTTTTCCAATAGAGGAAATTTCTATATACTGGATTCAGACCATTTGGCTACAAATGAGGGAAAGTCATCGAGTTTAAACATGCATATGCTGGGTAGAACCTCAAGAGGTTCGAGCTTAGGTATGCAAATACCTGGCTTGGATAAGTGAATAGGACAAGAAGGGTGCTTTTTTACCCATTTCTGGATCAGCTAATAAAAAGGTGAAGTGATCAAAGGCTTTACCAGCGATAATGCAAGGGGCTTTCTGGCTTACATGGTGATAAAAGGGATGAAATCTTGGGAGGCATTGGTGGTCCATAAGAGACAATAAACTGGTATTTTGCACCATCTTCTTTAAGAGATCCGACATTTGGATCTCCATTAAGATACCTTTGATAAATTGTATCATTTTTCTTCTTTCTTTTGGAAGGAGGCATATCGTCTTCTTCTTCTTTAGGTTTTGTGCTGGAAATACAAGCACAATCGGGATCCCAAAAACAATGTCCAGTAGGATCTTTGAAAAAGTAAATCGGTTGTCCTTGTAAACCAAAAGACTGGACAAACTGTTTGTCGTCTGGTTCGCTTGAAATTAGATCAATAGGATAGGGTGTAAAGTGGAGAATAGTAGGGAAAATAAAGGAAGATTCCTCTTTTGCCTTACTGAATTTGATGGTAACAGTACCATCTTTCTTTCGGGTGAACCGGGGTTCACTGGATTGAACAGACTTACAACTCTAGTGGAGTTTTTCATAGTTAGTAACCCAACTATTATGGAGGAGCTTAACAAGTTCATTTCGTGGAATCTGGAAAGGGACATGGATACAAGAAGTTTGGTCATGGCTTACGGAGATAACAAAAGTATCTTCTGAATTTGGGATATTGAGATCAATGGCATGATTTTGGACTCGGTAGATCATTTGATAATGCAAGGTGACAACAATTAATCCGTGAGTCTGAGGAGCTCCAGTGATCTATAGCTGGACCTTAAGAGCAGTGAGCAAATTAGGATCTACAAGAGTAATATTGAAATTTGGGAATAGTGTTACAAAGACAATTCCCACATTCATGATTGTCTAAATGGTACCAATACAAGCTTGCTGGTATTCTAAGAATCTAGTATCTAGCAAAGCAATCCTTGCAGCAACTGGTAAACCCTTGCGGCCATGAAATGAAACGTTAGAGCAAAGCAAATGGCTCCAAAATGGAGATGTGTATGTCCTTGCTGAACCCATTGAACAGGGAACTCAGGGGAAATTTGAAGAGTGACAAACTATTCTTGTTCAGTTGCCTAGATGGGGTGTTGATCAAATTGAGAGGATTGAACATACTTCTTGATTGTTCGAGGGGTATGTTTGATCAAGTATCTAATGGATCTGAGTGGGGAAAATGAGGTTGGTTTGGCAAAGGCGGTGTAGGCATTCATCATAAGAAGCTGAATTTCTGAGATCTTACTATTCTTAGTGAGGTAGACAACCTCATAGAGATAGTCTATTTTAGAACATGGAGACTTGCGAAATTCTGAAGGGGGTTGAAGAGAAACAATGGAGGTAAGAGAAATGGGGTGAGAACTGGAAGAGAGGGAATATGATGTTTCCATGAGAAAAGAGATACTCCTCTGGTACCAAAACGTAATCTCAAACAAACTAACATGATTCAAAGAAATCATTGGCTCTGATACCATATCTAGGATTGTTGATATGATTTTTAAACTAACATTGCATATGCTTTGTTGCTTTAAAGTAAGTATTTCTTCCCTATGCTTGCAATTTATTTATTCTTTTTACATTATTTAGTGTTAAATAATGATTGCACACTCACATGATCACTTTGCATGTTAAACTTGGGTTAAAATCAATTCAAACTGTCTACAAAACATTTTTCATAAGCAAAAAAGAAAAGATACCAAAAGGACATTAGAGAAATCTAGTTCAATCAAATCCACGTACGCACGATCTATGGTTCATAGAAGTAAAATTATTCTCCCATTACTTGAGTTTCTAATCGACAAAGATATATTAATGGCAACACCTAATTGAAAAATCATTTGCATATTAACGACTTAAACCTTAAGTAGCAAATTGATATGGGCTTGAGAGAGCTTGAGTCATGTCTAGACTTAGTAATCTATTAGCTAAATCTTTAAGTGGTCCTATCCGCTTTGGGGAGGTCGCAACAATTCAGTGTCCCCAAATCTTTCAGATTGCAGTAATTCTCTGGCACAATAATGCTTGTAAGATGTCTTGTTGACTTGACCCAACAAAATACATCAAGGCAGAAAAGCACAATAAATTACAATTGATCTTTCAAGAAGTGAGACCTTCCAATCCATTAAGAAACGACAATCAAACTGCCAATTTTAACCCCGGTTACCATGTGGATAATTAAAATAGTGCTGCACCAACGATAACGACCATTGATGCCTAGTACACCACCTTAACTTGAGTAAACCTTATCTAGTTGAAGTGCTATTTATGGGACGGTAACAAGATGACATGAAATGAAGAACTAACCCACAAGCCAGGAGTCATTTACAATTGCATATCATCAAATGAGCAACTAATTCAGTCACATTAGAGTACACGAAGGCAATATTAAGCTATCCATACTTTGCAGTATCCAGGGAATACTAACGCTGACCAACTTTCTCAATTCGAAGCAATTACGTGGAGAGACTGTCTACAGCCTCTGCAATTGAAGCAATGAAGCACCACCTTTGAATCCTCTATGACCATCTCCGGCAAATCCTTCTCTAGGCTGCCAATCGGAACATTGAGCAAACTTCACAAAACCGAGTTGGAACAATCGAGTCGACTGCCCATTGGATTGCAAAAAAACAATGGGAGCCGAACCTAAGAAGCCAGTGGTTTATCAAACTGAAGTTGAAATGGAAGCACGATGTACCAGAGTCCTTTGTCAGTCTCCATAGCTAAAAAGCTCCGCAAGCAACCAAAAACGCAGCACCAGCGCTAGAACTAATTGCGAGGATGTGAGCTAAAAAAAGAACTTGTGAAGGAGCTTGAAAACCCAGAGGAAAGCACAAGGCTAGTTAGGGAGCGGAGGCAGTTGAAGAGCAGGGCTAAAGAATGGAAAAGCGAGAGGAAGAATTCTACTCGAGTCTGAGAGTATGCAAAGAAAATTGCAGGCGATTATCAAGGAGGAGAGAAAATAAGGAAGAGAGATAGACAAGACAGACTTGATTAGAGGAGTCGAAGCGGACAGTTTCAGCTCTGCAAACCTACTATTAAATATGATCTAGGAAACATGGGATGACAACATGCAAACAACCATGCATTGTCAGACTTTGGAGAAGTTCAAGAAACATTGAGCTCCGGATCCTTCGATGATTTTGTTCCCTTTTAGAAGTGCCTTACGAAAACTCTCTTGGATATTTCAGCATTTACATCAACCAATGGAATCCTGCCAACGAGTTAGATGAAATCAATCCAGCAACTAACATCAAATGAACTAATAATAAAACTCCGATGTCTATGGATCTTTGTTTGTCAAACTTGATATTCTTTTTGAACTCTTCGAATCCAACCAATGGATCTAACATCATCAACCACAGAAGCTTTGATCATATTAGCATAATGTATTCAACTCAAGTTGCTTGCTTTGTGCAACATAGTATGATTCTTTTCCTTATCATTATGTACTATTCATGCATTAGAATTAATGCAAGACAGTTTCAAATGGCATATAGGATACCTAAAAGTTTCCTCAAGAAACTTATGGAAATACTTCCTGTGTTTTCCTTTCAGCAAGTCAATGAACTAACAAGAACTTATGCACATATGAGGAACTATTTCACAATTCAGCCGATTATGTCAAAAGACATTCTAGTATATCTTGCTTGACTGAAAAGTTCAGGTACATGACAGATGGTTGTACCCACTCTACAAACATCAAGATGCATTCTTTGGGATAATCTGTTATTGACCTTGAAGTAGGTATATCATGGAGTCAAAACAAACGTACATGGATTTATAGTCAGAAAATTTTGAATTGCAATTTTCTTGATCGATCCAAATAATTCACGATGCTTTTGCTTCTGCCCTATTTGCTAGTTCACTCAAGGCCACACCACTAGGAGAAGAGCTAGTTCCTGCATTTAGCATTTCTAGACCGACACAATTACTTTAATCAGCTAATGCAGACGGTATTGTGGGATACAATGTGTGGAACTTAATGGTTGGACAAATTTTATCCCAAGCTAGTAGCGTATGCATACTAAGGATGCCCTGTCAACGTCCTACTTTTGCAACATAAATTCACTCCTAAGCATAACTTAGAAACATGCAGTCATGAGCTGCATGGTGAGCACAGAGCCAACTAAAACCTCATATTAGAAGGACCGCCATATAGGGTCCTTCATTTAGCAATTTCTTCGACCTATACAATGACTTCTGGCATGCTATCAAAATTCTTATATAGATCAATTTTTATTCAGTACTTCCAACATTTCAGAATCAATCAAATGTCAAGAATCTTTATTTTTCTGCATAGGATGAAGGATCTTACCCGAAGACTAATAACAAATGATGCACTTAGAAAGCCTTTTCATCTATTTCCGTTGTTAGCATGATAAGCAAAACCATTTTGCCAAAGCATGCATTAACTTCCATGGACATCTCCCCTAGATTTTATGAATTCAAGTAAGAAAACAACAATGACACTGTCAACTAGGAAATAGTAATGACAAGATTATAAATCTTGAAAGATGTTGCAAGCAAGAAATACAAATGAAAATTGGGCAGTAGATTTCAAAAGAACAAAGGTAACTTACCTACTCTACGTACCTTTGATAGCAAATGGAGATCATTTCCATTATATTGACTCATCCGAGTCGTCTGTATAGTCTGATCCAAATCCTATCATTTTGCTATCTGTAATCTCATAATATTGATAAATTCGTGTTCCTAATAATTCTGGAATTGTTTTAAATGACTTGCATCCAATGATATTCAATTCTTCCAAGAACTCCAACTTATCAAGACCTTGAATTTCGACCAAGTTTTCACAGTCTTTAGCTTCTAATATCTTCAAACTCTCCGATTTTGGAAGGACCAGCCTTTCAATTAAAGTGCACTTAGAGATATCCAGACTTTCCAAGAACTCCAACCTATCAAGACCTTGAATTTCTACCAAGTTTTCACAGTCTTTAGCATATAATATCTTCAACCTTCCAGATTTTGGAAGGTCTAACCTTCCAATTGAAGTGCACTTAGAGATATCCATTCTTTCCAACCACTCTAACCTATCAAGGCCTTGAATTTCGACCAAGTTTTTGCAGCCTCCAGCTCTTAATTCCTTCAGCCTTCTGAATTTTGGAAGGTTTAGCCTTTCAATTGAAGTGCACCCTTCGATATCTAAATACTCCAATTTATTAAGGCTTTGAATTTCAACCAAGTTTTTGCAGCCTCCAGCTCTTAATTCCTTCAGCCTTCCGAATTTTGGAAGGTTTAGCCTTTCAATTGAAGTGCACCCTTCGATATCTAGCATTTCCAAATACTCCGATTTATTAAGGCTTTGAATTTCAACCAAGTTTTTGCAGCCTCCAGCTCTTAATTCCTTCAGCCTTCCGAATTTTGGAAGGTTTAGCCTTTCAATTGAAGTGCACTCTCCGATATCTACACTTTCCAAATACTCCGACCTATCAAGGTCTTGAATTTCGGCTAATTTCTTGCAAAATCTAGTGTCCAATTTCTTCAACTTTGGAAGGTCCAACCGTTTGATTGAATTGCAGCTTTCGACAGTCAATCCTTCCAAATATATCAATTTGTCAAGACCCCGAACTTCAAGTAGATTCTTGCAATCCCGGGCGAATAGTTTCCTTAAATGGATAAATTGTGAAACATCCAATATTTCGATAGACCCACAGTCACGAACATCCAAGATTTCCAAGAAGGGTGAGTTCAGGGATTGTGGTGATTCCGATTCTTCAACGTCCATCGACTGGGAGTATTCTGAATTCTTCGATAATGTTGATGGAAGCACCTGGATGCACTTGAGAAATCCACAGAACCAAACTTGTAGCTCCTTAAGATGTATTAGGTGGGAAAGCGAGGGCAATTTGCGACTTCGACAAGTGATGCCCAAATATGTTAAGCTAGAAGGAAGGTCTGGCAACGAATGGAGCTTGAAGCAGTAAAGAAAATCAAGGCAACGTAGGGAAATAAGATTACACATGCTTTCTGCCATTTCCCCTTTCAGATTTCTACAATATGAAGCCCGTAACTCTCGGAGGTTTCGCAACCTCGCAATACCATTGGGTAATTCTTCTATACCACTCCAGGAAATATTTAGAATCTCTAGATTCTCCAAAAATTCTATGCTATCTGGTAATGCAAAAAGAGATGGAGTCTCTTGTAGATGGAGTTGTGTCAATGCTTCTAAATTACCTATTTCTGCTGGAAGCTTCCTGAGACTCGCACATGCACAAAGCTCCAAGCGAAGGAGGGCCTTCATGTCTCCAATTGAAGCGTCGATTTGCTTCAGTCTCCGACATTCATTGAGGATGAGAACCTCTAACCTCTTAAAATCTGAGAGGAAGTCCGTATTTTTCAAGGTTGCACAAGATGAAAGGTCGAGAAATTTGAGCTTCTGTGCCACCTGATAAAAATAATAATAATAATGATTATCGAGGAATGAGTTTAGAGTGATTACGATTCAAAATAAGGCATAAAACAGGGAAAAAAGGCTTTCATTCTTACCATGAAAAAAGTCCATCCTTTCCATTTCTCATTTATCTCGCTAAATGACAATTCGAGTACAACTAATTCATTTATGTGAAAATTGTTTACTTCCAAATTCAAGGGACATTTTTGCCATTGAAGCACTCTTAACTCCTCCGTTGAGTCCTTAAAATCTCCACCGAGACATGCACCGTCCAGGTGAAGGTATCTTAGACTTGTCGAATTCTTGAATTGTTTTCCGGTGTAAATGTCACCATATCGCCCACTCAGATAAATCGCCTGAATGTTGTTTGTCATCTATAAGCAAGAATCAATATTCATTAGTAATATATCCAACTAAAGTAATCCAAAATCATTTGTTCATATTGCTATTGACGTGCATTAATGTGTTCCAAGGGACTAGCAATATGGAGATATGATTTTCTTTTTATGCCAATAAACAGTATTTATCAAGGCTAACAAAGTGAAGGATGTCGACTTCCATTATGATATTTGGCCATACGCATTCGGATCTTAAAAAGAATTATGATGTAATGGCTCGTGGTGTGATCTTTATCTTTCTAGTACTGTAGCTTCATTATCACGCTAGTTAAGACATGCTTGCAATGCACGGAGCTTAATCAAATTGCAAAGTGCAAAATCAAAATTTGACTTGGCTATGCTACTTACGTGATTAACAAAAAAATAACATATCCTTATTTTCCATTGGAGTAATAACTAATTACAAGAAGCTGAATATTGTGATATTATTTATATTAATATATTATGTACTTATTATTTTCCTAATAGTAACTTGAAATATTATTAATTATTTATTTTTCTAATTATAAGTAATTAAGACAATAATATTAGTTATATTAATATTCCACAACTTATTATTTTATCATATATTTTAGTTTAACTATAGATTACAATTTGATATAATCATAATCGTAAATAACTGGATTAATCAAGTATAATAAATATAATAACCAGACCCTAATAACGTTGACGTACTTTAAAGAGATTAACTGTTGAAAGTGCAAGGCATTTTTGAAATGTGAAAATTGAAGCTGTTCTTGGCTACATGAATAGCTTTTCCTTGGCCTCCCCAGGAATACTACTCCTAATTGTGAGAGAATAGCAATTTGTAATCTATTTTTGAATGAAATGAAGGAATAATTGCTTCATCAGAATAGATTGGAAATAGAATAGTTATCCCTAAGAACCAAATGTGTAGCAAGCTTTCACAGGGCCAAAGAAAATAAAAAATAAAAAACACGTATGCATAAGAATTCAAGAAGTAATACAGAAAGTTCATGGATTTCCACGTCAGTTTCTCCGAACCAGAAATTTTGTTGTTGTGCTTCATAATGCTGTACAAGATTTCATGGATACTCATAGGTGAACAGCATATTAATTTGGGAAAAGATTAGATCTCAACACCTAAAAGGAATCTAAGGGAAGAATAATTATAAAAAAAGGAAGAAATCTTCGACAAAAGTAATCTATTCATGTTAGTCATTTCCCCCATAAACTTCCCTCTCAAAATATCAAGATACCATCTTCAAGATTTCTTTGTGTGGTGCGAAACTTTTTTCACCTTCAAAAATCGATAGCTTGAGTTTAGCCAAATCATGAAAATAAGCCCAACCTTTTATACTTGGGACAAAAGTAACAAAACCTTTCAAACGTCTATAAAGCCTAACCTTCAGCATCTATGGCCCAAAAAAAAAAAAAAAAAAACATAACCTTTCAAACGTAATAAAAATAGCCCAACTATTTAACCGTAGAACAAAGCTAACACTTGTTATGAATTCCATCCATTATCATTGTTAACTCACCAAAAGAGATGTGTTTTATTTTGTAATCTTACTAATAAACTTTGTTTATAATCTTTCTTACAATTTTTTTTGCCTTTTGTAAAAAGTGAAGAAGTCATTTGTGGTCATTATTGACGTGGTCCACTGTGCATTTTCGCACAATGAGCTATATAGGATGACGCGGAAAAATTTGAAGTGAGTAGGAAGAATTGACGGCGGGCGTCATTTTGTCCCATGAGTAAAAAGATGAGTTGGAAAGGTAATTTTATTTTCGTCCCATATGCAAAAGGCCGGGCTTCTCGTTAAGATAGTACCATGGATTAAGAGCAAAATGGAGTCATGCAAAAATACTGAAATGATTATATAAAAATGTACCTTTTAGTTGTAAAATTTAACTATACCATTTTATTTGTATATAAAATGTACAGCATATTCATTTTTCTTTTGGTTAGTTTAGTTTATTTAATCATGTAGTATGAAAGACGTAATAAATAGACAATGGATATGAATTTGTTCATATATGAATTGGCTCTTGAGATTCTACATGGGTTGCACGTTGAGATCGCAAATAAGTGCTAGTCTATTGAGAAACAACTTGAATTAAAAGTAGTGGAGTCAAAATCATGATTAATTTCACAAATGCAAATACAATCACATACTTAATTATAGAAAATAGAATCTCAGTATTTATCTCTTGGACTTTTTATGAAGATAAAGTAAAACATTTCTCCTATGTGTATGGTTGCCGGTTCTATTGAGGGACGGGTAGGTTCTCAGTTCTATTTTTTTAAAGAACTGCTAATTCCCGATTCGGCTTCCAATTCCTATAGGAACCTGAACCGGAATCAAGAACAGGGAATTGGAACCTAGGAATCAAGACCCCAAACCCTAAAAGTCTTTTAGTAAAAGAGCCATATCCCTAATTCTCCTAATTTGGCTTCATTCTCCCCTCGTCTTTCTCATTCATCTCTCTCGAGAACAAGAGGGACCATTTCTCATTCATCTCTACTCCCCCTCCATGATGTCCGTACTCACTTCACCCACGCCCTTCTCTTTCGCCCAAGGGAGCAACTACCCCCGTCGATCCCTCCCTCGCTGCTGTCTAGGGTTCTTCAGCGGTTCACATCGGGGCGATCCTGTCATCGAGGCAGGTAATTTCTCCTCACCCTAGGGCGTTTTCTGGCCACGTCGTCAAAGGCACGCGATGCCGCTGTCAATGGCGATCAGCTGATGATTTCGTCCCTTTTTTTTTGGGGGAAGTTTTGGCTATTGGAGCTACCTTGATTACTGGTTTATCTAGGGGCATTTCTGATGAAGCCTTACTAAGTAGATCGACTATGTAGGGCGAGAGATCTTTGGGAAGAATGGAGATTAGTTGTTGTGTTCTGTTTATTAGTCTTAAAGATGTTCTCTTCTTAGTTTGAACAGTAGAAGAAAAGAAGCACCTGTGATGGTAGAGATATACAGTATGTCTCTTGTATTTTGACTCGAAGAGTTTGTCTAACGGTATCTACCATTTTTTGTGACTCGTGATGGTAGATATATGCCGAAGAAATTTTTAAGTTAGATTGAATAGCCCATCTACAAAATCAGTCATTACTAGTTTGCTTGCTCTAATTGGCATGTACGGCTATATGAATGAAATAATCTCTAGAGGTGACTCCCTATTAATGTGCCCTTATGAATGAAAAGAAACATCCAAGAATAGTAGTGCCCATAGGATTTTGTCTAAAAGAAACTCTATATTCCATGCGCATTCATGTGGTGGCTTGATTTTTGGAATGATGTATTGGTTTGCATAGACACATAGAGCTGGCTTCATCTCAACTAGATCCAGAAGAGCAAGTTGCACTAGGGCATCCTTGTTGGTAGTATTCTATATGGTGGTCTCGCCTCTATGTTGTGAATTTTGTATTTTGTCTTTTAACAAGAAGAATCGAAAGCATAGTTACAAGAGTGAAGAATAATTGAGAGACTAAGTCGAGAACTATTTGGATTAAGCATCTTTCATTATCTATTCAGTGTTATTAGATAAGTATCATATGTAAATTATTTTTAAATAGGCTGTAGACAGATGTTTGGCAATCGATAATAAAATACTTGTTCATTTTTATTTTTGCATTTCTTTGCACTTCACTTAACTAAAAATGAAAAAAAAAAAAAAACTATTAGAACTTGAAACTTGTAATAGGGTAGGTTTCAAGCCCCAAAAATATGAGGGAACCTTTACTCGAGTATAGGTTCCAGATTCTAAACGGAACCTGAAACAAACCACTCACCCATAGTTACACGCACGCACACACATATTATATATATATATATACATATATATAAGGAATTTTTGTTCCTATTTTATTCGGTAAGTCTTAAGTGAATCTTTGTCCTATGAATATTGGTAAATAAATAAAATTGCTAACGTAATATTACATATAATAAGTATCTCTTCCATTCTCCATTATGGAATTATGACTAAAATTTCATGAGAAAGGCAGGCATTGCTAGTCCTATTATATTAATTTTAACATCTAAAGATTATAATTCTGTGATTCATATATCCCGAGTACTGATGGCTTATAGTAGCATAGTCAAATTATTTAATGCGTGTTGAAGACGTAAATGAAGCAATTGTAGAATTTCAAAATCTTTTCATAATAGGCACTTTTAAGAAAAATCTCAAATAACACTACAACACTTATTAAGAGATAAAAAATTCCCTACTTTCTAATCATGCCAATGAAACATATGAGGGCAATAATAGTATAAGATTCTCCATTCACTAGAGCAAGCAGTAAGTATAGCATCAACATTACTCTAATATTAGAACATCTATTAAGTGAGCAAAAGGAATGAAATGGTTACCTTGTCTTCCATTAGCACTTTTCGGACTTCCTCGGAATTCCATAGCCTGCTACGGTAATGAGGCTCCTGTTGGTTTTCCTCGCAAATCATTTCCCTACCCAGATCTCTCAGTTGATCATGCATTATGAACTTATGATTATCCCCAATTTTTATTAAAGACATGAATCTCAATACTTCAATTCCCTCCTCTGGGAAAAAGCCACAGGCATCCCACATATAGGATATGATTCTTCTATCAGCGCCAATGAAAAAACAAGCAATATCCAAAAATATTTGTTTCTGTCCATAGTCTAATGCTTCATAACTTATGCTTAACCTTTTTCGCATTTTCTTTTGAGGGACTTTTTTTGACTTGGCTATCGTATCTCTCCAAAATAGTAGCTTTTTTCCGCACAAAAGTGAACCTAAAACTTCAAGAGATAAGGGAAGCCCTCCGGTGGTAGTTATAGCATCATGAGCGAGGTCCTCAAATTCACTTGGAGGAGAGTCCCTTCGAAATGCATGTCTACTAAACAAAACCATAGAATGATTCTTATCCATTACAGCAAGTTCATATCTGAAGCACACCCTTTCATTATCAAGAACATTGATCTTTCTAGTGGTAATAAAGATCCTACTTCCAGGAAAAACCCAATCATGGTTTCCAACCAAAGCCTTCAACTGATCATCATCATCCACGTCGTCAAGAAGAATAAGGACTTTCTTATCTTTGAACTTGGATGAGATGAACTTAATCCCATCATCCTTATTAGAAGCTTGATTATTTTGATTCAATATATCAAAGATTAGTTGATTCTGCAAATGTGTAAGTCCGTTACGCTGACACGATTCCCTAATATCTGCAATGAAGCTACGATACTTAAACTGATCGGAGAGCTTGTTGTAGATGCCTTTAGCAAGAGTTGTCTTACCAATGCCTCCCATTCCATGGATTCCGATAAATAGGGTTGCATTGGACTTATCATCTACAAATCTCATGACCTTCTCCACATGACCATCAATTCCGATCAAATTTTCAGGAATAACCAACTCAAAATTTTTCTTCAGCTCGCTCAACACTTTTTGGACAACTACTTTCACCAATTTTCCTTCATACCTATCAAATGTGACAAGTTCAAACATGTGACAACAGTAATTTTATGTTTTTCTGTCAAATGAGAACACAATAATAAAGAAATTTGGGGATAAATTGAAAAACTTAAAAAATTGCTTTCGCACCGCCATGTATTATCTTATATGCTAAGACTAAAGGGGTGAAATGTCGGTGGTGGCTTCACATGGCATGCCTTAATCCATTATTACTTTGACATAATTTATTGAGCCGGAAGAAACTTGAGGATATCACTAATGGATTTTGTATTGAATATATTATGAATTTGAATCAGAAGTAAAACTCGCTGTTTGTTAAAGCTATCAAGGATGACGTGGATGACAGGATGACTTTGAAAACTCTCTAGAGCGTTTGAATAAGAAGTCCAGTAAGCCAGCCCTGTACAAGAGTCTAACCATCTTTCAATAAATATGACGTAACTTTTGATGCAAGAGATATTTGTGTCTTGCAATATCAATATGGAGAGTTGTTCGAAGTCCTAAATACAATTGAGGGAATTTCTCCTAATTTGGGCAATTCTTCATAATGTAATGGTCACTATGAATTGTTACAAAATCTTTCGATATATGAGAAAATTCATTCAAAAAATCTAATTATTTAAATGAATGGGGTCATAACAATAAAATCTATAATTAGATTGGTCAATATCATTAAAGCAAAAAAATAAAAAGTAAAAAGATTATAGAACTCATGCCTCGTCGGATTTTACTGTCAACAAGATCTTACTTTTTTTTATATATTAAAAAAAAATGAAGCAAGTAAGAATTAGAACAACCGCTAAAACACCCACACATATTAGAAGAAAGTAGAGAATGTATTGGTAAAAAATTGTACCCATCGGCTTCGTATCCTTTCAAAGTGCTGACTTCACGAAGTGCTTGCTTCCATTTTTCCAAAATTGTTAGGTCAAAATGCCTTTGGAGCAAATGCTTCTCACGCTTATGAAATACGTCTCCAAAACTCCCGATTTGATGTCCCACATCGGCTGGTTTCACTTTATAAAATATAGGCAACACTATTCGCCCATCATATTTCTTGCACTCCATAATCTGAACCAGTTCATCCAGACACCAACTGCTGGTACCATAATTCACTGAGAGAATGGGGATAAGGATTTTACTGTTCGTGATGGCTGCCAAAAGCCCTGGTCTTATGTTCTCGCCTTCGTGGAGCTCTTCATCATCTCTGAAAGCATCAATTCCAGCATCGAGGAGCCCATTGTAGAGGTGATTGGCGAAGCCTTTTCGAGTATCTAGGCCTCTGAAACTCAAGAACACCTCATAGCAGTTTCCAGTCGATGAGATCAACGAACTAGGTGCACTGTTGTTAGTTTCTGTCGGAGACGAACCAGATCCAACGGAATCAGTTTCCGTTAGCACAGTGAAAGAATCAGATGCGCCAGTATCAGCATCTTCTGCATTCCACACACACTAGCTTTCTTCTTATTGAGAAAATACAACGTCAGCCCGAGGAGAAGGATCGTTGCCACGAGCTCGTCGAAAGAAAGCCCAAAAACGAGACGATGCATTTCGTCTTTGCTCTGATCTGCCCTTGATTTTCGCTTGCAAGCCTGACGGAGATAAAACCAGAATGCCTCTCAGGAACAGGAAATGCTTCTTGTTGCCCTTTCTTTTGTGGTCTGTTAAAATTTCAATGCACATAAAGCGGTGGATTTGTTGGGAAGATGAGAAGTGCAGACAGATTTCGGACGAGAAGGGCACATGGATTTGCAGGAGAAAGATGAAAAGCTTTTGGTTTTTGAAAGGGGGGGGGGGAGAGGGTGGGGATTTGTCGGGTCCAACATTTCCAGGCAAGTGCTCAGAGCAGACCAAAACATCAAAGGACTGTGAAGAGGGCCCCGCTTAGTCCACTGGTTGCACCATGAACTGTGCTTTTCTTTTGTTAAATTGTTTCCATTAAAGAAGGTTTTTTTTTTTCTGGAATTTTTTTTGGTCGTAATCCCAGTTTGAAATTACCTTCTTACTTTATTGTCAATCGATAAACTTTATTTTAATATCGAAAGGTTATATTATTATTGATAACTTTTTCATCTCCAATGGCTGGATCCACTAGTAAATGGTTAGCTGAGGCTAATGCTTTTCCTGAGAAAATATTAGGTGGGCCGGGCACGCCAAGTCAGCATGCGCACCGACCAATCAGAATACAACACGTGTCTCCACTGGCGATGTGGGGTCGCTCACCAAGGTGGAATTTCTATCGTAAAATAATCATCTTTCTCTCTCATCTAGCCTGCAAGCTAGCCCTGCGCTCTCTCCCTTCTCTGCAGAGTCTGCAGACATTTATTATCTTCTCTCTCCTCTTCTTCTTCATTCTCTCTCTTCGAAGAAGAAGAAAAAACCAGACTTTCAAACAAATTTCAAATCCCTGCTTTCGCTCCCATTTGCTACTCCGCCGCGCGACGCTCGCTCCGTCTCTGCTCCGTCGCTTCCTCCGTCTCTGCTCCGACGTAGCTTTCCTCTGCGCACTAATCTGCTGGGGCGGCCGAGATTTGGGGATCCCATTTCTGCAACCACTTGAAGAGCAGCTTTCCTCTCGGTCCTCTCTCGCCTTCCCTTCTTCTCGACCGATTGATATTTTGGTGTTTCGAGTGCGAGCGAGCAAGAGAGAGAGAGGGAGGAGATTAAGTGCTTCCAATTCACCAATGGAGAGAGACGGGATGAGGAGGACGGCGTCGTCTCCCGGGCCTCCAAGGTGTCATGGGCTCGCTCCTTCAGCGTCGCCTCTAGCACCACCGACACCCCGCGCTCCGAGTTGGACTCCGATTCCAGGGACTTCGGCGATTCCGTGGCCTTCTACGAGCTGCTCTCCCAGCGCCGCGCCAACGATCTGCGGGTCTTCTCCTTCGCCGAGCTCAAATCGGCTACCAGAGGGTTAAGCAGGGCTCTCTTGATCGGCGAGGGAGGGTTCGGCTGCGTCTACAGTGGCGTCGTCCCTGGCGATGCGCCTGACGGCTCCGATTCCAGAATGGACGTTGCTGTGAAGCAGTTGAATCGCAACGGCTTCCAGGCATGGATTTCCCTTTCCATTTCCGTCGCTTGTAATGTCTAAGCTCTTTCAATGCGCGGTGTCCGTGACTTGATGCTGTGTAGCGATGCCATTTCTAATGCATTTTGGGATTCCTTAGCACTGCGTGTTCTCCCGGTGATCAGATTTTGCTTATGAGGATCATCAGTGGCAATGTCAAGAAAGTGCTTTTACACATCAAGTCTGCCCGAAAATAAAACTAGGAATGGAATTTGCTCACATTTCGTAGACAGCATTTGGCGAATCTCCTCCTAATTTATTAGAGTTGCTCTAGTTACTTCATTCCGTACGGCATCTGAAGCTTCCAACTTGGAATTAAATAGAAAAGCAGTTACTGTGCTTAGCGCTAGATGCTGAGGGATGTGAATGCAACTGGGAAAATCTACAATTGTATGTATTGGTTAATTCTACAGTTGGTTGAGTGAGTATTTTCTCCTGCTGTAGGGGTTAATGGGGGGTTGGAATGCCTATGAAATTCGTAAAGAGTCTAAGAGAAAAACTGCACGATTTGACTGAAAGTATATCCAAATATTCTGGGGCATAAGGAGTGGATTAATGAAGTAAATTTTCTTGGTGTAGTCAAGCACCCAAATCTTGTCAAGCTTGTTGGTTTATGCACAATAAAAGCTTGGAAGGTCATCTCCTGGCTCGGGTGCCATAGCCTCTTTCCTAGAAAGTAAGGTTGAAAATCGCTCAGGATGCTGCTCATGGATTGGCATACCTGCATGAAGAAATGGATTTTCAGGTGCATGACTAAAGCAATTTCCGATGTTCATACTCTGGCCGCAGCTTTCTTCCATATAAGTTCGCTTGGAAAGAATGCCATGAACGCATTACATTTAATTTTGCCGCTTGCTTTGTGCAGCTAATTTTCTGATATTTTAAGACATCAAACATCCTGCTAGATGAAGACTTCAATGCTAAGCTTTCAGATTTTGGATTGGCTAAGCAGGGACCGGCTGAATGGTTGACTCATGTGTCAACATCACTGTTTGCGGAATATTCCTATCATTTTATAGGGAGAACAACAGGTATGAAAGCTTTTCTTACTTGCCATAGCTTTCTCTACACTTTGTCTCAGAAAAACCTTTTTCTCCGCCACCGTTACCGCTCTTTGCTCAATTATTTTTTTTTATACATGGATAGCTATAGTATATTTGAAGTTTTTCACCATGAGAAGGTACTAGTACTTCTCAACTTCAGTATGCATCACTAACGTATCCATTCTCTCTAAGGTTGTAGGAACAATTGGTTATGCAGCTCCAGAGTACATACGTACAGGCCGGCTCATGCTAAGAGTGACGTATGTAGCTTTGGGGTGGTTCTTTATGAACTTATCACAGGAAGACGGGCAGTGGAAAGGAATCTACCTCGGAGTGAGCAGAAGCTTTTGGATTGGGTCACCTTATGTTTCGGATTAAAAGAAATTCTCCCTTATTCTAGACCCACGACTCGAAGGACAAGATTGCATCAGGTCAGCTCAGAAACTTGCTTCTCTTGCCAATGAGTGCCTGACGAAGCAGCCGAAATCACGCCCTAAACTGAGTGATGTGGTCGAGATGCTTGGAAACATCATTAGCAAACTATCCCCACAGGAGGATGTTGTTCCTGACCCAGGAGAAACTGAAGCTCAAGATGTGAAGGGAGAGGCTACAGAGGAGACAAAGGTCAATTCCGGTAAACAGGGAAGCAGTAAGTTGAGGAAAGTGTTTGATATTAGAGAGATAGTCAACTTGAGAAATTCCATAGGGAAGTTGGATGGGAGAAATTGGAACTCCTGGATTGGTAAAAACTTGGTGATTCAATGTAACATTGATTATGTCATAAGATGCGAAAAGCACATGCATTTTCAAGTATGATGTCGTTTTTCTTACACTGGCTAGGCCCATGCTTCTTTGGACATCTAGCTGCTTGTCTTGAGCCAGTTTGTCTCATGTTTTCATTTCGGCATTATTAATCCTTGCATAATTGATTTACGTAAGAAGTTCACATCATTAATTCTAATAGGATTTGCAAGAACTCGGCCATTTTCCTAGAAAGCAAGCATTCACATTTTGCCGAGAAGCGAGAACTTGGCCGTTTATCTAATCCACACAAATAGGTCAAAATTTTTACAACCGAGAAGCTCCCAAGTGTAGTTTCTTCTCCGGAAGGGAAGTGTACTCCTATGGATGATCAGACAACAGTACTTGCCAGTGTGATCATAAGTGTAAGAACAATACTGGATATCATTTGCATAGAAATAGTCAAAAGACAGTACATTAAAAATCTTCATTCAACTAGAGCCTTGAAGTTAGGTCTCCATGATTCACACTATTAAAATATTCAGCAATAATCATATTTTCCCATAAGGAACAATCCTATACTGCTAAATAATAGAGTTGCTGCTTCGACTCACGAGAGCACAACTTCATCGAACTGGATTCTCAATCCCTTGCAGTGAGCTCACCTCCTACTTCAGAAATGTCGGCAGCGCAAAAGCAATTGAGCACATCTGGCATTTCTCGTAATTCAGCTGAACTTATTGTGAATAACACAAGACTGAAGTCACCAATGCAATCTAATTGAACTTTAGCAAGACCAAGAGTGCTTACCTCCAAATTGTAAAATCAAAGTTATATTCTATGCTTTGTGGCTCCTTCTAACTTCTCAGTAATGTTGACGGGATGAACAAAATCAACACGTGGGCCCTCCGTCAAGCATAATAGAAATCCAATCACTCCACTGCATTATTAGTAATTAGCCCAAATGTGAGAAATATTTCCATAGTATTCATATCGGCATTTACACACCTACTCATGTTTTATCACATCAATACCTACAAGAAGCTAAAGAAACCACTTTACACATAAATTACTGTGATAATTTGAACAAATCATGTGATAATGATTCTTCAGCAGGAGTACTTCAACAATTACCTTGGTTATGTAGGAACACTTGCCCGTGCATAGTGGACCAATCCTTTAAATGTTTCATGGCAGATAGAGATCATGGCTTCTATAAGATGCGTGTGGAGCCACATGCTTTCTACCATGCTGCAAAGAACACCACCTAGTCATTATGCCCTAGCCATGGTCTCAAAAAATGGCTTCTCCAACAGCTCCTGAGCAGGACCTGCACACAGCTGTACAATCTGATGAGAACATTTCTTCTTGATATTTTGCTTAAATACTGGCATTAGGAAACCCAGAAACCGAAAATCTTAATGCATAGTTATCGACAAATTCAAATCTCATCAGAAAACGTCAAAAAATTCTACATAAACATCAAGGCAGTAGAAATATTGTTTAAAACAAGCGTACAAAACATAATTTACTGCACATCGTTGCATTATCTACAATTCCTTCTCACAAACTTTACTTTGAACTCAAGATGAATCAGAATACATAATATATGTAACCATATTCAACAAATAAAATGGAATCATTAACACAAATCAGAATTCACATACCCATAGGGTCCGATGAATTAATTATAATTGCGTCATACTTGCCCTAATTGCTCTCTGAAGAAATTCCATGGCTAGAACACATACCAAAAGAGTTAAATAATAAGAAACACTAGCAAACTACACTAAGGATAGTTTCAAAACCAAGACAGCAAACAAGAGATACGGATATTTGAATATCATCACCAACATGGAGGTATCCTCATTCACAATCAAGAAATTGGCACTAATGAAGAACGATCCATTAGCAAATGCAGAGATTCGAAGGACAAGGAAGTCAAATTGGTAAGAAAAGCAATTGGAATGCAAAGAACATGTGGGGATCAGGACTGCAGTTTCAAGTTTGCACAATGGTAATTGTCCTCGAATGTTGATTCGCCTGGCCTATTCTAACTAGCATAAGCCCGAGTGAAAACTTCTCCAGTCCAGAGATTGAACATGATAATGAATCCTGACTATAATCCGAAAGCCAGTGAGTGTATCTCACAGAACAAACGAGTCATTGGGATTTGCAGGGTAAGATCATGACAAACTAAGTAGCCAATCAAGCAAAATATATCAGACAACATAAGCAGATAAGCAGAAAGCAACGATTGCTGGTGAAATCCAGAAGGGAAGACCAGCTTGCAAAGCTACAGCCTTGCGCTGAATCCTCCCACCCCCAGTAATTCCCAACAAACTCGAACCACCTAACAAAATGATCAGCACACATCTAACAGAAGAGTTAAAAAATAAAATAAAGGAAACTCCGATTGAAGCAAAGGTTGACATCAACTAAGCTCGCAAACCAAAGTCCAAACAACGACCGCCCCAAGTTCAAGAAAGAATCGGCGAAGATCTCTGTCCTGTCCTAGTTCCGAAATCATCAAACGCAAGAATCAAGGACTAAACTCTAATGCAAAAACCAAGAAACCGGAGCATCTAACTGACACGGCCGGCGACAGAGAATCAGAAATTCCGTATCGTCTTGCGTACCTTCTTCGCGTCTTCTCCAATGAAGAGGGGTCGATCAAGAAAATCTAGAGAGCCTCTCGGGTTTGCTCAGGATGTCGGGGATGTAAAGTTCGCTCCTTTGACATTCAGATCGAAGCCTTAAATAGACAAAGAAAGTATGAATCAGAAGAGGCGGCGGATTGGATCTCGATGCAAAGTGGGGTCGCATGCAGAGAGGCGAAGAAAACTCCAGCGCAAGCAACGCGGGAGGCACGCAGCCCCCGACACGCACCGACGTCGGTTGCTCTCTTTTTCCGATTGTCAAGGATAAAGAAAACTAGGAATAAAGATGCCGGTCGGCCTACGCGGATGACCGGTTGGAGGGAGAAAATGAACTCAGCACCCTCATATCCCAACAAGCAAATACACATACGCGCACACTAATGAGAAGTGGCCAAAAAACAAGAGAAAATTTACCAACGGCGGTCACGACCAGGGCCTGCTTCCCGGCGAAATCGGCGACCTCCGCGGCGACCCAAGTGGAATCCCGGTCCTCCACCCACATCTTGGAGCCCTTCCGCAGACTCGTCATCTTCGGCTCCTGCCAAAGATCAAAATTTACCCCCAAGCCACCTCCACACGAGGAGGGAGATCAAGAGTCGAAACCAGGGGAACTGCGCGAAGCCACTGTAGACGCAGCCGAACCCTCCCTCGCCGATCAGGGCTCTCCTGCTTAACCCTCTGGTGGCCGATTTGAGCTCGGCGAAGGAGAAGACCCGCAGATCGTTGGCGCGACGCTGGGAGAGCAGCTCGTAGAAGGCCACGGAATCGCCGAAGTCCCTGGAATCGGAGTCCAACTCGGAGCGCTGGGTGTCGGCGGTGCTAGAGGCGACGCTGAAGGAGCGGGCCCACGACACCTTGGAGGCCCGGGAGACGACGCCGTCCTCCTCATCCCGTCTCTCTCCATTGGTGAATTGGAAGCACTTAATCTCCTCCCTCTCTCTCGCTCGCTCGCACTCGAAACACCAAAAAATCAATCGGCCGAGAAGAAGGGAAGGCGAGAGAGAACCGAGAGGAAAGCTACTCTTCAAGCGGTTGCAGAAATGGGATCCCCAAATCTCGGCCGCCCCAGCAGATTAGTGCGCAGAGGAAAGCTGCGTCGGAGCAGAGACGGAGGAAGCGACGGAGCAGAGACGGAGCGAGCGTCGCGCGCGGCGGAGTAGCAAATGGGAGCGAAAGCAGGGATTTGAAATTTGTTTGAAAGTCTGGTTTTTTCTTCTTATTCGAAGAGAGAGAACGAAGAAGAAGAGGAGAGAGAAGATAATAAATGTCTGCAGACTCTGTAGAGAAGAGAGAGACAGCGCAGGGCTAGCTTGCAGGCTAGATGAGAGAGAAAGATTATTATTTTACGAGTAGAAATTCCACCTTGGTGAGCGGACCCCACATCGCCACGTGGAGACACGTGTTGTATTCTGATTGGTCGGGGCGCACGCTGACTTGGTGCGCCCGGCCCACCTAATATTTTCTCCCCTTCTCCACATTTTCCCTCCTGCAACCTGTCCCATCAACCTTCCTCCTTTGACTTTTCTTCCCCTCTCTCCTCTCTTTCCCCGCACATTTCCCTTCTTCCTTTTCTTCCTTCCACTCTTTTTCTTTTCCACTTCCTCCTACTCACTGCTACTATTGCCGTGTTTTTCTTCTTGGTCCACCCCTGTAGTTGACGCCCAGCCACCACAGCAGCCTTAACCAGATGCTGCTACAGCTCAACCAGCCGTCAACCACATGTAGGACCACCGCAAGGCGCCAGGCCGCCGCGAGCCACCCCAAGCTACAACTCCTCCTTCCTCTTCCTCCGTTTGTTGGCAACAACTGCTGCAATTCTCCCATTCACCTATTACTACCCTGGTCATCGGCCACCACCATCGCAACTCCGCCGTCTCGTCGGTACACCGTTGGACCATCGGTGGGTCACCACCGCAACCCGAGCCACTCGACGCCAACCCTCCTCCCTGCTTTATTCTTCTTTTCTTTCCCCTGTTTCACGTTGGATCTAGCCGCTAGCCAACCACCAACTACCTCAGTAGCCCAAACCAATCGCCTCCGCCCCCATACCAGTGCTTAGCCGCTCCCTTCTTCTGTTATAGTCTGTGCTGCCATGTCCCGACCTTGTTTAGCCGAGCTTATCATCCCACTTGGTTGCCAGAGTTGCTAGCCGCCATCCAGAACCACCAAACCACCCACCAGCCAACCCCATGCTACCTCAACCACTGATTCCCTCTCGTTCTCGGCCTCTTATCGAGTGGACAACCGATCTCAGCCGAGATCTGCTTCCCATGCCGCCTTGCCTCAACACGCTTGAGGTATCCGCCCGTTTCCCTTACCACCGCCATCACATTCATGTCACCGAAATCGTAAATAAGTGAGTTGTTTTCTTAATCCCTTAATTATGTGATAGTTTTGTGTTAAAGGGGTAGTTTAATTAGTTCTAAGTATATTTAGTGACTAATGAGGATTGTTTATGCTTAAGTGTGTTTTATATGCCCTAAGTGGGATTAAGATAAGCTAATGGTAGCTTAATTATGCTTATTGCTAATTAAATTGAATTGTGGTTAGCATTAATTTATTATACTAATCTTGCTTATGATTAATTAAATTGGTTAATGAAGGATTAGTGCTAGTTAATTATGATTAATTATTTTATAGTAATAATTAATTATAATTATATTATATTATGGAAATTATTTATTTATGAAAATATGAAATCATATTGTGGAAATTAATTAATTATTTCTAATATTAATCAATTTCGAATTTTTAGTTATTTATGAATAATTAATTATTTTGTAGAAATAATTAATTATGCTTATTTATTGATAATTCATTAAATTGAGCAATATTTATACTTATTTAATTATTGCTTATTTATTAAAGGTTGATAGTTATATATATATGATAATGTTATATGGCCTTTAAATATTTATGGAGGTATTTTATGAAAGTACATTACTTTTTGTTAAGTAATTAATTATGAAAATGGTGAATAATTATGATTATTTTGTGAGAGTTAGTTATTTATTAGGATAATTAATTAAAGTATTTTCCTGAATATTAATATGTGTTATGGGAATTATAGAAGTTTATAATTATTTTGTTATAGTCAATTATTTATGGGAATAATTGGTTATGATTAAATAATTGAGGTACGTGATCGTTTATTAAAGTAAATACTTGTGGACCAGTTATCAGTAGTTGTTGATTATTACGGGGATAATTAATGGCGATTACTATCTTAGGTATTATGTGAATATCATGACGTTAATTGTTTGGGACGGATTGTTGGATTATAACGTGAACTGCTGTTTGTCAATTGTATTAGAAATTGTTGAATTATGCAAGTTCATGTGACCATTGTTAATCGTTGCATTACATTATATATGTGATAATTGCAATAGTATGTTGTGTGAGCACGAACTATGGTTACATTGGCGACAAAAAAAGAAAGAAATGGTATGGTTGATGGTTGTGCTACATGGTCACATAAAGGGATATCCAGCGTTCCTAAAAGACCACTAACCCTTGAAGTTGTCGCGTGACCTTTGGGTCACCCGATTTTTATCGGTTGCTTAGCAGTGATCAGATGCTGAGTCGTAGTAGAGGCCAGATTAATGCTCCTTCGGGAATGTTGTTTTGGGGAAGGCCTATGACGTAGCCAAGTAAGAAGACAATGCCTGGTTTTTAGACCAATAAACCGCCAACCATAAAGTGTTGTGCCATGGCTCAATGGGTCGTAATAATCTGAATACGTGTGGATGCTGATGTATAGAAAAGTTAGATGTGTGTTATAATTATGCGAACTGTTCATTGAAGTTACTATAGAATGAGTTATATTATATAATGCAATGTACACGTGCCAAGGTCAGATAAGATCGCTTCTGATTACATATGATGGCTGATGATTTATGCTATAGTTGAGGTTTCTTTACATGTTATAGATAAGCCAAAGCGGTGGTCCCTTTACAATTAATCTACCATCGATAATAAATTGTATGGTTAGGCTACACTTGAGGTGAGCGAGTTTCTTAACTGAGGTAAGCGAGTTTCCTAACTAAGGCTTAGGATCATAATTTCCTAAGATTTTTTCTCACTAGTTATTGAATAACCATTTTCAAGTCTGTAGAATGAAGAATCAATAGGTGTTGCGGTTCGTGGCTATATTTGAAAGGAGTAGATTAAACCCTGACTCTGTTGGTTTCATTGGTTCGATAGGAAGATGTCCGTTGTAAAGACTTGTAATTGTAAACTTCCTAAGGGTAATCAGTAAATAAATAAAGCGACACTTTTGAATGTGTTTTTGGTTGAATTTTCCTACTATCCCTACAATTTTTATTGACTGGGTAGTTGTGATTCGCTTCTACATGCATTTAATTAAAAGTAAAAATAATGATCGGCGACACGTCTTGAGACGTCGCATTCAAATGACCGCAAGTGAAACAAGGGTTGTTACGTGCTCAAGGGTCAAGGCATGACACTATAACAACAAACTAGGCCATCTAATAAACCCGCAGGCATCCTTACCTCGTCTTGACACATACCCTACATAACATCAATTGCCATGTGCCATAACAATGCAACAAACATTAAACATAATTAGAATACTTAACACAATTTCTCATGCTCAAAACATTCATGCGTATTCCTATTATTATGACTGTTCACGGCCACAACCAATACAAGAGTTGGCAATCTTCCAGTATGATTGAGCATCTATCACAACCACTTAGGGCATGCCCATCTCGTATGGGGTTCTTTCGATGTAACCAAGTATTTATCACGGCCACTTGGGGCACACCTGAAATCCATCGAGGGTCTTATAACGACCACTCAAGGCAAGCCATAATTAGGTAGGGGTATCATCATAGCCATACAAGGTACGCCCACATTCATATAGGGGTAATCGGTTCTCATTATGTCATCACGCAAGCACCTCAACCACTCAATCGAATTCCATTTTTTCCTCATTTAGCCAATGCAAATGTGGTTGTGCTCACATATCAAGATATTGCAACTTTCGTACATAAAAAGGCAATAAATATTCACATGCGATCACCAAAGCGTGATTAACTCATTAAACATTGCATGCATTCATTTTAAAATATCCTTGCCCAATCCAACATATAAAACATGGCATCCAAACATGACACATCATGAGTTACCATTTATATGGCTATAAAACCTTCTTTAAAAATTAGCAATCAAAGTTTCTCATTGGGCAATCATTTCTCATGGCAAAGCATGCTTTAAACAACATAATTCATGCATAATTTATCACATAACTCAAGTAGAAAATACATATAATCATCACTTATCATTCTGTTGCGATAACTTATCAACATTTTCTCAATAGCTTATTGTCCATTTTTCAATCTTATCACTCTTTTGGTGATAACTTATTACTTATTTTTTGATAGCTTATCATCTCTTTGGTGATAGCTTATCACTCATTTTTCCTATAGCTTATCATCCCTTCAACGATGGCTTATTATCTTTTCCAATAGCTTATCACCCATTCGACGATAGCTTATTACCTTTTCTCAATAACCTATTGTGATAGCCTATCAATTTTGCCTATCATTTATTGTGATAACTTATTGGCTAAACTATTGTTAATTAACACTAATCAAGCTTAACTATAAACTAAAACTAATCCTAATCAAGTTTAACACCCTAATCAAAGGATTGGAAGGTTAATTCACAGTTTAATGGCAACAGTGGCTCAATGACAACAAAATGACGAGAACGACGAGCGGCACATGATCACAGTGATGGTGAGATGAACGATAGCTCGGCTCACAGCTCATCAATGGCGTGTGGCAATGGCGTCACAATGAGGACAGAGACGATGGTGTGTGGTAGTGGCAGACGACATAGCGGCGACCGAACGAATGACAGGGAGGGATGAGAGATTGAGGTACTTCAATGGGGAAAGGGGGAGAATGTAAGGAGTGGGGGAGAGAGAGAGAGGGGGGGAGGAAAGGGAGAGAGAGAAAAAAAAAAGGAACTTCCTTTGCAAGTTTGTCTTACAACTTCCTCTCTAAGCTACATTTGAAATCTTCCTCAATAAGCTTCATTTTCCCCTTTTTTCTTCTTTCCATTAAATGCAACTTTCTAGAAGGGGAAAGATGGTAATTTCACCAAAGTATAGTATAAAATACTATATGTGTATATGGGCCAAAATTTTGTATGGGCATATAAATCAAATTTGGGCTCAATTTAACGGAAATGGGCATGAATCAATTTGAGTTGGCTTGGATGGGCTTAGTGGGCATAGTGGGGCCCACTTGGCCAAACCTTGAAGGGCGTGAGGCCCATTGGGTCTTCGCTTGGCCCAAGCTCCTTTTCCAACTTCAATTTCTTAGCCCGTTAATCCTTGTCCAAAATTTTGTGCTTACTGAGAAATAGATGGATAAATGAGGCAATATCCAAAAGGTTAGTCTTGAAATCTTTGAAAGTTCGATACTTGAAACTAGATTAAAATTCATGGTTAAAATCGATCAAATGCGATTTTAGTATGACTTAAACTATTGGGTGGCTTTTAGGGGTTTTCATGTGTTTGACCCGTGGTTAATTCATTTTCAATCCACATTTGTGCCTCTTCAAATCATGGGTGACAGTTGTCATGTAATCATGAGGAATCAATTGCTCACCCTGAGTACAAAGCCAAAAGGAAACCGGTTTACCATCGTTTGCAATTAGTATTGCAGCTGCACAGAATCACCCACAATCTGACCTCGTACCTCTGCCAAATTGATTTATTTTCGTTCGTTGACTAACTTATAATAGCATGGCATCATCTTTCTTTGATTCTTATGGTTAAGCGATCTATCCTTGATTGAATTCTCTAGTCATATGCATATCAATCCTTAATGGCATTTCCCAATAGTTAGTTAACTCATGAGTGATCAGTTCAGAATAAACGTAACTAATAGCATATTGACAAAATAACAATTTTATATACCTCGAGAATGGTTGAATTTCAAAATATTTCAACAATTGAGTCCTACAACTTTCGAATAATGTAATCAAGTTCTAAAATTTATCAAATTAACCCAATCAAGTCATTCCATTAATTGCACTTTTTTGAAAACTTTAGAATTCAATCACACTTTTGCAACAAGGTTTAGGATTTAAAATGCACTTATCACATTATTTATAAACTTGTGAGTCAATGGTGGGTTTTTCATCACTTGCTTTTCTTTAATGTCATTGACAGTTAACATTACTCTAACTCATTTCTAGTTCTCCTGCTATGGATTCTTAGCCCATCAACAACTGTATCCTAACCCATGTAGCGGTCATCCGCTAATGCACTTGTTGACCAGTACCTTGTAAAACTTGATATCAACATGATATAATGCTCCTTATAACTTAATATTAGCACATGCCTTTGTCATTGTTTTATTGGTGTTGTCCATGATCAAACTGTGTGGAACGACTTGCTATCAATCATCCAATGATCCTTATGAGTATGTCACCTTCCAAAAAAGGTTACATTGATGACAAATTGACCATGGTACCTTCAAATCTTCCTAAGCACCTCGTTATACTTCTCTTGCTCTCTACTTGTCAAGATCCTCATCCTTGTGGTCCAATCCGTCTTCTTTGAACTCACAAAGACCATCGATATTATCATAGTTTTTTGGAAATTATCACTGCATCATTACGAAGAACATCTGCATTTATCGTGAAGATCGTTAAGAATTTTTTTGGAATCATCACCACATCAAGGATGTTCTGGAATCATTAATATACTGATATTTTCCCAACAAAGAGCATTAAGAACTGTCATCCAAGTGTGACAAGGTAATAAAACTCATTTCTTACAATTGATGCTTGTGGGTTCGGGTTTAATCTAAACTTGGGAACACTTATAAGTGAATGTGTATCAAACGATTCTAATCTCTTCTTTGCCGATTATAATGAAACTATCTTTTTTATCTCTCCTCATGTAGTAGATATGTTGCCAAACCACATATATTCACTATATTCAAGTTTTTTTATGCAATCTATTTCTTACTCACATCATTTTTTGCGGTTTAGTTCATGCTTCCATATTAGTCATTAAAAATCACATTTTAGAGATAGAAAGATTCATTATGGGTCCTATAAAAACAATGCAAACTTCCTTGCATTTCTTAAGTTATGATTTTGACGACTTATTATTCATACATGAATCTATCATATCAATCATATCATACTTTCGTGATAGGTAATGATATTTAGCAATGGATAAGGTTTATTTGGTCTTTTCGAGTTCTACCTTCTTATATCCAACCTTCTGTTTGGTGGTAAGCAACTTGAAAGGTCGCTTTTAAAGACAAGATGTTAAAAGCAAAATTAATGGTGTTATATATATATAGGAGGAATAGAGAGAGAATCTATTTTTACATGCAACCTTATTTTTCCTGATAATTCTATATATTATTTCAGTCTATTGTTTTCTGTTTTATTTTGGATTTTCAACGTTAATCCTGTCATTATAAACATTTTTCTAGCATATATCGACCTTAGTCAAGTATGATTTGTCACCTAACGCAATGAGCATATTTTCGATGGCTATAAAGTAATCCATGGGAATCATTTCAAAGACCTCCAATTTGATACATCAAGAAACACTAGCTGTTTGATTAGGATATTTTCACTAATATTAGTACAAATTTATCGACCTTTATAGCAATTGCAGTGGTTTTAGTTTTTACCTTCTTCTTTTTTCTAAAGTGCACCAGCGGGGAAAAGAAAAAATTTGATGTTCACATGCAATAATGGGAATTGCTTATGTTGACGTCATAAACTTGGTTGAATGCGAATGGTCAAGTTCTTCATTGAATCCTTGTGGGTTCTCAAGCTATGGTTTATCTTTAATTTTTAGTTATGGCATTTTACATCGTGTGACAACGTGGCTGACCCTTCTTTGACTGACTTTGTCGGAAAATTTGAATTTTGCTAATAAGTCCTAACAAAAACCAAGGGGAGAGCATGAGTGAGGGACACATGTTGACACTTGAATTTTGCTAATAAATCTAACATACATTCATAAAGACAATCACTTCTAGTTTCAAGGTCCCTAATCACGACATAGCTCAATCCATGACAAAAAATTTTGTATAATTCTACTTTTTGGACTCAACAATGTCTAAGACAATGTGACCATATTCATCATTCCAATTCAAGATTGAACCACTTAAACCATCCAAAAGAAACTTTGAAGAATTCAAGGTTGTGGTTCTTGACGGAAACATGAATTGCAATCTTGTATTAGCTCGTCAAGTTGTTGATGGATGATTGGCAAGCGTGTAGGAATTCAGCTAGGAGCTCCAGCTCATTGTTTCCTTCTTTCTCGGCAACGTAATGCAAAGGGGTGATCCCACATCATTCTCGAACTCGAATCAACTCAAGGTCAAGGGTCATCAGTGCCCTGAAGGTTTGATAATGCTTGTGTTGCAAAGCCAAGTGCATGCGTCTGTAACCATCCAAATTCAGCTTCCGAGCAAACAACGGCTTCAAGATGGCCACCTCCATGGCCACTTGGGTTCTTCTGACGGCTGCAGCAAGACGTAGAGTATTTGGGAAGGGGTCCTCAGACACACGATCTAGCAGCTCTCACTCCTTCCCAGTTAAGTTATGTACCTCATCAACATCATCATATGCTAGATGAAGCAGAGACTCCCTAGCCTCTCTTTCTTCTTTTCCGGGCAGACCATTGGCCGTCGGGTTACCAAGAAATGTAGGAGGGCTTTTCTGGGTGATATGATTGCTGGAAGTAGCGAACTTGCAAAATCATATATTATATAGTGCCACGGTCAACGAATATTTAATTACCTGAGTCAACAAGTGTAGAGGTGGGTCCAATGCCTGGCGAGATTTTCTCGCCTCGCTCGCTCTCTCTGCCTCCATTTTCGTTCTCACTAAAACCGCTCGAGCGAGTCCGACGGCACTTCGCGGCTCGTTCACAGCTTTCACAGTTCTGCCCGCCTCCGTCCGACCGATCATGAACCTCTCCAGCTCCATCTCCACGCCTTCCCACGGGGCTCTCCGCCCTCAAAACCAGATCCAGGCCGCCTTCGTCATCTGCTTAGTCAGGCTGCCCTCCACCTCCTCATTGGCCACCCTCGCCGCCTGGCCCGATCGGGGGGCTGAGCCAGGTCTTGAGGCCGTTGGGCTGCCTGGGGCGACGAAGGCAAAGGGAAGCTCATCAACATCTTGGCTCAGCATTTCATTGTGGTTGCTCGTTGCCAATTAAACATTTGAAGCGTGACTTTGGCCTAAACATGATGGAGCATATGTTTGCATCCGTTTTTCGTCAAAAAAGAATGGAGCATACGGTTGAGCGTTCTCGTCGAAGGATCTTTTTCTGATATGTTCCGTTCGCAATTTGGTGATGACCGGTGTGTTGTGTTTGAGTATGCGGCGCCTGAAGTGACTTGAATGGTCGTAAGGAGTATATGCACGTCTTGGGAAGTTCGTATTTCTGTTCCTTTTTCCCTTCTTGTTTCTCATATGTTCGCTTAGCGCGGTTTGTGGACATCTGATGTTATCACTTCCGTGAGATAACTGCTAGACTGTTGCATGTTTTAGCCGAGCATTCACTGAGTAGGGGGGAGGAACCTGAGCTGTAGATGAGGTCAATTACGGTATATAGAGTGAACATTTGGTCAATCTTTGTGTGAGAGAAGTTGGAACTGTAATAATTCTTAATATGAACAATCATTAAATTAAGAATGAATTCGATTCATACATGATTGTAAAACACCAAGAATCCGAATATGTACAGCGGAATTAAACACATACCTATTTGAGCCATGGCCTCACTTGACTGGAAACGGATCAACCTGATATGATCGGTGATCTGTCGGTATGCTGGTTCTTCTTCTCTATGACCTATTTCGGTTTAGCAGCTTTAATGGGATTAAACGACTGGTAGGTATAACCTACCCTTTTATAGGCTAGAGAGGGGACCTAGCAAACCATAATTAATAGCGTGTCAACTGGGCCATTCCCATTACGGGCTTCAGTTAAACACAATTGCCTACACTTTGCTACTCAACTAGGCCCGTAATTAATAGATGCTAAAACCCAACTCAATAAGATCACTTTAGGGTTTAAAATATATTGGAATATCCATTAACCCGATTATATAAAATAGAAAATTAATTAATTAATGTAAGCCCATTATCGGAAAATTTCCAACATTCTCCCACTTGGGCTACATTAATTAATTTGTTTTATCTTTAAAAATGATTTTATTTTGAAAACGACACTCTCGGGTTAATAACTGAAAATTTATTTTATGTGGCCACAATTTTGAAAAATAATATTCCAATAATGGCATCTCAAAACCAATCCAATCCTATATAACCTCATTATAGGACTATGGCGATCAACGTGTTAAGAAAATACTGTAACACATGACCTTCCATAATCACATATAATAAACATTATATTTTCATGGATCATGGGCCTAATAGTGTAGTAAGAAATAGTGCCAACATGTGATCAAAATATACACTATTTCTTATCGGTCCTCAATGCAATTTCTCAACGACATGAAACTGCATTAGCGCAATTTCTAAACAACATGAAATTGCCTCAGTGCGATTTCTAAACAATATGAAATTGCACAACTATGTCACAATCCAACATGAGATCTCATTATCAGTGACATCCAGTCATCTTTAAACTAAAATTTGTTTAAAGATACTGTTTCATATTTCCATTTCTCAGTCGACAGGAGAAAGGATAACGATAAAATCAATAATAATGATTATCAAAAGTAAATGCTTTAATAAACATTATAAAAGCATTATTAGTTTGTATATAACTATAATATCTAGAAATACAAACTATATAGCTCCTACTAACAAAAAAGATCAAAAGACTCTAAAACACCCATATTCTTTACATGTTCTTTAAACAAAATGGGTCGTAAGCCTTTTGTTAGGGGATCAGCCAACATAGACTCAGTTCTAATATTCTCTATCACAATGTCTCCATTTTTGACTAAGTCCTTAATAGTATAATATTTGATCTCCATGTGTTTGGACACATTGCTGATCTTGTCATTCTTGGAATAAAACACAGTTGCAGTGTTGTCACAATAGATCACCATAGGTTTAGCAATAGAGTCCACAACCCGCAATTCGGAGATCAAATTTCTGAGCCAAACAGCTTGAGTTGAAGCTCCGTAACACGCTACAAACTCAGCATACATTGTAGAGTTTGTAACCAAGGTTTGCTTTGTGCTCTTCCAAGAAATAGCACCTCCAGCCATCATAAAAATATATCCAGAAGTTGATTTTCTGTCATCCGAACAACCAGCAAAATCAACGTCTGAATATCCAATCACCTTGAGGTCATCTACTTTGCTATACACAAGCATTAAATCTTTTGTTCGTTGCAGATATCTCATCACTTTCTTAGCTGCAACCCAATGTTCATGACCTGGATTCGACAAATATCTCCCAAGAGCATTCACAGCAAAAGCAATATTAGGTCTAGTGCATACTTGTGCATACATAAGACTGCCAACTGCACTAGCATATGGAACATTCTTCATTGCTTCTTTTTCAACATCATTCTTGGGGCATTGTTCTATGCTCAATTTATCTCCTTTTACAATAGGAGCTTCACCAACCTTGCAGGTTTGCATATTAAACCTCTTCAGAACACGGTCTATATAACTTTTCTGAGATAATCTCAGAACCTTCTTAGATCTGTCACGATGAATTTCAATGCCTAAAACAAAAGAGGCTTCCCCAAGATCTTTCATATCAAACTTTGCAGACAGAAAACTTTTTGTGTCATTCAATAGATCAATATCTCTACTAGCAAGCAAAATGTCATCTACATAAAGTACTAAGAAAATATATTTACTCCCACTTACTTTCATGTAGATGTATTGATCAAACTTGTTTTCTTCAAAACCATATGATCTCACAACTTTGTCAAATTTCAAGTACCACTAACGTGATGCTTGTTTGAGACCATAAATAGACCTCCGAAGCTTGCACACCATATGCTCCTTTCCAGTTTCTTTAAACCCTTCAGGTTGCTGCATATGTACTTCTTCATCTAGGTCTCCATTTAGGAAAGCTGTCTTGACATTCATTTGGTGAAGCTCTAAGTCGAAATGAGCCACCAATGCCATAATTATCCGAAATGAATCTTTAGTGGACACCGGAGAAAAAGTTTCAGTATAGTCAATGCCCTCTCTCTGCGTGAACCCCTTTGCGACTAACCTCGCCTTGAATCTCTCTATGTTGCCTTTATTATCTTTCTTGGTTTTGAATACCCATTTGCAGCCAATCGGTTTATGCCCATCAGGTAAATCGACAAGTTCCCATACTTGATTATTTGACATGGAAATCATCTCATCCTTCATCGCTCTTAACCATTTATCTGCCTAATCACTATCAAGAGCTTCTTTGAAGGTCATCGGATCAACTATATGTCCAATGTCAAAATCAGCTTCTCCAAGATAGACATGATAATCATCTTGAAGTGCTGGTCTTCTTTGTCGTTGTGATCTCTGCACAGGCATTTCTGGAGCCGGATCATTCGTCTGGGGAATTTCATTCACAGCCATATCTCCAGTATCTGCTTCTTGCTGCACTTCCACTCTACAAGGCTCTCGCATGGACAATGGAATGGAAACCGTTTTGTTTGGTTCTTCCCTTTCAAAAGATTGAGAAGAATTCTCTTCAGCAACATCTAACTCTAGGAATTTAGCAGTTTGAGACTCAACAATTCTAGTGCCCCGAGTAGGACAATAGAACCTATACCCTTTGGAATGGTGAGGGTATCCAATAAAATAACATCTAGTAGTCTTGGGTTCGGTCTTCTTTTGAGAAGGATCATAAATTTTCACCTCTGCAAGACTACCCCAAACTCGAAAGTGATTCAAGCTTGGTTTCCTACCCGTCCATAATTCAAAAGGTGTTTTCGGCACTGATTTACTAGGCACGCGATTCAATATATAAGCCGCTATTTTAATCGCATCACCCCATAATAATTCAGGCAAATTAGAACTGTCCATCATACTTCGTTTCATCTCCATGAGTGTGCGATTGCGCTGTTCAGCTACACCATTCTATTCGGGACTTCTAGGCATTGTATACTGAGCAACAATACCACAGTCTTGCAAATATTTAGCAAACGGTCCCATTTGTTGTCCGGTCTCAGTATATCGCCCATAATACTCACCACCGCGATCAGATCTGACAATTTTGATAATTTTTCCCAATTGTTTCTCAACTTCAGTGCGAAACACTTTGAACATGTCAAGAGCCTCAGCCTTCTCCTTAATCAGATAAACGTAACAATAACGGGAGAAATCATCAATAAGTGATGAAGTACTTATTTCCACACAGAGTGGTTGAGTATGGCCTGCTAATATCTGTATGAATTATCTCCAATAGATTTTGACTGCAAGTAGCACCATTCTTCTTAATTTTAGTCAATTTTCCCCTCACACAATCAATACAAGTCTCAGTATCATCCGAGTCAAGAGGAGGAAGAATGTCAGCCTTGATGAGTCGCTTTACTCTTTCTTTGGAGATATGCCCTAATCGCTTATGCCACAGCAATGAAGATTTCTCTTTAATCAAGGATCTCTTAGCAACATTGTTCTCAACATTAAAAGAACAATATGGACTATTAGGAGATAAGGACAATCGATATAATCCATCACACAGAACACAATTCCCAATAATTTTGAAATCATAACTCAAATCCACTCTCTTATTTGCAAAATAAAGACAATATCCAGCTTTGTCAAGCAAAGAAAGAGAAATCAAGTTTCTCCTAAAACCAGGAACATAAAAGACATTATTCAAAATGAGCTGAAATCCAGAATCTAAATTCAAAACAACTGTGCCTATGCGCTCCACATCAACTCCGACATCGTCTCCAACTTTAAGCTTTAACTCCCTCAGACTTGGACTCCTTAGATTTGTTAGACCCTGTAAGGTAGTAGTCGCATGAACAGTAGCACCTGAATCAAGCCACCAAGAATCTGGAGGAACATCAACCAAATTTGATTCAAAACAAACCAACAACTCACCTTGGTGACTTTCTTTTCTTCCTTTTAGCCAAGCTTTGAACTTATAGCAATTGGCTCTCCTGTGACCTTGCTTCTTGCAGTGAAAACACTTGAAATCGTTATCTCCATTTCTCCCATTGTTCCCATTTTTCTTGAAGTCTTGGCTTTTCTTTAGACCATAAGCATTTGATCCTTTAGGCTTCCATTTTCCCCTAGAGGAACTCGAATTGGCATTAGCAATTACATGGGCCGACTCATTCTTCTCCTTCTTCAACTTCTCCTCCTCAGTCACACATTTTGAAATTAGGGCATTAACGCTCCAAGTCTCATTTTGAGCGCTATAAGCATTCTTAATTTGGCTGAATTCAACTGGCAAAACATTTAAGACGTGATGCACAATATAATCTTTAGAAAGAACAATTTTATGGGTTTTGAGTTTGGACTGAATATGGACCATCTTCAGTATAAACTCTCTAACACCCACAGCAGCATCATATCTCATATTTGTTAACTCATGCAGCAAATTTCCAACTTCAGCCTTGTCCGAGACTCTATATCGTTCTCCCACTGCTTCAAGAAACTGTCTTGCATTCGTATTTTCCGGTAAACCACTAATGAGATGCTCAGCAATAGACCTCTTCATAGCAATGAGGCTCAGTCGGTTGGATTTTTCCCATCTAGCATAATGGGCCTTTTGATCTGTACTACTTTGGTCATTGGGCTTGGGAGGTTCATTCTCACGTAGTGCCAAGTCCATATCCACAATTCCCAAAACAAACTCTATAACTTGCTTCCACCTCTTGAAGTTTGATCCAGTTAACATCTCAACCATGGCATTATTGTTGTTCACAGCAAAAGTAACTGTTTGTCACACATAATGCAATATGATTAATTATGGGCAATAAGTGATTCCACAAAATAATTAGTATATTATAAACTCCCCTTTGGGCAGAGCGTATAATACACCATTATTTTTCATAGCATGAAGATTGTAAAACAACAACAAAGAGAATTACATATAATTGTCAAGAATTCATCCCCTTTAGGCAGACAAATCCTTTAAATTATACATCTCCATAATATCAATATATAGAGACGATAAGGAGAATTACATATAATTATCAAGGGCTTATTTACTTTGTGCAAACAAGACCTTTTAAATTATACATCTCCATTATCTCGACATAGAGGAGAATTACACATAACTTTAAAATTTATCCCCTTTGGGAAGATAAAATTTTGAGTTATACATCCCCATCAATTATCTCTATTATATTAATATAGAGGGGAATTACATATAATTTTCAAAAAAATTATCCCCTTTGGGCGGATAAATATTTTTCCAATTATACATCCCCATCTTTTTAAAGTGGGAATTCTTCATGCAATTTTTCAAATTAATATACACAATAACCCCCTTTGGGTGGGTAATTGTATATACTAATTTTTATTAATAGGAACTCCAAAAATTTTATAATGTTCCATTTAATCAATGCCCAAAATTTATCAATATGAAGCACTTAACAATATGTGCTTCCCAAAATCATATTGCATTAAACAACAATTTTTGCCACAAATTCCCCTTTTTCCTTCTTTTTTTTTAATATTTATTTATTTAGGCCCCAGCGGGCTCGGGCCAGAAAATTCTGGCCACCGGCCCGCGTGGGCGAATTCCATCGAAGCCCAGCCCGCCGGGGCTTTTGGAAGAAGCCCGGTCCGCCTGGGCAGAAACCCTGCCTGCCTGGGCTTCTAGAAGAAGCCCGGCCCGCCTGGAGTAGAAGCCCAGATTCTGGGCTCAGAACGCCACAAAACAGGCCCGCCTGGCCTACTTGGCCCACCTGGGCTTCTTTCCAGGAGCCTAGAAGACTGCCTGGCCCGGCTGGAGGTCTTCTTCAACCTCCAACCGGGTCACGATTCTGCAAACCGGGTCACACGACCCGGTTTCAAACCCGAAGCTCAAAAACTCATATTAAGGTTGATTTTGATTAAATTTTTCCATGGGTTTTACTTCTAATCTCATTATAAATAGATTAAACTAAATTAATGGAAGAACAAACGAACAAAACATCAACATTCAACCTTCAAGAATTTCGGATCTTATACCCATGGCCGAAATTCAATTTTCTCTAGTTTAAAGCCAAAAAACTCACTTTACGCAACAAAACAAATCTAAAACATATATATAACAATACCCATGCATCAATTTATAACATAAATCATTCAATTGCAAGTAATTTAAAAACAAATTCGGAACTTTTCAAGGTACAAACCCTAGAATTTCAAATTCGAAATTCTCTCTCAATTCTCAACGAAAATCCATAAATTATATATGGTTGGAAAGATCTCAACATTTAGAATAAAAACCCTAAGGTTTCAGAATCAATAGATGAAAGAGGCCGCATGACAAAATAACGACAACATTAGGTTAAAGGGAGAAAATTTCGAATTTGTTCATATAAAAAAAAAATTTGGGTTCTACAATCATATATGACTAGCTCTGATACCACATGTAATAATTCTTAATATGAACAATCATTAAATTAAGAATGAATTCGATTCATATATAATTGTAAAACACCAAGAATCTGAATATGTACAGCGGAATTAAACACATACCTGTTTGAGCCATGGCCTCACTTGACTGGAAACTGATCAACCTAATATGATCGGTGATCTGTCGGTATGCTGGTTCTTCCTCTCTATGACCTATTTCGGTTTAGCAGCTTTAATGGGATTAAGCGACTGATAGGTATAACCTACCCTTTTATAGGCTAGAGAGGGGACCTAGCAAACCCTAATCAATAGCGTGTCAACTGGGCCCTTCCCATTACGGGCTTCAATTAAACACAATTGCCTACACTTTGTTGCTCAACTAGGCCCGTAATTAATAGATGCCAAACCCAACTCAATAAGATCACTTTAGGGTTTAAAATATATTGGAATATCCATTAACCCGATTATATAAAATAGAAAATTAATTAATTAATGTAAGCCCATTATCGGAAAATTTCCAACAATATTTTCTAAATTTCCGAAGTGGCGAAGGAGGACGACCCAACTTGGATTTTCCCATATCTTTGTGTTTTTCTTCACCGACTTCAACACCGGATGTTGAAATCCAAATATTTCAGTCAAATTTCTGACTTTCCTTTTTGATTTTCCCTTGCCAATTTCTGCTTCAGACGGGGGAAGATTTCCTTATCCGCAAGTTACTTAAGTTGAGATCCGGTCCAATACTTCCTCGATGAACATCTAAAAAATTAACTCCATGCTTCCCTTCATCTCAGGTTGGGTTTTGTTCATGGACTCAAAATTGAGAGATATCTTAACATGAGTTTATAGGGTAAACTGAATCTATGTGTGTCATATGGACTTTGTCCTTACGAGCAATTAAGTCTTAGGTTTGACCCTATGTCTGTGCATACTATGTGTACATGTATCGGTTTCATACTGTTTATATTCCCTCCTCATGGTCTATATAAATTCATAATGGATGTTGTCTAATACGGTGTTTAATCTACCATGCATCTCTAAGAATAATCAACTCATTTTGAGCTTCAACAATGCTAATTCTTGCATGACTATGAGATGATATTTATGAATTTGGACTTGGACTTTTTCTTTGTGATCTCTAAGATAATTTATCGGTCTTATGCTGGTGTGCATCTTAACAAGTAGTATCACCATTTGTGATCAATTACTGGCCACCAATAGAAAATTTCACACATAATTACAGATTTTTAGATTAAATTATCATTACGTCACGATTTGGTTGAAGATATTATGTATGGAGGCAGGTTTTACGATGTAGCAATGTGGGGTGGAGGTTTACTAGATATAAAAAGTTGACTCATAATTCTGATTTATGTTATTGAGTAAATATGGATTCAACCGCATAATATAAAAATAATGGATTCCAATTTAGGCTCATTTACGGAAATTTCCTCATGATGGGGAATTGGAATTTTGCGGCGCCACCCAATTACAATAAACAAGAGGCCGAGGGTTAATTTGCATTTGATTCTAGATGCAATGTTACACAAGAAAAAACTTGTAGTTAGATCGATTGAATCAAAACCACGTGAGTTGGCATTTAAATTTGAAAAAAATAATTCATTCTAGGGGATAAAAAATATTATTAATACTTAAGCGGACGAAAAAATAATTTGTGAAAATAAATAATTCTTGAGCAAATTAGACAACACAAAACAGATAAACAAAATTAGAAAAATGTAATCACTAACTAAAAAGAAAATTGTCAGTGTCATTAAAAATGTTCAGTAAATTTTGCAGATGATTAGTCACTTTGCTAGTCTCTTACTAACTTATATTTGCGCAAAAGAAAAAGATTTTCACAAGTAGAAAATATTATCGGTTTTTCTCTTAAATCTTGAGTAATTGGAAAGAAGCCTTCGATGTGGTATTGCTAAGTCCTTGAAGCCCACAAAGCGCGGCACATGCTGACGGTCGGCTTTATCCGAGTGAGACGTCTTTCCGTGGACTTTTCCTGGGTTTCGACAAATGTTTTCTAGAAAAATTATTGGCGGAGGATGAAAACGATGCAGCAATTCGGGAGAATGGCATTCTCGACAACCTTAAAATATCCATATATCTTCCACGTCGCTCCGTACGCCGTCTCAAACGACTGAACCAGGACTAGAAAGAAGTTCTAGAATCAAATGGTTGTCTCAGGGTTCATCTAACTTATATTCTCATATAAACTTCATTTAGGTATGAATTCCAGATGCAATATGGATCCATAGGTTGGTCGGTGGGTGCCACTCTAGGATACGCTCAAGCTGCCGCTGATAAGCGTGTGATAGCTTGCATTGGTGATGGCAGTTTCCAGGTCAGTTGCAATATCTATGAAGAATGATACGAAAATTTCAAACTTCTGCAGAAACATCAACTGAGTAATTCCTGAAATTGTTGAACAGCCAAAAAGTGAACTTTGAATAAACTATACAAACCGAATGACATTTTGGTGACGTCTTATAGCTAAATTGTCAAAGAAGCTTATTGGATGATCATGTGTGAAGTTTATGTAGATTGCACTTTCCTCTTGTGAAGATAAATCTATCTTCAACCTGAGTAATTGACAAAGAAACTGACTAGTAACAACTCACAGAGTGAATTTTCTTTCTCGAATTGGTATATTTTCTTGTTAAACAAAGTGATCACGTCTATCTCACAAATCACTTGGAAGATTACATGACCTCTTTTTCTAGTCTGTCAGGCATTTTATACTTTGAAGGGACCTAAGCAATTTGTCTTCCCTTTACTCAGGTCACAGCTCAGGATATATCGACGATGATTTGATGTGGACAGAAGAGCATAATCTTCCTGATCAACAACGGGGGTTACACAATCGAAGTGGAGATTCACGATGGCCCTTACAATGTGATCAAGAATTGGAACTACACTTGTCTCGTGGATGCCATTCACAATGGTGAAGGCAAATGCTGGACAACAAAGGTTAGCTTCAACCCACGATGTTTTCATTTTAATTCTAACTAACGACAACGAGAAGGATGTATGGAACCCAATTAACTCGTTCCCACTAGTAGTTTCCTTCCACTTTTTCTTCCTATGCTTATTTTGTTTATGAAAGGCATGTTGATGGAGTCTTGGGTCTGCAACTGCTTCAAATATCCGAACTTTTTACTGACTCATGTTGCGAAAGCAGGTTTGCACGGAGGAAGAGCTAATAGATGCGATTGCGACGGCGACAGGGCCACAAAAGGATTGCTTGTGCTTCATCAAGGTGATTGTGCACAAGGACGACACAAGCAAAGAGCTACTAGAGTGGGGGTCACGCGTCTCTGCTGCGAACAGCCGTGCTCCTAATCCTCAGTAATTTCTCCGTGTTCTAAGTCCTCGGTTGATGAGAGAGAGAGAGAGAGAGAGAGAGAGAGAGGGGATCACTTGTGAATAAGATGAATGCTGATGCGCGAAGGCTTTCTGTATGATGTAAAATTTTAACAAGAGTGAATTGTAAAATAAAGCTACTGGAATACCCTCTGTGGATATCGGAGGAATCACCATCCCTCTGTTCCTTCAAGCTTGCCAACCATAGTGATTACAGGCCAGTTTTTATTTTTTCACAGCATTTGATTTCGATTCCACGCGAGTTCTCGCAGTTTCCTGAAAACATGACGCCAGGTACTCAGGATTTGTAATCGTTGGATCATAAGCTAACATCTCTCGAGGACATCTTTTAACTTTCCAGATGCTGCAGCACGTTGTAAGAACATCACGACAAAATGAGCTATAGAAGCTTCCTTCTTCAACGCCGTGTCTGACTGACAATGCATTCAAAAGAAGGAATTTCACCCTTAATTTTTGAGAAAAGTAAGACAAGATTTGTAGACTGGCGGCGGAATATTAGGTAAGACATTACGGTTAGGGAGAATTATGCTCTTTTGGGAGCAAATAACATCTAATGATGTTACGATCGGAGCAATAAATTGATCAGGGTAAATTTCTTTTGGGTTCAAAAGCGAAACATTCTCATTAAGTAGCAGAACTAGAAGAATGTTTTTCATTAAGTAGCAGAACTAGAAGAATGATATCGTCTAGCATATAAACATAATAAACCCCAAATGGTTTGAGAGGTTTAGAAAGCCAATTAACAGAGACGGATCTATGTTATGAGTTTTGGCGATTGGATCGGCACAAGTATTTAGCTTTTCTTGGGCGAAATTCCGCAGCAACTCCTTTGAATGGGCCAAGAAGCCCGCTACATTCATTAATTAAGAGAGGGAGTAGTCCATGGGCTTTGGATTCGGCCTGATATAGTCAATTATTGGTAAGTTGTCACTTTGTAGGACCCCTCGCAGATCACGACTCCTCACCCGCAGATCTCTTCCCTATTCGTGTAGAACGGAACGTGCGCCTAGCTTCCTTTCTTCAATCAAAAACAGAAGTGCTTGTCGTAGAACTAGGTTTCATTAGCCTCATATTGACTTTCGTATACATTGACACCTAAATTTTATGACCCAATCATCCATTTATTACATAAAATATTATGGATTAAATTTTAACCCTTATATAAAAGTATTAGAATTAAATTGCATAGCATATAATTTTTGTTAATTGCATTAGCATTGGACTAACAGTGGATAATTATGAGCTTAAAATTTGAAAAATTGAGCCCATGATAGAAGGCGAAATTTTGCTAAGGCTAAAGGATAGGTGTGGCAATATTCATAGGAAAATGGGTCTCAATTGGCCTAATTTGAGCTTCAATCAGCCCATTAAAAATTTAATTAGGGATTGGGCATAGGTTATTAGAGTTCATTATCTTGATAAGGCCTAAAATAAGTCCATCAAATTGAGGTTAAACCTATGCATTCACAATATAAACACAATTCTGCCTCATAATTCAAGGTGGGCAACCATAATTCCAGAACAATATAGAGAAAACATGTGAGAAGAGAGAGATGGTGGAATTCTCAACCAGCTTCGGACGAGAACTGCGTTGCCTCCCACCGTGCCTCTATTGTTGCCGTGCCCTATTGCCCATGATGTTGCTTTGAAGATCGAAGGCGTCGTTGCTTTCGACTGAAGTGGGAACGTGCTGAAATTGAGGTAGAATGGATTGTATTATGAATGGAAATGAAATTGTGATGGATGTAGCTCTTCACCAAGGCTTAAAGAACCAAACCATTAGCCAAAGGAACTTAAGGCTTAACACCATACAAATGGTTAAATAATTGAAATTTGAAGGAAATTACTTACTTCAAGAAGAAATAACATGTATTGCAAATCAGGTTTGCCTTATTAAGAAATTACATCTCCATTTATAGCTATATTAAAACATTATACTAAGACTATCATAATAAATATCAGCTCACCCTACTTTTTTACACTTTAGTCTAGTAATGAAGACTAGCTCTCACTCTTTCAAAATTGAGGTAGAATGGATTGTATTATGAATGGAAATGAAATTGTGATGGATGTAGCAAGACAAACTAAGCACACTCTAAATTCTTATACTTCAACCTAGTAATGAAGACTAGCTCCCCACTCTTTCAAACTTGCAATAACCAATCTTTGACATCGCAGCATTGCAATAAAGACTCTTTAATGTAAGAAGATAAGTTGAGCACACTAGAGCAATTAGGACAACTTAAGACAAATAGAGCACACCGAACAAAAGGAATACACCCATTCCTTCTTCAACCTTACATTTATGCAACCAAGCATCAGCAAATGCTATCTTATGTGCTATGGACCCAATGAACCATGTTAAGAATGAATTTGCTATGTGCTTTTATGATTAACAAGTTGGCTTGATGGATTGATGAAGCTTGAGTTGGGATGGCCATGTAATCATTGGAAGATTTAAGTTTTGATGCTCCCACATCATTCAATGATGCTAATTCGTTGAGGTGTACATCTCAGTGTTAGGGACAAGGGATCTGCATAGGGGATTGAGGGATTAAACACTTGATATATCTAGTGGTCTCTTAACTCATTGATATAAAATCTTGGGAGAGTATGAATTAATCTTTATGAACTTGAGTATGTATTGATGCTCGTTAGGGGTGTAAACGGTTTGGTTCGATTTTTTTGAAAAACCGAACCAAACCAAACCGATAAGGGATAATACTAAACCGAACCAAAACCATCTCGAACCAAATACCAACCAAACCGAAAATGCGGTTCTGTTCAGTTTGGTTCGGGACAGTTTTTTGAATTTTTTATTTTTGCTTTACTTATTGAGATCTAAATAAAGAAGAGATGATGAAGAAGAGAGATTGTTTACTTTTAATTAAGAATTCCGATTTGGTTCGGTTAACCGAACTGAACCAAAAAGTTAACGATTATTTTTCGGTTAACCCAATCGAAACTGAACTGAACCAAATTATAGAAAATTTGGTTCGGTTCGGTTTTCAATTTCAGTTTGGTTTTCAATTTGGTTCATGACACCCATACTGCTCGTAACCTTGCACCCCTTATTATAAGTTATATATTTTTCTTCCCTTACAATGATGAAATACTCCTGATTTTACGTCTTAGAGTTCAGATGAAATAATTTAAGGATATTCCTCTTAACTCATTAATATAAAATCTTGAGTGAGTATGGATTGATATTTATGAACTTTAGGTTGGACTTTTTCTTTGCGATCCCTAAGATAATTTATCCGTCTTTGTGCTGGTTGTGCATCTTAACAAGCTGTATCACCACTTGTGGTCAATTATGAACGTGATCAAATTATAGAAAATTTTGCGCATAATTACCTTAGGGATAAAATTATTATCGATTTTATTTAAATCTTGAGGAATTAGGAGAGAAGCTTCGATGTGGTATGTCCTTGAAGTCCACAAAGCGCAGCACATGCTACTGGTCGGCTTTATCCGAGTGAGATGTCTTTCCGTGGACTTTTCTTGGGTTTCGATAAATTGTTTTCTAGAAAAATATTGGAGGAGGATGAAAACGATGCAACAAATCGGGAGAACGACATTCTCAACAACCTTAAAAATATCTTCCGCGTTGCTTTATGCGCTGTCCAAAACGACCGAACCAGAACCGAAAGAAGATATAGAATCAACAACCTTTGTCTTCCCATAGGAATGACGAGTAAAGAGGTAACAACGAAACGACTAAATAACGACAAAACGACGTCCTCATGCCCCCATGCTGTTCATTGCCCTTCCATCTCACCCTTTCTATTATAAGCAAAGGGCACAATGAACCGATCGAACCAATTTCAGCTATTTAAGCTCACTTTGAAGACCCCAAATTTCACCAACTGAGAATTAGCGAGGAGAGCACCTAGAATTGTTGTCCAACTCTCTTAGCATCCTCTTGAAAATACTCAAGAGTTGCCATGAAATATACTGCAATAATCTTGATCCTTCTACAATGTTGTCTTGCTTTGAAGGCCAACCCGATGATCCTACATAAGTATGAGTCGATTTTCAACTTCGGTGACTCTCTAAGCGACACTGGGAACTTCCTCCGATCCACCAGGGGACATGCACCGACTTCTCCTTATGGCAAGACCTTTGGGCATACGACCGGTCGGTTTTCAGATGGACGTCTTGTAATTGATTTCATTGGTATGCAGTTCTCTTGACTCTTGTTTGCTTTCTGTAAATGCATGCTCGTGTTATGGAAAAGAACAGGCATTTAAAACAGAAGGCCACTGTCTTTGTTGAGAATATTTGGATCTTTAGCAGTAAATATCCATGCTCAAAGGAGGGGTTATATTTCTACGTTCGCTGTTGACATCAGGCTCTTTCACTGACGATAATAGACATTTTTTCTTTCAAAATGGCATGTACATGTAAAAAGGAAATGGAACTTCTCCTTTGCGATGGAGCTAATAGCAATCTTTAACAATCTTTATCATCGGGGTGTCAATTTTACATGTTTAAGTGGTGAATATCTATTACGTACATGAAAATGCAGCGGAAGCAGTTGGGTTACCCTCTTTGAAGCCATATCTTGAGGTAGTCAACGGCTCAGTTGATGCTCGTGGCGGAGTTAATTTTGCAGTTGCTGGTGCCACAGCGCTTGATCCAAAATTCTTTGCAGCTCGAGGCATTCCAGCATTGACAATGACGAATCATTCCTTAAGTGTTCAGCTTGAGTGGTTCAAGAAACTCAGATCTTCTCTTTGCACAACAAAGCAAGGTAACTATAAGCCCTATTTTTGGATGCTCCGATTGAGGACTAACATATATAGCAGTAACTTTTTTGTGTGATCAATCTTATTCACTAAAGATATGGTCATTTATGGAAGTGATTTGGTAGATATCACGTATATGTAGCTCATAAATATTTTGTAGGATAACCACGAAGGGTTTTGCACAATTGATTGAGATGTTCATATTTCAAACTAAGAAATTGAAGGTCATTCATTTGAATTTTATCAACTGCAGGTAAATAGCTACAGGTCAGGGTCACTTGCTTAGGCCAAAGGCCTAAAATTTATCAATCTATAGGGTTTGCAGAGCATTTCATAGTTCTCTCTCTAGATGGACGGACTTCTACTTCAGTGCTCTTGCAATATTAAAGGAAAATAAAAGAAGTCTCTCATTGAGTGACTCTAGTATTGGAATATATCAGGTCATTAGGATCTTTTAATCAATTACTTGAGTCATTTCGTGATTTGATTTTTTTTTCATTCTTTTCTTTTGCAGATTGTGATACATATTTCAAGAAGTCTTTATTTCTAGTGGGGGAGATTGGTGGAAACGACTATAATCTTGCTTTCGCCTTGGGTGCAACCTTTGAGCAGCTCCGTCCCATTGTGCCAAATGTTGTTGGAGCCATCACCAATGCCACCAGCGTATGGCCCTTTTCTTTTCTTGCAAGGGACATAAGCCCAATACCATTTGTTCAATAAGATCTTACGCAGTTAACCGTTTTTTTAGCACTCCAATAAATTTTTCCATGGCATGTGATTGTTTTAGATGCTCATCGAAGAAGGGGCAGTGGAGGTAGTAGTGCCAGGGAATCTGCCGATTGGTTGCTTGACGTCATTCATAACAACAGCTCCGCCCTTTATTAAGGACGACGCTAATACGACAACTGGTTGCCTCAATCGTTATAATGAATTCGCCAGGTACCACAACGATTATCTCCAACGAGAGTTGCAGCTTTTGAGACAAAAATATAGCCATGCAAGGATTATCTATGCGGATTATTATGGAGACGCCTTGCGTCTCTTTGAATCACCAGTGCAATACGGTGAGTTTCTTTTCATCTTAGTTTCATGATCAATGGTGAATAGGCACGTACAACCTCCGATTATCCAACTTGCAGTGTCCTCATGAACTTATAAAAATGAGTAGTGAGATCAATGTCGTCTTGTTTTCAGGTTTTTCCAAATCAACACATGTAGCTTGTTGTGGAGCCGGTGGACCATTCAATTTCAATGTCAGGATGATGTGTGGTTCCACCTCAAATGTGTGTAAAGATCCATCGGCCTCCATACTTTGGGACGGAGTTCACTTCACGGAGGCGGCGTATCGGCACATGGCCAAGGGTTTACTCGAAGGTCCCTTCACTTCTCCACGTCTCGTTGCCTAGAAGAAGTCCAAGGGAACGGTGCATAAAGCTTTGATTCTAATGTCAAAGATGAATTCTATGCTCATGGTCATCGAGTCATAAAGAGTCAAGTGTTCGGTCAATGGACATTTTGTTATACTACCTCTTTGTTCCTGTTTCAGATTTCCATCCTGTAACCTTTTCTTGTTGGATTATAATTCATGTGATGAGCCATGGATACTGATGGAATCAAAATCTTCCAAATTATTGTTGATATTGCCAGCCACTCCACTAATTATCTAGCCAACTTTTGGATAGCACAAATTTGCTCTTTTTGTTTTTACTTTTATTCCCATCATTTCTTCCCATTTTTCTTCTCTCATTCAAAACCTCTTCTCCTTAACTCCACTGGATATATACATCCTCCGCCGTTGTCATTTCCTATCGTCGACACCGACCTTAGTCCGAGCAACCCAATCAACACAAATTCTTGTTTCCATTTTATTTTCTTACAATTTTTTTCCCATAGTTTTCATTCCCACTCCACCCTCTCTTCCTCAACTCCATCGTACACAGACCTTTGCCGATGTCACGCCCCAGCGACCCAACACCTATTGCCTTGTCCTCGCAACCGTCGTGCACGGGAACGAAAATCGCTAGTAGTGCATGCATCAAACTAGTGTATTTTTAAGGGAAAACATTTGTGCTGTCAAGCTACCCATCCTCCTCTAGTAAAGAAGCAGTTTTGGTCGAATGTTCTGGTCCTAGGGATGTAATGTATGGTAGTTGCACAACTTTTGCCTCGACTTGAAGGTTTCTCTCTTGACCCTTCATTCGAGTCATGTCTATTTTCATTTAATACCTGTTAAAATATGTCTTGAGTTTGAATTCATATACAATACTCGATCCACATGCTCAGCTTTTAATAATACCCTCAAAGGGACAAGCGCGTTTGTAGAGCTTTCAATGAGAATGGCGCCAACTTGGCACATTAAATAGACATGGACATGAGTTAATGTGCATAACCCCACGTCCATTTTTTTCTTCTTCCTTGGGAGGATAGCCGCAAAGGATGCTTTTCGGGTTATTGAGGCTGAGCTCCTTTTCTTTTATGACCTTCTTTATACCAAGGCTGCTGGGGTTCACTGTCGAATAGGGTTCCTTTTCCAAGCTATCTCAATTGGCTCCAATGTAACTGCTTTTGCACTTTTCTATGTCCTGAACAAGCATGGTTTTCATGAATATGATATAAAGATTCCGTGCACCTTGCTCCTTAGAGCTGTTGGCCTGGAATTTGTAGCTCTCAATATGCTCATTTGCTCTGACAAGACAGTTGCAAAATTAGGGACATCTGAGAAATATCGTAGAAGTTTTTCTAGAGGAAGCATCTTCATCCATTTCCTCCATAAATTCAGATCCGAAAGCTCACCATTGCCATTGCAGTACAATTTGATAGATTCTTGGCTGAGAAGGTGGCCAAAATGGATTGAGAAATTCCTGGGCGAATTGTTTGATGACTTAAAGCCTGGACGAGTCACACAATACAATGAAAAATTAGGTGAACTGATTTTTGATGAGCTACAACGGAAGAAATCGACTGCATATAATTGGGACCTCTCGAGGGAAATATGTGCCGCTCAAGGTAAATGGCCTTTGGAGCATCCTAAAGCAGGGCGAGATTACAGAAACTTGCTTCCATTCGTCAGTCATGTTGAGTATGATGAGAGCCTTTTACTGTGGCACGTAGCAACCAAGCTCTGTTACAATACTGACGCTGATGAAAGTACCGACTTTAACAATAATCGAGTAAACAGTAAGGTCTTGTCGTATTATATACTTCATCTTATGATCAAACGACTTGATATGATGTCTGTAGTGGATGGGTTTGGCGAAATAAGGGTCCGATGCCCTTGTGATGTGATGGACGAGTTTCTCATTAGACAATTCATTGACGGGACCAAAACGAACAAAACGGAGAAAAGTGTTCTCTGTTCTCTCGTGTTCGAAAGACTCGTCCCTGTTGGTCCAGAAGTGCGGCCAGCTCTAGGGGATAGTGGGACAATCGGATCTGCGCTTTCTAAAGCACGTGTTCTTGCTAGAGAACTGTAAGAGTATTGAAAAGAAGGACAGGTGGCAGATCTTGAGTGAGGTGTGGATGGAATTGCCGACGTATGCTGCGGTTCACTGCCGACTGTACGCGCATGCTTAACAACTTGGCAAAGGAGGAGAATTTGTCACCTTTGTTTGGTTATTGATGGCACAGCTTAGCCTTTATCGACATTTGCGAGCAGTCGAGCGGTAAAGGATGAGGCTCTCTACCCGCAAATTCCATTGAAAATCTAATGCTGGGGGATTAAGCGTGCTGATTTGCTCTGACTTCACAATGTCAAAAGAGTCCTTCCCTGTAAACTCCAGCCGTTCATTTTCAGTTATATTGATAATTCGGATGTTTTGGCAGTTTGAGTTGTTTGTCTTTTTGGGTAGTGAATGATCGTTCTTGTGACAGCCCGAGCGACGGTGCGTGAGGAGGAGGGATGGCGGTGCGTCCGCGCCTCGGTCCTCGGACGTGCGCAAGAGAGGGGTCACATGTCTCTTGCCTAGGGGGAGAGTCCCACATCGCCTAGGGGGGAGTCCTGGGATGGTTTATAAGGCTGGGATCCCTCTTCCCTGAGTAACGCGTTTTAAAGCCGTGCGGGTCTCGATCCAAAGCGGACAATATTACTCAGCGAGCCCCAGGTCCTTACAAATGGTATCAGAGCCGACTCCCGACCGCATGTGGGGCTACAGCGAGGACGCTGTGCCCAAAGGGGGGGAGAATGTGACAGCCCGAGCGACGGTGCGTGAGGAGGAGGGATGGCGGTGCGTCCGCGCCTCGGTCCTCGAACGTGCGCAAGAGAGGGGTCACATGTCTCTTGCCTAGGGGGAGAGTCCCACATCGCCTAGGGGGGAGTCCTGGGATGGTTTATAAGGCTGTGATCCCTCTTCCCTGAGTAACGCGTTTTAAAGCCGTGCGGGTCTCGATCCAAAGCGGACAATATTACTCAGCGAGCCCCAGGTCCTTACAGAAGACAACAAAAGTTATCGAGCAAGTTTTGATTGCACTAAATGAATCAGCAACCACGAAGATACACTTCACCAACTCACTAAGGAAAGGGAAAGAAGATTTATCAACAAGAAAACTGAAACACAAAAGAATATAAAACCACGAAAAATTTGCATAATGCCTTCTTATGGCAAACCAAATGCTAATAAGCTTGACCCTAAGGCAAGACCAAATAAACTAGCATTGGAAGGAAAAGGAAATCCAACCAAATGATGCCAAAGTGTCTAAAATCAAAATCATCCTAAGAGACAAACATGAATGGTAAAACTCCAAGATCTGACTTAAACGATTCACATAATAAACATGTGAAAATTTTGCCCTTGATACTCATTTCTTCGGTTATACATGATGATAGCCTAAGGCCCCGTTTGGTTCAACTTTTTTCCCACTTAAAAAGAGGAAATATTGGTGCTTTCATTTGTTAGATCCTTCTCGAGATTCCAAACTATAGACTATGCCTGCCTCGGACGAAATTAAAAGTACACATGGATAATACTCAAAGTTCTGTACAAAACCCCAACATGATTTGCCAGCCTGCATGATGTTTTTTATCAATGCGAGACAAAAATGATTTCCTCTCCCGCAACATATGCAAAACTTTATTTTTGACAGCAAAAGGCACATGATTTTACTAACAACATTATTCCTCTCAAGTGTCTTTGTATGGCCAGCTTAGCTAGTCAAAATTTTTCATAGTTGAGTAATAAAGATGATGCTAACCAATAGAAAAAGAAAAGAAAAATCATCTCCCCTATAGGGAACCCAGAAGTTTCCAAACTTGCTCTGCCATAAGAACGCTCTCGAGCATACGATCCTGGTCTTGCTCTAACATTGTTTTGTTATTCTTTCTTGGTCAGAGGTCTTGCACTAACATAACAGCTAATAAGTTGGTGGAGGACTGCTACCAGTACACATAGAAAATACCAAACATCTTAAACCATCAGCCCAAAAAACCTAGCAGTCCACGACAAACCAACACTCCACTACCCACGAACACTTGCAAGAGATAGAAGTAATAAACGACACACATTACCCCTCCTTCACTACAAGTAAATATTCGAAGCACAACCCACAAATCCCATAACCCAAAGAAATCAATAGTCCACGACAAACCATCAGGTATTTCCCCCAAAATTCCATCTATCGAGGGCACCGAAGAGAGAGAGAGATAGAGAGAGGAGAACCTGTAATCAAGTGAGGGAATGAGCAATTGAGCGATTTGAGTGAGAGACACGAGCAATAGAGAGAGAGAGAGAGAGAGAGAGAGAGAGAGAGAGAGAGAGAGAGAGAGAGAGAGAGCAAGGGGAATAGGGTTTCATCAAGCAAAGGTTTTTAGGCACGATGGGTTCCGGAGAGAGAGAAGCCGACTGCACCGTTGAATGAAGTGTTCCAAATAGAGAAAAGAGGGTTTTGTTTTCATGAATGGGCAAAATTGGACTTTCGTAATATTTTGAGGGTAAAATAGGCAACTAGCCAAAATTCATTAATTGGAGGCAATAGCATTTTGAAAATGCTGAAAGCTCAAAGTAGGTCTCCACCTACTTTGGGTTTTTAGTATTTCAAATGCTAACATTTAGCCTATGAGGTCCCCAAATGCTGAACCAAATACTTAAAATTTTTCTTAAGGGGTTTTGGGGGTTGAAAGCCTCTTGGGAAAGCTGAATCAAACAAGGCCTAAGTCCATAAGGTGTTTTCACCTTCTTAGATTAGGACATTCATTTTCCTAATTTTATACATGAATGTTTGTCTTGATTGAAAATTGTTTTCGATTAATTAATTATTTTTAGTGAACCAAACAGATGAACGTCTAGAAAACACGAATTATATCTTCTTTTTTCTTTGTTATTTTTGGCTGATGTTTAATAGTCCACTTTCCAATAATCAGCATGGTTATGCGAGCATTTCCTAGAGAATAATTTTGCATATGACACCTCTTGTTCTCTTTCCTTGTATGGAGGAAGCAGCTGGGGTGAGCATCCGTCCAAGGTCAACCCTGGACCAATCCTAGATCGGCCTAATCCTATCAGACTTATAGTTTCTAGGAGGATTGGGTCGATTCTTAGTCTCGGGATCCTTGGACTTAAACTGGGTGGGTTAGTCCTCGGTGCTGAGGGTTTCGGATTGGTCTAACTGGGACAAACCTTAATTATATATCTAATATATCTAATATACTATTTATAATATTTTTTTTCTATTCCAGATAGCAAACCCCAATTCAAAGGACGTCCTCCAACTCCAATACTATTATTTTCTTCTTTCTTCTTTATTCTCTTAGTCTTCAATTTGCCAAGTAAAATCGAAAGAAGCAACTTCGGTCATAAGCAACCTCGCCCTGCTCACTACTCACCTCTGGTCGCTCGTACCACTTGCCACTTGATGCTTGCCCACTCGCCGCTTGACACTCGACACTCATACTGCTCACCTCTATTTGCTAACTTTGCTCATCATCGAGTAAATCAAAAGTGAAAGAAAGCCATAATTAGAAACCCTCTTCACTCGTGAGTAACACTCACCTTGTGGCTCTATAAGCAATCTTAATCGTTTTTATAGTTTCTTACTTTTTACAAGTGTGAAATTTCTATTGTTGTCTTATTTTAAATTTGTTGAATATGTATAATTTGATTACTCAACATCGTATTATTAATGAACATACAATTTGAAATAATAGGTTTGCCTTTTTAGTGAATACAAAAAATGAGTTAATATATCCATTACCAGCTACTCAAGGTTAACTTAATTGATTCAATTTCGATCCAGTTTGAACTGCTAGCTTGAGTTCAATTTTTGAACACAAGTAGCTCTTGATTCTAATTTGATAAGTAAAGTTTTATTTGTTTTCATTACAAGACATATAAAACATAATAATTTATCAAATATATTGGAGCTATGAAACTTGAGTGTGATCTCAAGCTCATATTTGGGCTTAACTGAGCCAAGAGTCATATTTCATGAGATAATCGACCGAGTCTCTATTATTCGACTCGAGTTGAATCAAATTTGCAGTCCCTGTCAACTCAGCTACTACAAAATCAAACTTTCCATTGAGCATGTGAAGTACATAAACCAAGTTCCACGTTCATAACAGATTGCTTAAAAGTTGCATCATATACTTAGGAGGCGATTCGATGGTCATTAAATCGGTGAGACGGCCAACTAAGATGGTCCAACTCATTGCAATGCCATCCAATTAGTGTCTGTTGACACCCGAATTTTGTTTAAATGTTTTAATTGCCCATTTAATTTTTGCATATATAAAAATATATTAATTTATAGAAAAGATAAAAAAAAATTCGGATAAAAAAAATTTGGTCGGCTGGGCTGACATAGCCCAGCCCACTTTTCCACTCTTTCAGCCCACTCCTTTCCTAGCCTTCTTCCTTTCTCTCTACCTCAGCCCAGCCCATTATCCTCCTAATTTTTCTCTTCATTTCAGCCCATCTCCAATTTTCGCTGGACCCCTCCCTCACACACGCGCACACGCACAGAAAATACAGAGACGGAGAGAGACGGACGCTCGACCGAACAGCACGCACACGGCAATGACGCCACTCGGACGCGATTCCCCACCGCGGTGACGTCGGCCGCATGACGCCAGCGAGGAAATCTTCCCTTGCTGCGCTGTCACGCGGCGAGAAGGAGGGGGTGAGTTTTCGGTCGGAGCAGCGGGAACAATTATTAGAGAAGCAGCAGCAGGAGAGGCAGCGAGCCAAAAACAGAAAGAGAGAGAAAAGCGACGAAGAAGAGATCCAGCATCGGCGAGGGGGCGGTGCTGGCTGCAGGAGCGGTGCTTGCGACCGAGAGGGAGCTGTGGTTCTGGGTTTTGGGGGGCAAAACAGAAGAACCGAGGGAGAGCTCGAGAGGGCCGGAGAGACAAGAGAAGCAAAAAAAAAAAAAAAAAAGCCAGAGAAAAGGAAGGGAAAAAAAACCTAAGCAAGGGGGTTTCAGAGGGAGGTTTTCCGGCGAGGTTTGTTCTGGGTTTTGAGAAAAACAGCAGCAAGTCCGGAAAAGAAGAGAGGCGGCAAGGCAGAATAGAAAACCGAGAAAGTCTGGCTGGCCGGGCCAGAATTCCGAACCAGATCTGAGAGAGAGGGCTAGTTCGTTCTTCTTTTCGGCCGAGAGCTGTTCGAGAGAGTGGATCCGGGAGAAAGCTTGAGGAAGAGAACTGCGTGGGAGAGAAGAGAGAGCTCGGGGGTCTTCTTACAGGGGCAGCGGTTTTCTTCTTCTTCGAAGGGAGAGCGAGAGTGAAAGCCACAGAGAGAGATCTGGATCTGGAGACTGAGAGAGATCCCAGAACGCTGAAGCGAGAACCAAGAGTGAGAAGACCCGTCCGGCGACCACTACGCTGGAGTCTGGGCCGGCGGCCCAACGTTCCCCTTCCTCGACACATCGTTCCAGGTCAGTTCCGTGTCCTTGCTTTCTCTAGTCTCGAAATCGTTTGGACCCGAGGATCCCGGCTTGGAGGCGTCGCGAGGCGACCGGACTAAGTTCAATATATCTAGAGGTCGCCCTCTGTTCGCCGTCGCCAAGTGGGGTAGGGCCACCTCCGGCGAGCATCGTCTTCTCCTCCGCCCTGAGTCACTCTGTTTCGGCTTTGTCATTGGGCACGCCGAGCCGGAGTGCGCGACCCTACGGCTCACGCGAGCTACGGTCGACCTCGCATCTTGTCCTTGCATCTTTGTGCAGTTGGCTTTCATGAGTCCCGGCGCGCGTCCTCTGTCGGTTCGTTCGTTCTTCAACGAATGCGGTCCAAATGCTCGATATAATGCCTCAATCAGTGTTGTTGTAAAAACAAGACCAAAGTTTGGTTTATTTCTGTGAAAGCATGTCATGATCTGTTTAACATGTTTTCATTGACTTGAAATGTCTCTTGGTTGATGCGGTATAAACTCGACACCAAAGTGTAGGTTCACCGACATGCCATATTACTCCTAGCTAATCGCCAGAAAGATGCTCGATGAAATGTTTCTTAGGAGTATTTAAGAAATGACTTATGTTTTTGTTCGAATCCGAAGGTGCTTGCTATAAACTTGATATTCATGGATGATAAGGTCTCTGCGTTGCACTTTGTGTTTGATATATGCTGTGTCTGTTTCATTGAACGGGATGAGTGGCCGCTGTGATGGAAGACGTCGAGAGCGATCTTGTTTTATTTCGGTGATAAGCGGAGGTGTTCGGCAGTGATGGCCCGATGACGGTCGGTTAGGTTGGTCGCCAATGTTGGACCGAATGAGATTCCCGGGTGTGCATCGTGCGGTGAATGTTGGGCCCGTCCGTAGAGGAAGTTCAGTGAAGAAGATGCGGAAGGGGGCTTTGGGTGTGAAAACGCCAGGAAGAAGAAACCGCAGGCAAAACCCAGAAATTTGAGGGACGTTCGGGAAGCCGACGGTGGTCCATGGGGGGAAGAAAAACCTGCAGCAGGGAAAAAGACAAGACAGAAAAAGACAAAAAAAAGATTAAAAAATAGGAAAGCAAAGAAAATCGAAATAAAAAAAAGAAAAGAAAGAAAAACAAGAAAAGGGCCGAATGTTCAAAAAGGGCTGGGCTGAGCATTTTTCGGATGGGCCTAGGCTGGGAGTTGGGCCGACTTTTTTGTAAGAGAGTTGAAATGGGCTGATTTGCAAACTTTTTTAATGCGCCTTTTTCTTTTAATGAAAAATTCGTGCGGGCCGTTAGGCTAGCCCATTAGGCTGGACTTGTTTGTTCTTCGGGCTGGCCGCGTCTGGGCTGAAGCAAGGCCATCGGGCCGGTTTAATTATTGCTTAGGCTTTTTTCTGTTTTGGGCCAGGCTTAGCTTATTTAGGTTTCCTTTTCGGATGGACTCAATTTTGAGCTGGACTGGGCCCGTAATTCAAGCCCAGTCCGGCTGGGGGCCTGGATGCTGGTCAGCAGACCCGGGCCAATCCCGATCCGGGACGCGCCCATATTTTCGGATAAAAAAATATTTTTTATCAAATTTTTTTAAAAAATTCCAGGAAATTTTTTATTTTTCTAGAAAATAGGGTAAAGTAAAAAATTAGTTTCTTTAGTAGTTTTCTCCTAAAATGTGTGAAAATTCTTGATAATAAATATTGTGCTCGAAATTGAAAAAGCCTTAGAATTTAGATGTTCTTAGAGACAAATGCTAGGTCGTCATTCGCGCATTTTTATTTTAATTATCAATTGGTTAGTGGGAAATAAACAAGATTAGGTACCAAAATGTTACTAGTTTATCAATTAGAGTAATTAAGTTCTCATCCTTAGATTCTCTAGTTGTATAGGAAATTATGTATACTTCCATATTTCACTTGATTTCTAACCAACTCCAATAGATTAACGATGACTTCTCATTAGAAAATTCTCATAATGTTGATTGAATACCTCCAATGTCACATGAAGTATGGGTTTGAGAGAGCCCGCATCTAATTGAGGGCCATATGCTCACTTTTTAAACAATACTCCTAAACCTATTCTGTTAGGTTGCAATATAAACCTAGTACAGTTGAGCCATTTAAGTCCTAATATTTTTTTTTATATAGTTCAGTCATAAATCTTTTATATTTGTGCCAGTTCAATCTATCTTGCTAAATTTAATCAGCTGGTCTTAATGTTAACGTTGGCCCACTAACATTGATATTAATAATTTTGTAATAATATTTTATATTTTTCCAATTTTTTATTAAATTTTTTATTTTTTCTTTCTCAATTTTTTTTTCTCCTTCTTCATTCTTTCTTTGGCCGGTTGGTGCCAGGCACAGGTGAGGGTTGGCGAGGCTCACCCAGCACTAGGCGACACCCCATTATATTAGGTGAGGTTGTGACTTGCCTGTGGCTGGTGAGGCTTGCCTAGGCACCAGCGAGGGTCGAGCCTCACCTAGTCATGGGCTCTCCTAGACTTCCCTCACCGGCCTTGGGGAAGCTTGGCCAAGTGCCTGTGGAACCTCACCTAGCCTCTAACCTCACCTGGGCCACCCATTGGGCAGGCGAGGCTTGAGCCTCACCGGTCATGAGCAGGTCACGGCCTCATCAGCCCTTGCCTTTGGTTGGTCAACAAAGGAAGAAAGAGGGAAAAAGAAAAAGAAAAAGAAAAGAAATATAAACAAATTCAAAAAAATACAAATATTATTAAAACATTATCCACATCAGTATCGGAATGACATTTGGCACCGATTAATGTCCACATCAGTGTTGGTTGGCTAAAATTGGCCAGATGGAATGAATTGATGCAAATACAAAATATTTAGGATTGAATTATAAAAAAAAAAGTATAAAATTGAATTAGCACAATTGTAATAAGTAATCAAATAAGTAATAGTCAATGTAGTGGAATAAAACAACCATTAAGATGGTGGACTCAAAGAAACTATAAAGATAGTGAAGTCGAAAAAACCATTGAGGTAGTGGAGTCGATGTAATCATTTGTAACATTTTGCAACTTCCTTTGTAACCTCTATTTATAATCATTAATTGTATGTTTTAAATAGCCATATCATATTCTTCAAAGGTTCATGCACACAAACAAACAAATCTACCATCTTTAAGTTATCTTTACTTTCTTATAGTGTGCTTTTAATTTTCAAACTCGTATCATCGATTAAATTTCGGCATGTATATTTATCCTTAGTGTTGCATTGTTGATTAAATTCTGTCATAGTTTCTTTACGTTTGGTTCTATTGAAGTGATCGTATTCTCCAAGCTTTACCGTTGGTTAAATTCTAGCATAATTTGTGTTTGTGCATTTTTGTTTCAATCAACAACAATGCTTGAATGAGGAGAGGTTAAAGATAAAGAAGAAAGGCTAAAGTGTGATTCAAAATATAATTTACATCCCTAATAACAAGCAGAGATGAAGAAGAAAGGCTAAAGTGCGATTAAAAATATAATTTCCTAATAACAGCCATAGATGAAGAAGAAAAGTCTAAAGTGTGACTAAAAATATAATTTACATATTTACATCCTTACATCCTTAACAACAGCTAGAGAAGAAGAAGAAAGTCTTAAGTGTGACTAAAAATATAATTTACATATTTACATCCTTAACAACAGCTAGAGAGGAAGAAGAAAGTCTTAAGTGTGACTAAAAACATAATTTACATCTCTAACAACAGACAAAGATGAAGTACGGGGATTATTTATCCTTACCAAAAAAAAAAAACAGACAAAGATGAAGAAGAAAAGTCGAAAGCATGATTAAAAATATAATTTACATCCGTAACAACATCCATACTGGACCTCACAGCTCAACTCCTTTACAACTGCCCATTGCTCGACTTGACTTGACACTCGGTCGCATAAAGCAAGTCGTCCATTCCCATTGGATCGTAGATAAAATTTCAAGATATTGTCGACTCTCTGCCCTTAATAGTCAATGGTCACCTTCTCTGTTGTTATGTTCTGCTTTGCATATCTATTCTGTAACTGTTGTCTTACTGTAATATTACTCGCGCTGCTGTCTAAAACATTTTCTTCCAGGATCTGGTGAGAGTGAGGATCAAATGAAAATTACAAAAATTCTTGCAGAAGCCCAGAATCTATGGATGGCACTCAATCTCCGAGTGGCGATCCTTGTGAGCCTAGCTCTGCAAGCCTTTCTCATCTTTTTCGCGCCCATTCGAAAGAGGCAGTCAAAATGGTGGATCACGATTCCCTTGTGGTCAGCTTACTTGGTTTCCGACTCGGTCGCCCTCTATGCCTTTGGACTCATTTCCAAAGCGCAAATCAATGGGGCTATTTCAGACTCCCAGGTTGATGCATCCGGTCACCTTTTGGCTTTTTGGGCTCCATTTCTTCTGCTACACCTCGGAGGACCATACACCATAACCGCTTTTGCACTCGAGGATAATGAGCTGTGGGGTAGGCACTTGCTTAATCTCTTAATCCATCTAGCCTCTGCATGCTATGTGTTTTACCAATCCCTCCCCGGTAACAAGCTAATTGTCCCATCCATCCTCATGTTCATTGGAGGAAGCATTAAATATATAGCACGAGCCCGTGCGCTGTATCTTGCAAGCTTCCGTACACTCCGTGGTTCCTTGCTCCCATCTCCTGATCCTGGGCCGAACTATGCCCGATTCATGGAAGGGCGCATTGCTCAGAAGGAAGCTATTATCCAACCTTTAACAGCTTTAACAGCATGGTCGCCGTCCCGTCATGTAGGTGGAAAAATTTTGGACGACAGAACAGTGATAAAAGTGGCATTTTTTTACTTCAAGAAGTTCAAAGGCCTCCTTGTGGATCTCATCTTCAGCTTCCATGATCGCAACAATAGCGTGCAATTTTTCAGCAGCAGACCTGCAAAGGATGCTTTTCGGGTCATTGAGGCTGAGCTCAACTTCTTTTACGATCTTCTTTATACCAAGTCTGGCATTGTTCACAGCCCAGCAGGGTACATTTACCGAGCTATCCAAATTAGCTGCATTGTTGCTGCTTTTGCAAGTTTCCATGTCCTGAACAAGCATGGTTTTCACGAATATGATGTACAGATTACATATACCTTGCTCCTTGGAGCTATTGGCCTGGAATTTGCAATCCTTGGTATGGTCATTTGCTCGGACTGGACAATTGCAAAAATAGGGACATCTGAGGAACATGGTAGAAGTCTGTTTCTAGGAAGCATCTTCATCAAGTTCCTCCTTAAATTCAAATCTGAAAGTTCCCCATTTGCATTGCGTATACTAAGTGCTAGATGGTCTAAATCTCTCTCCCAGTACAATCTGATAGATTCTCGGCTGAGAAGGTGGCCAAAATGGATTGAGAAACTGATAGATGCTCGGCTGAGAAAGTGGCCAAAATGGATTGAAGAACCCCTGAGTCTCATCCCTCTGAGAGAATGGTTCGATGACTTGAAATCTGGACGGGTAGAACCATACAATGACAAATTAGGTGAACTGATTTTTGATGAGCTGAAACAGAAGGCATCAATTGCAGGTAATCTGCAAAGCATAAAAGACATGTGTGCTGCTCGAGGTATATGGGCTCTGAAGAATACTAAAACAAAGGAAGATTGTTGCTTCCATTCATCCATGATGTCGATTATGATGAGAGCCTTTTGCTGTGGCACATTGCAACCGAACTCTGTTACTGTTACAACACTGACACTGATGAAAGTACAAATGACCACCGAGAAACCAGTAAGATCTTGTCAGATTACATGCTTTATCTTATGATCAAACAACCTGGCATGATGTCTGCAGTGGCTGGGATTGGCCAAATAAGGTTCCAAGACACTTGTGCTGAGACGGACAGGTTCTTCCACGAAAAACTCTCTGATGAGAACAAAACAATCAAATATGCCTGCAAAAGTCTCCTTTTAGTTCCTACAAGAGTGAAGCCTGCTAATGTGAAAGGAGACAAAAGCAAATCTGCGCTATTTGATGCGTGTATTCTGGCAAAAGAGTTGGGCAAACTTGGGGAGACCAAATGGGTGATTCTGAGTGAAGTATGGATGGAATTGCTGGCGTATGCTGCGAGCCATTGCCGACCGAACATGCATGCTCAACAGCTTAGTAAAGGAGGAGAACTTGTCACCATAGTCTGGTTATTGATGGTACATCTTGGCTTGAGCGAACAGTTCCAAATAGAAGGGGGCACCATTCATACCTCGGTGGACAGATGGACAGTTGCCGGGTCGGCAAAAGATGAGGCTCCTACGTGCAAATTCCATTGCAATCTCAATTTATTTACACCTCTGTTTCGTTTCTTCATGTGATAGATGTGCTTATTTGCTCTGACCGCACATTACTGAGTGTCCTTTATTAAAAACTCTAGTTATTCAATATTTCTAATATCCTGCGATTCTGTGCACTTCTTCGGACAAAATGATGAAAGCTCACACAAATTACATCCAAATTGCACTGGTTTGATATTCGTGTCACAAGTTTAATGTTGTACCTTTAAATTGTATTTTACTTTTGGTCGGTTAATGTTGTTCCTATAATAGAAAGTAACATTTTTATGTAAAAAATTAGAGGATATCAGTTGCTTCCTTCAGTGCATATTCTTCATATAAATGCTGAATGTCCATATCTGTTTAACGGTGCTTCGGTTGAAATGGGAAAAACGTAATCCACAACTAAAGCCAAACCAATTGGTTTATTCATTTTACTCCCCAACCAAAACCAAACTGATGAACCTCGATTTGATTTCGTTCGGATTATGTTTTCCATGAACACCCCAAGGAAAGTTGTTTTTTCTTGTACAAGTAAGCTGAATTTACTATAGAAGTAAGTTGTTGCAAAAACAAATGATCAAATAATAAAAGAAATAGAAAAAAGAAATGAATCGGACATTGCATTTGCGTAGTTCTATCAGTATGACTAACTCCATGGAGCGACTAGTATAGGATTTCTCCATAAATCAAGTGATAAGATGGAGATTGTAATTACACTCAAGTCAATTCATACATTTCACTATTTCCGAACCCCTAATTTTACTCAATAACTCGTATACAATTACTCATGAAATAATCTCTCTTAATCTCACAAAATAGTACACAAAATCTTACCCTATCAACGCCCTCATATTCCTCCAGGGTGTAATTCACGAATAATAAGTAGTACCTCTAGTGCCCAACTATTGCACCCGCAAGGCACACCATCACGTACCAGTGGCAGAAAGACCAAAACCGAACATCAAATATAAACGTATATTTCCATCTAAATTAGGAAACCTTGTGGCTTGCTTCTAAATCGGACGAGGAAAGGTAATTCTCTTGCTTTGTTAGGAAAATTAATCCTAGATTATTTTAGCATGTCACATCCGAGAGTTGCACTTCAGGTTGCATTTTTGCGCAATATTGAACCATGTTTTATTTACAAGCTCAAATTCATGACATATTTTAATATCCTCTACCTTGGCTTAATGTTTGAGTCAAGTCACAATTGTTTCACTAGAACCTTGAGTTTGCAACTCTCCCACTGCTCTTCATGGACTCCACTGTCATAAGGATCTTCCAAGTTCAAGCCACACTTGAATTTTGCCATAACTTTGGACCTTATCAAGATACAAACTCGACCTACAACATTAACCGCTGCACAAGAATTCACAAACAACCACCATTGCATCAAAAGATCAAATTTAGATTATCAAACTCAATAACTACAATCTCCATTGGCTCTACATTGGAGCCTTGCTTCAAAGTATCATTTATGTGAATTACCACACAAGTATCCTCTGTTGGAGCTGAAAAACCATCTAAATTCGTAACACTACCACAATAACTCCTACTCAAAAGTATTGGAGATTCGTCAATTGTAAATTCTCTACTCATAACAAATGAAAATAATTTCGAGTGTTTGTCTTAAGAACTCATGATTATTTCAAAAACAACAAAAACAATGTGAAAATTGCATCTATCAGGTGATACAGACAAAATAACCATGACCACTTGTTTGATTATACAGTACTTAATCACAAATGGGACATAGGATGACAGTACAGACAAACCACCTCCCAAAATAGTTGCAACAGATGACCTAGCTAACTAATCTCTCTCTTTTCCTATTGACTTTGGAATTGAAGGATATCTGAAAGAGCTGTTGCACAAACAATGAATGACTACGCATATAACACCTCTTGTTCTCTTTCCTTGTATGGAGGAGGCAGCACATCTCGTATATTAGCAAAAGGGTTTTCTGATCTGGACGGAGCCTCCGCAAGAGGTGCATCCAACACAGAGTCAGGAATTGCATCAAGTGTTTCCTCAAAGAAAGACTTCATCGTCTACAAGTTCCACAGACCGCATTAAAGTTATTCGAATGGTCAGGCTGAAAGACACAAAAGTTCAATATACAAAACGAATAGACTAATGCACAAACATACAGTGCAATGCATAAAAGCTGCATCAGCTCTCCGCTTCCACAATCCATTTCCAGGCTCCGAATGGAAAAGACCAAGCAAAGGCTGCAACATGTTAAAAATACAATTATTGAAAAAGCTTCATATTGGCCAAATAAGAAACAGATGATCTATCACACCCAGCAACATTCCAATGGCAGAAAAGCAGGAAATCTGCTTCCAAATGCTAATGATGGCTTCCCAGCAACAAATACCAATATGGGAGTTTTTAAAGATATCCATAACAGATCCTCCCGGTGCTGGACTACTCCCCACCAAAGTCACACTTAGATAAGTGACCTTTACAATGCCCATAGCTGAAATATCAGCTACAAATGGCCTAACCAATGGATCTTAAATTGTTCCAACAGTCGCACAGTCAAGCAAAGACCACTAAAAACCACCCCTAGAACACTACCAAAGAAGAGATTATCAAGTTCACCAATTTCCTCCATCCATACCTTTGCCACATCACGCACAGTTGGTTTCTTTCCATATATTCCAAGAACAGCTTCTCCATAAACTTCATACTCTTTAAGGACCTGAGAATTGGATAATTGTGGGGAGGGTAATACTCGAAACAAACAGGAGGCAGTGATTAAGCAGATAATAATATCCAGCCACATGTACAACTATACCTGACGGCGCGTGACACCACTGCTTGGAACACCATAGACAGCGCTATCTACATAAGCCAAAGTCTGCCATGGGCTGTTCAAATTTATAATCAATTTCAAATCACTGAACAAATTTTGCGACCATTAAAGAGCACTGCTTGACATAGCTAAACACCTAATTAAGTATGATCTATATCATTGCATTTGATATCAAGTATGATCTATATCATTGCATTTTATATCATAAAACAAAATAATACCTTTCTTCAATACCATAAAACATTCCCTTGGATTATTCATCCCGTTGCAGTATGGCCCTCAAATTTCAAAGTTAAATGAATCTGAAGACATAGATGAACCTATGAAAGTTATTTTTGTTGTGTCATACGTACTTATTATAGGCAGCACGTCCTACCATTACACCATGAGCTCCTTCCAGCAATGCCGCATTCACCTGTATACTCAAATATCCATGAAAAATTGGAGAGTCACGAATGTCATTTCAAATGATGGTGCTAAAAAATTTTACCAATCAGACAATTACACAAACTCAAAACAAAATGGTAGTTTCCCCAGCCTAAGTATCACCAAATCAAGATCTCAATCTATCCATGAGCTACTCAAGTTCAGCTTAATTAGTTTGAACTCAATTAAGTTTGAACTGCTTGATAATTGAGTTGAGTCAGCTTGAGTTCGATTTTTGAACTGAAGTAGCTCCTGAGCCTAATCTTGTAATTGAACGTTTGTTTTCATTGCAAGACATTTAAACATAACAAATTATCAACTACATTGTACTTACAAAACTTGAGTTTGAGCTCAAGCTCGTATTTGGGCCTAACTGAGCCGAGACTCATATTTCATAAAATAATTGATTGAGTCTCTATTACTCAATATGAGTTGAATTATATTAATAGTCTGTGTCAACTCAACTCAGTATCACCACGCCTTAGATACAGACATGAAACAAAACACAATTGCAAATCAAACTCACCAATTTCCACATTGATAACAGATTGCTTAAAAAGATTGCATTATATACTTGAGCTCCACTTCTCACTTTGACACGCTTGCAGTCAAGCAGAATATATAGTGAATAAACAAGACAAGTAAATCGCTTTGCTTCCTCTTATTGATCAAGGACATGGATCACCATGATATAGTGGGCCAATCATTCATGTCTGCTTCCAGGCTCCACAAATCAATCTAAAATTAACTTGACTAAAGTATGATTTACCTCATCAATAGAGTTTATGCCTCCATTTATCGTAAACTTTAAGTCTGGAAAGTCACGCAATAGACCATAAAAGTATTCATATCTGCATATGAGAAAATGAAATGATGAGCTGAGCATACTGTACTGTTTCCCAAGCACAATAATTAAACCATTTAAGAAAATACTCAGAACAAAAATAACAAAAAACATAAGAAAAGAAGAAGAAACAAACAAAAAACCAAAGATAGGTTTCCCTAACATATTTTTTATATACGTACTTGAGAGGAGGAACCCGACGATTGTCAGCAGGGCTGATGCCATTGAGTAGTGCCTTACGAGAATGTATAATAAAATGTCTCGTTGGTGAGAGAGAAGAAACCTTATAAATGAAGTCACCTGTAGAGTAATAAAGCACCATAAAGTTAGGCTTAGAGGCATCACGACAGCTCACTTAAAGGTTATGATTTTACTGAAAACTATAGCACCAAGAACTTTTGGGATGTAATGTGGCCAAAAAAGGAAAATCAGAATTTACAAAACTTATACAGTGGTTAATCATCTTTGCTAAAGTGGCCCTCAAAACCAGTTAACTGAGTGCAAAAAGAGGCAGACAATTGTAGTGAAGAAACTGTAAATAATTGCATGTTTGTGAGATTAATATTTCTTTTAGTCCATAAAAGCATCCCTTTCTAGCTTGACATTATATTGTCCCAAACCAAGGCATTGCAATTGTTCACACACGTATTAAATTAAAGCCATAGCCCCAGCGTAGCAAAGCAAGTGCTTCGTAGTGGCACTCCATCTACCTTGACTCTAACCTTATAAGGAAGGCTTGATGCAAAGCAGTCATAATCCAAATTAAACATCAAATTTCCTATAAGAACTATTGATAGCAGGATGACGATCCCATTATACACCAAATGTTCAATCTGTTCTCTCTTTAGTTCTTGAACATTAAGATAAAGAAGAGACAATATTATAGAAAGTAAGTCTTGCATTTTACTTGCTAAGCTAGAAGAAAAATTGGACCTTACAAAGCTCATTGTATGAATCATGGTCATCAACACCAATTCGGCATTTCACACTGACCGGAGCATTTGTTTTGGCAGCAATTACTGACATGGCCTCACCAACAAACTTCCTCGCAGAGACCAACAATTCTATCAGAACACACCGAAAAAATCCCAACAGTGATCATACCAGTCCAGAAAAATTAGCATAATAAACTCGAACCTTCGGATCAAGCATGAGACGAACACCAAAGCACCCATGTCCAGCTACCCTTGGACTAGGACACCCACAACTAGTGAATAAAGAAAGCAAGCATCAAAAGACTAATGATAAAACATAAAAATGGGATCATAAACTAATAAAAAGAACAATAACTGACTTAAAATTGATCTCATCATAGGAATAAGCATTAGCGAGTTCAGTTGCTTTGGCCAGGTTTTCCAAATTGCTGCCTCCAATTTGTAACACTATTGGATGCTGTTCCGGAGAAAAAGCCAAGAACCTATCCTGACCAGTATCAACAGTAGTGGAAACTTAGTTTGTCACATCATTGGAAATTCACCTACATGATTTACAAAAAAGACCACTGGCTAGACTCCTTGTTTCTGCAGTCCATGAATATGAAGAATCTTGCCAACTTACCAAGTCATGCTCTTGATAAACAATTGTTTCAGCGGCAAGCATCTCAGTGTAAAGCCATGCATGTTTTGAGATGAGACGGGCAAGGGTCCTATAGTGATGGTCTGTCCACTCCATCATTGGAGCAACACTGCGAATAGGGAACTCATGGATCACTACACCAGAATATGGTTCAAAACAACAGAAAGGGACAAGTAGCTAAGATACCTAAACAAAGGAGGAAAATAGCGCCCAGCAACCATTAGAGTTTTCGTATTCGATCGATGTTTCAGAGCGTCAGCTGATATGTTCCTTGAATTGGCCAGATTCAAACCAAATCGAAATCTGCGAGGGTGTTTAAGGATAATAGAATGAGTAGGAGTAAATGAAGCAATCAAAGTATATCCCGCAAACTTCATCATCTCTGTGATCAGATTGAGGCCTGCTCCTTAAGGTACCTATTCAAGAAAAGAGAAGTGCTTACACACGGAGATGTGTGAATGGAGTAAGCTCACTTAAATTCACACATATGCCCACTTTCTGCCTCATACAAGCATCTTCCTAAACCATACATGGTTTATTTCAGTTTTGACCTTCGTCAGCTCCAATATCGAATGCATCCTCACTGTTCTTTTCTTTTCTTTTCTTTTCTTTTCTTTTTTTGACAACTAAAATACCCAACCTTCGGTAGAGCAGACACGTTTGAAGCTACGCAGCTTTCAACTCATTAATGATTCCATTTACAGAAAAGCATTTCCAAGAATCTACTCACCGTATAATATTGCCTCCAAATCGAGAGAGAGAGAGAGAGAACTTTCAGCGAATATAACAAATTAAAATAGCAGCTTTACTTAGAAAGCAAAGAGACAATATCAAGGAGAACACCCAACGATGACCCAGAAATCCCCTCAGAAGTTTAACGAACCAAAAGTCAGTCCCTTGGAGTACCAAAACACTCTGGCATTTAATCAAACAGCTAGAGAACACTTGCATCCCCAACACCTGAGCATCCCCACAACGCAAACATTAGTGCAAGAGTAGAGGTGAACGAGACAGAGAATTACATCGCCAATGATACCCTCTCCGGAAATTCTGGAGGAGCTTCGCAGCTTCAGCTCCGCAAAGACGGCGTTTTCCTGTGACTCCAAAAGCTTCCGCCTACACGCTATCTTCCTCACCAAAAACGCAACATCTCCTCTCCGCCTTATCTGCGGCCATTAGGCTAGATGCGATGCTTTTGGGCCGGGCCGCGATGGGCCCCAAGCGAAGCCCATCCGTCCGCTAGAGTCGATTGTGCTGCCACTGGTCGTACGTGTGGTGGATAAATAACTACCCCAAGAAAACTGCCACTTCCTTTTTTCCTTATCATCATCACTTTGCATTACAGAGAACTTTCCATGGCTGGTCTCAGCTTCAATCCCACCAGAGTCCGGACCCCTCCTCTACAACCTCACCAACCCATCTCCAATTTCGCCTCCTTCCCGAAATTCACCGACCTCCCCCATCGTACTCCTCGAGGTCTCGCCGGAAACCCGCGGCTCGTGCACCGGTTTCGGCCCAACTCGGTGTCCGAAAGCTCCGTTTCGACAGAGAAGGAGCCCGAACTCAACGAGGAAGAACGAGGTCAAGAAGATGATGACCCGACGGCAGAGTTGTGCTACCTCGACCCAGAAACCGATCCCGAGAGCATATCGGAGTGGGAACTTGATTTTTGCTCCAGGCCCATTCTTGATATCAGGGGCAAGAAGCTGTGGGAGCTTGTGGTGTGTGACGATTCGCTTTCTCTTCAATACACCAAGTATTTCCCAAACAATGTGATCAATAGCATCACCTTGAAGGATGCTATCGTGTCCATTAGCGATGAACTGGGCGTTCCTCTACCGGAGAAGATTCGCTACTTCAGGTAATTTTATTGCATCAGGAACAAGAGTCACATGGACATCAGTGGATCTAACCACCACTCTCGTGCCTATAGAATTACATGGCTGTGTTAATTCTTTTGTTCTGAGTAAGAACTTTGACTAAAAGTTTTGGTGCGTGGTCTGATAGGTCTCAGATGCAGACGATTATCACAAAGTCATGTAAGGAGCTCGGCATAAAGCCTGTTCCGAGTAAGCGGGTATGTACAGTTTGCTAAGTTGTTATGGTTCCATTTGTATCTTCATGTTATTTTGTTCACTTGTGAATCCCTTTAGATGGGAACATTCACTGGTAAGATAATAAAAAAGGATTCAATCTTGTCTCCGTTGAAAATTCGAAATGAAGTTGGATGAGCATATTAATCCTAAATTGTTGGACAGATACTAAGGTTCTGACATCTTCTTGACTTTGTGCCTTGTATTGGATAGAAAGAATAGCACGTCTATTTGATAGAAGATTCCTCATCAGCCACTCTAACATTCTCTTCACCCCCTTCCTGCTGTGTTTTGTCTAACTTTGTATTTATGTTTTAGATAAGTGAAAAGTACTTCAGGATGTGATGGACATGGATGGGTTAGCATGTTGCTGCTGCTTCCATCTTGCTCTATTTGTAATGGATAATATAGCTTCACTTTCTTCCTTTTTTCTTCCTTTGGGTATTGATTCTGTGGTTTTCTTAGTATCACTTGAGGAAGAAATTTTTCTACACGTTAACTTTGCATGCTCTGTGTACTGACTTTCATTCAGTAATGTTTGTATTTCAGTGTGTATCACTACTGCTCTGGCTAGAAGAGCGGTATGAGACAATGTATACACGTCACCCGGGTTTTCAGAAAGGATCCGAGCCCCTTATGGCTCTTGATAACCCTTTCCCAATGGAACTTCCTGAAAATCTGGTTGGGGAGAAGTGGGCATTTGTCCAATTACCATACTCAGGTACGAACCCTTCAGTCATGATTGTCCTCGTGAATTAATAGTTTCATGTGAAGGCATTACAATGATCTCTATAGACGCTTGTGGAGATTAGAAACAAGGGTGTGTGCTTAGTCTTTATATCTTGACATCCATTTTTTCCACATACAAGCACACACATTTTTGAAGTCTTCAGTTGATTTATTGTTCTCTTTCTTTGTAGCTGTTTGTGAGGAAATCTCCGGCTTGGACACAAGATATGTGTTCGGTTCAGGTCTGGATTTGGATTTATTGGGCATTGAGATAGATGACAATACGTTGATACCAGGGTTGGCCGTTGCATCTTCACGTGCACAACCACTAGCAGGTGCATTCTTTTTCTGCATATCTCTTGCATGACATTAGCATGCTACTGATTCTATTGCATCCTGCCAGAATCTTCTAGTGATAATGAAGTATCTTGAGCTTTCACTCACTTGACATACAGCGCGGCAGTGTGTAGTTATGATTAAAGTTTCACCATCTGACGTTCAATTTGGCATTAAGGAAAGGTTTATGAAGCTTGACTAACAGCAGCTCCTCACATCCATGCATCATAAAATGAGGCTGATATCCTAGGACTTATAGCCAGCGGCAAAGAGCAAGTGCACCTAATATTTTGACATCTATTCCTGGTGGCTTTGATGTCCACTAATTAGCTGAACTGGGAATGAATCGAGATGATGCATTAATCGGAAAACAGTAGTACATTATTAGTATGCGACAGTCCTTGTGAGATTGACAGAATTAAAACTCACAGTTTGGTGTTCTCAGTACTCTATCCATTAATACTATGTTTTGTTAAAGGATTCATGGAATCATGAGTACATAACTATTTTCTAGCTAGGCTTGCTTGCATAGTTGCATACTCGCAGTTGAGTTTATCTCTTCTTAACACTTGTTGTTTCTTAAGAGCTATCTCTCCTCTAACCATCACACTGGTCATCTAACCGTAATGACACTTGGCCTCGTAAAATTTTATATAGTTATATTCACTACAGCTCTCAAAATTTAATTATATTATAATCTTTGTTCCACTGCCACAGCTTGGATGAATGGACTGGAGGTCAGTTCAATTGAAGCTGACACTGGTCGAGCCTGCTTGATTCTTTCGGTTGGAATTTCAACACGTTATGTTTATGCTACCTACAAGAAAAATCCCGTGACTACAACTGAAGCCGAAGCTTGGGAATCAGCAAAAAAGTCCTGTGGGGGCTTACATTTCCTCGCCATCCAAGAGGACTTGGATTCAGATGATTGTGTTGGATTCTGGCTGTTGCTAGACTTGCCGCCACCTCCTGTATAACCTTCAGCATCAACAATATCTATAAACAATACATTGAGCCTACTTTTTCTATCGAAGATATATCTATCTTAATCTTCAGATATAGAAGAAATTGTTAGTCCACCTCTATTGTTTAAATTCTCCAACAGTCAATTTGGCAACTAGGTTAGCTATGCTGACTAGCATCTATCAAATAACGTATCAGATCCACATTCATGCAAAGAAACAGTAATACACCTAGGAAGGGCACAAGATTGACATCATTGAGGAGCCTCTTATTACAGCCATTCCGCTGATTAAATGGTCTGGGCTTGTAATGGTAAAAAAAAGTGATAATGTGAAAGGTGATCGAAACTAATATGGCAGCAGAGAAACATTTGAGAAATTTTGTCATTTTCTACACAGTTTAAACACTGTGGTCATTAAGGAACGCCATCCCATTTGTGTGGTCAAAAATGCCTACCTAACATGCTTACTAGGCGATCAATGATCAACTGGATCTTGCATTCTGTTAGTCCGTGACTGGCAAAATTCAATATTCAACTCCATGGTCAATTACAGTAATCACATTCAAACTTCTAATTGTTTTAACTTTTTGTCGAGCCCGCTCCTGTCATGGGGAGGAGAAGATTCAATTCCAAACGTAATGGTTTGTGACTGTAACTCTCCAGCATGTATTGCAAGAGAACAGTTAAAAGAGTTTCACGCCGACAGTTTCCAGTAAGAAGGTATATTAAAAAAGTGAGCCACTTTTATAAAAACAGAGATCTTAATGAGTTGCAACATACACCATGAAGATGCTTGCCGTCATAATTTACTAACAACATTGGATTCTGGGAATAACATACACAATCTCTAGCTCTTACAACAATGGAGATGGCTTAACTTCGCTTATTTACTGATTACCAGGGCTGCTTTGGCATGGACACCCAAGCATAGTAAGCACAAACAATCTTCTGAGACATGTACACATAAACAGCAAAAGATAAACTCATCAGAGCCAAATCTTTCCAGTCACCCTTCCTCTGTGGCCTCAAATTGTGCTTCAATCCCTTCCCTATCTTCTCAAAACCATCTATCATTCCAGCAAAGGTTGGCTTCTTGCTCTGCTTTTCTTTCTTCGGCTTCTGCGTCACGGGATCGTCATGCTCTCGGTCACGGGCCATGCAAGAAACGGCGATAACGTGCTTGGAAGAGTCACTACGCTTGACTTCTTGAATCGCAGCAGATCTGCCGCGGAAGTAGGGGTGATGGAATGAGAAGGAAGCCATGGACGGAAGCTCACAAGGTTGGAACTCGAAGTCTCCGTGACTCGTGAGTGGTTTTGAATAATTGGAACAAGAGTGGTCAGAGGAGGTTCTATGACATGGCGGGATGGGTCTGTGCAGTGATCAAGATGCAGGATTTGACCGCCCCTTGTCGATGAAGAAGAAGATAACCTCTACTCACATCAATTTTTAGAGAAGCCGGGAGCGGAACGGAGAACCAAATGTGAATATCTGTCCTGCGAATACGAACAAAAGAGCAGAGAAGAGTCGCCAACAGATATTTCGAGGGCGTAGACACGACGAGAATGGATAAGCCTAACATGATGGGCCGGGCCGGGCCGGGCCGGGTCGCGACTGGCCCAGACACGGGTTCCCAGATCAAAAAGAGGCCGGTCCTTGGTTGCTCAAGCAGGCTCAGCCTCACTCCCTTATTGATGATCCGAATTTGAGGAAGATTTGCCAATATGGTGTGGGTACGGACGGACAGAATTCCTCTAAATCCTCCTTACTCATGTTTTTTGCCAAAGCCCATCAGCAAGTATCCAATTATGTGTCGACACTCAATTTTCCAGATTAATCATTCATTAAACAAGTCATATATTTCTCCACGCATCCTCTGAAGAACTGCCCAAGTACTTGAGAAAGATTTGAGTACTTGGGATTCTTTTTTTTTTGTACATATCTGTTTCTCTTGTTTAATTCGAAGGAGCCCCTTGCTTGATGATTGAACAACATATAGAATTGTCAATACCTACTGCGTGGAATGCTAGCTAGACTACACGTGATATATAACAAATTGTTTAAAGGAAGCTACAAATTGGACGAGCGGCGGGTGGGGGTTGACGTTATATTGGGATGATTCAGATTTACTAGCAAGCTCCATCCCCACACGCGCGCACACATTCTCGCCAGATCAGACGGTCAATCGCATTCAGATCTCCATTAAGAGCCTTCCACACGCACGCTCGAGCACACCCCCCGATTCATCCCCCACTTTGGAAATTTATTTTTATTTATAATTTTTTTTTGGGGGGGAAGAGGAGAAGAGGAGACCACCAAAGTCAAAAAAGGTTCGAGTGGGGGCATTCAATGCAGCCCGGGTGCGAAAAGAGGGGATGCGCAGTGCGCACCTTGCGTATCCGAGTCGTCTTCCTCTCTTTCTCTCTCCTCGTCTCTGTCTCTGTCTCTGTCTCCGTCTGCGGACGGGGAGGGGAGAGAGAGAGAGGGGAAAGAGGGGCGCGACCAACGAGGAACAGTGGTTAAACTGCGTTGACTGATTTTCACTGCAACAATGACTTTTCTATGTTTGTGTCTGTTGTCTCTCTCCTCTTCTCTCACTTTCCGCAAATTTGACTCCCCCCACCCCAATGCCCTCCTCCAATCTCGATCCAATAACCTCCACGTGTGCAGTGCACCCGCTGCCCTAATCTTTCCGCCCTGCCCACCACCACCACCTCCGTCCTTCCTTCCTTCTTTACTTCTTCCGTCTTCCTTCTCTGGATCCATCCATCCATCCATCGCTCCTCCTCCTCCTCCTCCTCGGTGTCGGTGGTGGTTCTCCGCTTCTCGCCTTTCGACCGGGTGACCTCATCCCTTTTTTGTTCCTTGCTTCCTCCGAGGTCTAGCTTCCGACTGGCCCGATTAGGGTTCCCTCCGGTTTGGTTCGGTTCGGTTCCCTTCCTAAAGCTCGAGCCTTTTCGGCTCGCCTGCTGCTGCCGGAACTGGGATCGGACATGATCCCGGGCCTGCGGGACGCGATTTCGGAGCCCATCGTCGCCGTTCTCCCTTGAGCCGTTCCTTTCGTTGTCTTCTTTTTTCTTGGGTTCGGCGGCGGGGTTTGAAGCGGTCGGTCGGATCATGAAGAGGCTGCGGTCCTGCGATGATCTCGACTACTATGGCGACAAGAGCCTCTGTAAAGACTCTGCTTCCAACCGCTCCTCCTCTTCTTCCCACCGCAGTGGCTTCTACTCCGCCAAGGGCGCCGGCGGCGGCGGCGGCGATGCTCCTCCTCGCAAGGTGTTGCTCACTTCTTACTCCTCTCGATACGACCGAGATCGGTCCCTCGACGACGACGCCCGCGACGGCCTGAGGATCCCCCGCAAGCGCTCCGACCACGATTTGGAGCGCTACGATAATCGCAGGAAAGGGCTGGGCTCGGGGTTTGGCCCCGATAGGCACAGCGATAGGAAGGGGCACGGTGTCGATTTCGCGGACAGAGCAGATGGGTACGGCAGCGGCAATAATCGCGGATTCGCTCACCGATCGGATGGCTTTTCCGGCCCCAAGGAGTTTCCTAAGAAATTCCGATCGGAGAGGGACAGATCGAGGCGTGAGGGGAGCACTTCGTCGTCCTCTTGGCAGAGATACGGGAATGGGAGCAAAGAAGTTGACGAGGGCAGAAGTTTCAGAGCTGGATTTATGGAAGATAGGGAGAGGAAGGCGCTGAGGGATGTGAAATCTCCTACGTGGTCGAAAGATTCGGGGAGTGAACAATCTCGGAGAGGTTTCAGAGATGGAAAAGTGAGGGAGAAAGAGAAGGAGAAGTCACCTAGCGTGTCCAGAGGCGATTCCGGTAGTGAGCAGCAGTCTAGGATGAGGTCGCCGCCGAAAAATCTGGAGGCTGGAGAGGTTCAGGTGAAAGAGAAGGAGAAGTCCCCGAGCTGGTCGAGCGAGAGGTCGAGGAGTGTGGAGACCAAGAAACACGAGGAGTTGCTGGCCGAGAGTGGCAGTAGTAGCGAAATGGAGGAAGGAGAGCTGGAACCAGAAGCGGCAGGTGAACTTAAGTTGGCTCCTGAGGCTGGGAATGGAGGAAGCCCCAAAAAGGCTGATCAATCGGAGTCTGTTCATAGGGAAGTTGTAGAGAGTGAGGGTAGAGCCGAGGTTGCTGAAGAAGTCGGTAAGTCGCATTGTGAAGAAGGGAAGCAGTGCCCTGAAGGAAGTCCAGTTGAGGAGAAGAGGGAACATACAGACGAGGCCTTTCAAGATCATGGAAAGACTTCAAATGACGAGATGAGTGGGAGTAATGGCGAGGAAAGTGAAACTGAATCTGATAGTGCAATTGTCAAGGATCGGGAGATTCTGAAAGGGGAGGAAGAGAGCTGGGGAGGTCACTTGGAGTCTGCAGAGGAAGTTGTTCATTATAGGGTTATTGGGAATCAATTACATGATGAAGAACCTCCTAAACAAGACAAGAGTATTGATCTTGAACTCAAGGAAGAAGGTGCAGAATCGCAGGAGTTCAATCTAGGAGAACCAGCAGGGCCTGTGCTGCCTGATGATAATACGGGCTTGGGTGGAGAAAGGCTTGTACATAGCTCCAAGGACAAAGGCAAGAGCGTTGCTTTTATGCCAATCAAAGTTGCTGAAGATGCCGAAGAACGCGTATGGGTTGAAAGAGAATTTAGAGATGTTGTGAGTAGCAGGGATATGGACATGGAAGGGCCGAGCACTAGGGGTTTTGAGTTATTCTCAAGCTCTCCTGTTAGGAAGGCAGAAAAATCAGATAATGTGGCCCTTACTAGGCAAAATGATGACAAACTGGGGATGGAGCAACTCGATCTTTCTCTGAGCTTGCCAAATGTGTTGTTACCTATTGGCGCCACAGGTGACAACACAACCACTGCTCCTGCTTCCCCTAGCCAATGCAGAAGTGTGCAGTCCTGGTCTACTTTTCGTAGTAACTCAGAAGGCTTCACGCAGTCAATGTCCTTTTCGGGATCTCAATCCTTTTTCCACAATCCAAGTTGTTCTCTTACTCAGAATTCAGTAGATTATGAACAATCAGTGAAGAGTCGCCCTCTGTTTCAGGGAGTTGATTGGCAGGCACTAGCTCAGAATGAGGCTAAGCCTATGGAAGCTCCAGTGTATCAAGGATCTCTCAGTAATGGAAACGGCTCTCTTTACCAGTCTCAAGCTGTGCAGGGCAATTCAAATGGTGATCTCGTCCAAGGACTGAATCTTAGGGCAGAGGGAAGCAGTAAAATGGTCAGTGGACTGGAACTGAGTTTTAACAAACAAGTGTTGGGAGGGCAGACAAAGCGTCATGATGATGTCAAGTCCCCTTCACAGAGCGTTGGATCTCATGATCTGGGGACGAGTTATGGCTTTGATAAGAAACAAGCGGCAAGGGAGAAACATGGTGGTAGCTTATACAGGAGTGGTAGCCGAAAGGAGCCCAATCAACTATTGATGGGTGGAAGTGGAACTGAATTTGTTGAGTCGCTCATTGAGAAGATGGTTTCGGAACCATTGTATGAAATTGCTAGAAAACTCTGCGAGATGAGAGAGGAATCTTTGGCAAAGTTCAAAGAAAGTATCCGGGAGTTAATGGTTAATGGAGATAAGCATCAGCAACTATTGGCTTTTCGAGAAGCGCTGCAGAACAGATCAGATATAACTGTTGAGATGCTATTGAAATGCCATCGAGCTCAACTGGAGATCTTGGTTGCCCTAAAAACTGGTCTGCCAGACTATCTTCAAGTTCCATCCGGTCTTCCATCGTCCGATTTGGCTGAGATTTTTCTGAATTTAAGATGTAGAAATGTTTCCTGTCGGAGTGCTTTACCTGCTAATGGGTGTGACTGCAAGGTTTGTGTAAAGAATGGCTTTTGCAGTGATTGTATGTGCCTGGTCTGCTCCAAGTTTGACATGGCATCCAACACATGTAGTTGGGTTGGTTGTGATGTTTGTCTTCATTGGTGTCATGTGGAGTGTGCTATAAGGGAATCTTATATTAGGAATGGACATAGTGCGGCTGGCACCCAAGGAATGACAGAGATGCAGTTTCATTGTGTTGCTTGCGATCATCTGTCTGAGATGTTTGGATTTGTGAAAGAGGTTTTCCAAAATTTTGCCAGGGGATGGAATGTTGAGAATTTTTACAGAGAGCTCGAACATGTCAAGAGGATTTTCCAGGCAAGCAAGGACTTGAGAGGGAAACGATTATATGAAGTTGCCGATCAGATGCTGGTGAGATTGGCAAACAAAGCTAACCTTCCTGATGTATACAGTCACATCATGACTTTTCTGAATGGTAATGTTCTGAATCCTCAAGCCTGGTCGTTCCTGGTCTGACTATTTGTTACTTTAAAGGATTTATTTAGATACGCCAGACATGCATGTTGGATAGATTTTCTGCATCGACTCTTTATTTTTAGATTTTTGAAGTAAAGCTTAATTTTGAAAGAGGGATGCAAATTTAAGGGATAAGGACACCTGTGAGTAAACTACGAAGAAATACATAATTATGGGCAGCTATGATATATGTTTCTACTTGGAATCCTTTCTGATGGATGATGTACTGCCTCACTATATTTCTTCTCTATTATGAATGCGTAGGCTGTAGGGTGAATCAGATAGGTGGATTCATACTTAAATCCATCCCTGAAAATTTTAGCCTATCCCCCCCCCACCCCCCCAAAAAAAAGAAAAGAAAATCTTGCTAGGCTATTTTTTGCTTTTGTGTCAAGAATCATAAAACTTTGACCTGAATCAGAAGTTGTTTATAGTGCAGGAAGAATTGCATACAGAATATAGAAGATTCAGTGGATATAAAAGAAACCAATATTAAGTAAATGTACTTGGGACTAGATTTGTTTAAGATTGTACGATTAAGTTAGTAGAAAGCTAACATTTCTGCACTTTGCTCGACTGTGTTGTTAACTGGAATCTGCTATTTTGTTCTTCACTGTGATGGCAGAATCTGATTCAGCTAAATATGATAAAACTCTGGATTCTGGCATTGAACGAGGGAAAGGAATCAACAATGTGGTTGGAACTAGCCAGGATATGTCGTGGGTCACAGCTGCAGTAGTGGAAAAGGTTCCTTTCCAAGGGGAACGTGTAAGCAGTATAGTTCCAAGCCCCAACATTGGCCGGAGTGATAAGCATGCTTTGGAATTGGAGTTACAGAGGAGTGACAAGAAAGAACCATTGTTTGATGAGTTGGAAAGTATTGTCAGAATTAAACAAGTGGAAGCAAAGATGTTTCAAAATCGTGCTGATGATGCAAGAAGAGAAGCTGAGGGACTGAAACGTATAGCAGCGGCCAAGAATGAAAAGATTGAAGAGGAGTACACAGCCCGAATTGCAAAATTGCGGTTGCCAGAGGCTCAGGAATTGCGCAGACAAAAATCTGAAGAGCTGCATGCTTTAGAAAGAGCCCATCTAGAATATTACAACATGAAGATCAGAATGGAAGCCGATATTAAGGATTTATTATTGAAAATGGAAGCAACTCAAAGAAACCTTGCCCTGTAACATTGAATGTTTGACAACCTGTCTCTTAGTAAGTGTCAATTCTTCAGGTAATTTCACCAGCTAATGGCAAAGACGTGTGCTCCCTAGGGTTGTTGGTTTGTTTGGAGGCAAACAAGAATCTGTACAGGGACCGCAACATCTGCTCACATGTAATCGACCAGTTCCCTTAGTCTATGCAACTAGGACTAGGACATGTTCTAGCTTCTATCTTCCTCTTTTTGTTAGCATGGGCTTACAGTCAAATGATTAGTTTAGGATTTCTTGAATGAAGAATTCTATATTGATATGTTGTGCATCCAGTTTTCTGAACAAGTTGGAATGACAATTGGGAATTAGGATATTGTGTCTCGGTTAATGCTCGTTATGTGTTTGCCGATCATTGCTGCACTGGCTTGGTAGCTGCAGCCGACAAACTTTTGGGTACTCGTAATTGAAGTTGACGGTTGTGTCGTGCTAAATTAGTACTCGAGAACTTGCTCTATTGGATTATGAAAGACGCAATTCTTGCATGCTATCGTCTTGATAATGAACATTTACATTAATACGATGTAAATTCAACAGAGATAGGAGCAAGTTCACCTGGGTTCATCTGTGGATTTCTTATGGCCATTAAGAAGTCTCTGTATTTCGACCCATAAAAAAAAAGTCTCAGTAAAGTAGGACAATCTTTCTAGGCCTTTGCTCCTCTAGTCATGATCATCGAAATTGCAATTTGGATGGTTTTACGAGCGAGATATTAGGAATTCTGTTTTCATTGGATAAAAACATTCACAAGAGTCAAAACAAGAAGAACAACGCCGGTTGAATCGCAAAAATCACTAGAATTGCAAATTAAAATCGCTTTCGTTCTTGACTTTCAATAGCTCTAATGCTCTTAGGCCGGGATCGAACGGAACTCTCTTGGATCCATTAGGCTTTAATGGACATAACGAAGTTACAAAGAAAATTATGATCAGTAGACCATTTACGGTAACGAACGATTCTCTGAGAAAAATGGTTTGTTCTTGGTCATATGAAAACAAAAACGGAAATGAAACCGTCAAGGACCAGCAAGTATCTCCTGTCCCTTAGCACGGATTGCAATGCATGCCCATCACTCAGTCAACCCATGGAGAGCACAATCGTCCCCTGGCTATATCCCAAACCAGCTGCCCGCACGCAAGATTCCATGGATGACCCCGTCCATGTCCATGTCCTTATCAGGAGGAAGCTCAAGCCACAAAGGACAGCCAAAATGCGATATCACCTGGGCGTCCGAGAAGATGAGCCTGGTTATGATTTGCCAACTCCTGCACTGCCAACTATAGGCACGAAACAAGCTGATTCCTCCAAGTCATCGTAATCTTCTCGCTCTGACAGAATAAGTGGTAGGATATGCTCTCGGCCATAAGCTTTCCCAGTGTTATCATCCCCTGCCCCTCCTAGCTGAAAAGGGAAAGCATTACAAGCTCGCTTCTCCTTCTACTTCTTCCATGAAGAAGTCGAAATTCTCTGTCTAGTGAAGTGATTGGCACTGCCATCCACCCCCATAACAGAGCCGTATTTCCCCTTCTCTTGGTAACACATTCGTTGTCTTGCTTCTGGAAGTGGAAGGATGTCCTTCTTTACTCTAATACGAGGACAGAGCCTGAGTTTTGAATGCATGCAGTTTACAGAGGAAGGCAAGGCATACTTCGGTGAGTCTCTGGATAGGGAGCTTCATCCGCTTTGCTGCGAAGGCCACACGATATCAAGTCTCTAGCAGCATAAGTTGCGGTTAGATGCTCCCTGATAGCTTGCGGAGAACAGTGATATTCCAAGGAGAGCGGATATAGGAATTGGAGCAGCCTAGATTAAGAGTTCAAGCTCTGCAAAATTAATCTCATCTCCTACCGTTGAGAAAACCGCCTGCCCCAAAGGTGATTGCTTTGAATGTGAAAATCTGGGCAAGGATCTTATCGTCGAACCCATGATATCTTCTGCACTTGACTTCTTCCTCACCCGAGTTGAACTTGGAGATAAAGCTCTCTCTATGCTAGTTTTCCTGGGTATCTGACAACACTTCTCTCCTTCCTGTCACGCAATCAGAGTCTTTCTCCGGCGAGGATGTTTTTCAAGCGTCAAGTAGGCAGGAAAGCTTCTTCCTGAGGTCCTTCATTCTCCTAAATCAGGCCATGGCGCTACCCTTGCTCCATGAAAAACTAGCTTCCACTTGCTCCCCTAGCATGTCCGCTTGTCTCGCGGGTTCCCCTTTCAAGCTCTCCTACATCTACCATATCGGCAGGAAAGATGGACATGAGCAGTTGCAGTTCCACAGCGGCATATCAGGCACTGAAGAGCTTGCATTCAAGCTCGGCAAAGCTCATTCTGGATTATGGGTGCCGCCTTTGCTATTGCCAGGCAATCCAATGCATTATATGCAGTTACTACCGCAGAGATCAAGATTTATTACATTTGCTTCTGGCTCTGTGTGACGTGAGTAGAACCAAGGACTCCCAAGTCCGTGAGGGATGAAAACAGTGAGACTGAAACCAACACCTCGCTTTCTTGCTGCTACTTCCTTTCTTAAATTTAGGAGCAATCTTCAGTCAAAATTATAACTAAACGACAGAAATTTAGATTAAATTAACTTGTATCATGCATTGATCATAAACTTATGCCATAAGGTCAGTTCATTGATCATGATCTTTTAGCAAAAACTTCGCATAGTAAGCTATAATATCATCACTTATTTCTTTACTATTGAGTGATGATTTATTATGACAGTACACATCTCTTGTTCCTAGTTTTTTCTAGTTGTTAACAATGATTTCAGAGTCATCAGATCAAATAAAGAGATTGTATCTGAAACAACCGCTCCTTTTCATTTTATTTTCCCTTTTTTTTTTCTCAAACGACTCCATTTTGGAGAGAAATGGATGGAATCCTCTTTCAAAAATCTCTATCCAACTCTGAATGAAAATCGGAGGAGGATAATGCAGAAACCGTGTTTGGTTCTGAAGAACCAAGATTACCATCAACTAAAAACGAAGCAAGAAAGGATCTATTCCAATAAAAATAATAGATCCGTATGCAAATGTCCACATAACATATGCTATAGGGAAAGTTCCATTTCAAATAACAATCAAACCTCAAACATAAAAAAAAAAAGAAAAAAAAAGAAAAAGAAGCTGAATTAAAAATCGCTTCAACGGCCTCCTCAATCACACGTTTACTTGGATCACACCTACTATCATTTATAACAACTCCTATCATTACCTATGCTTGTGAATAAAGTCATCAAATCCCATGGAAGCATATAAAACATGTCACCACCATTTATAGACCAGAGGAAAACATGGGGTTAAGGCTAAAAACATAAGTGGGAAAAGGAATAATGATAAAATGACACAAATACTTGCTAAATGATGTAAGGTAATTTATGTAACGCTCCAGAGTGGTTCACAAGGCAAACTTGTGGAGAGTTTCCATTAAACTTTCAAAAGCTGCAACTTCCTTCTTCTTTTCACAGATAAATTAACCGAACTAACAGCAAAATGATATAAAAATGGCCAACAATATCTCTGAGCTCCCACTTCAACTCTCTTCATCAGCCAGCTTTGTTAGCCTTCGAATCCGGTTTTTGTCCAGCTTCAATTCCCCCAGATTTGACGTCACCTGAACAGCACCCATCTCCATGATGATGATGATGGTGGTGATGATGATGCCCATGCCCATGCCCATGACGATGATGATGATGGTGATGATGGTTCTGCTTTCCCTTGAGCTGCTTCCTCATGTCATATGCATCCTCTCCATCTGCATAATACTTTGCCTCCACGTCATGTATCTTGTACCCCAGTGTCTCAGTGTACAAATTGAATGCAGCACGATTGCTTTTACGCACATGCAGCGAAACATACTCAGCCCCATAAACCTGCGGAGATCTCTTAAAGGGATAAGCATGACATTTTTTGTTCATGCTTCGACATGTTCAAGCATTTTATGGGTGATGATCAGAAGTGAATCTTATAAAGGCTACTCACTTACTCATACTTTTAAGACTGAAAATTAGTGCCACTTCTTGTTAATGTGGCTTCAAACTAAAAGCTAACTGACTATGTTTCAGGCCACAAATATTTCCACCTATTAAGCTCAAGATAAGAGGTTCATCAGCGCAATATATTGTCCTCTAGCTACCACACACTCACAAACAAGCAGATAACCACCCACTTTTCACCGAAAGAAAAGATAACTATTGACATGGAGACAATTCTCCGCAGTATTTGAAAGAGAGACATGCACTCATATGACCATAGATGATGTGAAATATCACCTCAAATAAAGTCACTCATGATGTCTTCATTACTATATTTGCTTTGCCAGCATTAGTATGTGCATTGTGTATGAGATTACAGCTACACCATGATGTGCATATCAAGATGCTTCAAGTTATATAAATAGATTCGCATATACAAAGTATGCAAGGACTCTACAAATTATCATGTCTCCGAAGGACAATCCAGTAAAAAGTCCCTCTACTTGATAAATATTACCATGTATATACATATATGTGTGTGCACACACGTGCGTGCCAATACAATCACATTCACCACGCCTAAGCTAAACGAACTAAACAAACTGATTTCACCTAACCATGTTCTTACCTGGATTCGCACCTAACCATCATCAAAAGGGGACTCGGAAGGAAGACTAGTGCCCCAAAGTTATCCATAGTGAACTCTTAAAAATTTCCAGCAATTCACCACCAAATAAAATTGGGGGAAAAAAAGGCTCAATTATCGCAGTGCGAACAATTCCATGGTATCCAAATAGATCATGCCAAATAATACCCCCAAATTAAGCTCTACGATCGATTTTCCATGGTCTAGAATGATCTTCCATCAACATCATTCCGCTCTCCCAAATTTAACCTAATTCTGACCGAAATCTACAGAAGACGAGTATGCTTCGATCACAGAACTAGGTAAGACCAACCCAAACAACAAATCAATCAAAAGCCCTAAACTTCACATCAGAAAACAGCATCCCAAGCAAACTCAAGATACCGGCACACCAAAAAATCAAAAAAAGTCGTCACGGAAAGAGAAAAAAAACCTGTTCCATGGCATTCTGAGCAGCATTCATGAGCTTCGTGGCGAGTCCCAGCTTGCGATGAGTCCGGAGAACGGCGAGAGAGGTGATGTGGCCATGGCACTCGTTGGTCTCTTCCTCCATCTTCGCCAGCACGTACCCGACGATTCGGCCGTTGTAGTCCTCCGCCACGTAGAGAAGCTGAGGCCAAGAGAGGATGTGGTAGAGGTAGTACTTCATCTGGTAGTTCTCGGGCAAGCACATCAGATTGCAAGCCTGCATGGCCAGCAGATCGTCCACCGTGGCCTTGCGTATGCACACCATGGTCGATCTGGTTCCGCCGGATTCGAAGCTTCGGGCTTTCTTCGAGAGGGAGATACGGGTGGCGACGGTAGGGTTTTCTTTCTGCTCTGCGCTGTTCCGGAGAAGAAACGAAGAGACGGAAAATTAAAAAGAGAAAACGAAATTGTTTATAGGCTTGGGCTGGCTTGGGCTAGCTTGGTCCAGTCCATCGTATCCTTTCTTAGCCCTGGAATATTTATTATTGGATCAATTACCGTAAAAACCCAAATCATGCGCACAAAAATTCCGAACCTTTTTTTTAGGTGTTACTAGAAATCTTGATATTGTCAATTCGTCATCTGTGATATAGACGAATTTGTGATATAAGGGTGTGCTTGATAATATTTCTATTTTAGAAAATTATTTCATATTTAGAAATAATTATTTTTTATTTTTATTCCTTGAAATAACTTTTTAGTAAAAAAATGCATTTGGTAACTATATAAAATTTTTATTCTCGGAAGAGAAAAAGAATAGGAATGCACTCAAAAATAATTTTATGATGTAAAATTTCTTTTAATTTTTAATATTTTTCTTTCCTTTCTTCTTCTTCTTCTGACGACGGCAAGCAACAATCGGCATTGGGCAACGGAGATGGGTAGCAATTGGTTGTGGCTGTGGCGACAGGCAACTGAAGGCATTCGGTTAGTGATTGGTTAGAAGAAAAAGAAGAAAAGATAAAAAAGAAATGACTTATTCCAGAAATTATTCCCTAGAATAAAAAGGTGCTTTTTTTTTAACTTCTTGTTTTTGTTTCAAATTTATTCCTTATAGTATTTTTCTATTTAGGGGAATAAAAATGTAAAATGACGTTATCATATGGATTTTTGTTCTTTTTTGTTCCGAGGAACAAAACAACAAAAATCGGGAGAAATATAAACATTATCAAATGGAGCTTAAGGGTGTGTTTAATAACATTTTTACTCTTAAAAACAATTTATTTTGAAAAATAATTATTTTCTATTTCTTAAAGAGTCCTGTCCTATTAGGTCTATTGCTCAATCAAACTACCATTCTCTCTTAGTCTTTCTAATAAAATGAGTGGGCATACTCTTTGGGATGATTTTTAAGTAAAACAAGGTGTTTGATAATTACAAAATTTCTAATTTTTGGAATAGAAAAATAATAGGAATGCATTTGGTAATGATAAAAAAAAATTTCTTTTTTCCTTAATGGATGCAATGACCAGCGATCAACAATTGCTCGGATGGCTACTGCACTTTGGATTTTGGTCACCAATCGCCGATCAGCAGTCACTACTCGTTAGGTGAAGGGCAGCAGCTGGTAATAGGTGATAGTTGACGGTGGGCGAGTGGCAAATGGTTCTCAAGAAATAAGTTTTTAGAAATTGGTCTAAAAAACTATTTTTTTCTATTTCTTATTTCAAATATATTCTTTGTAATAACTTTCTATTCCATGGAATAAAAATACTAGTGGATATTACTAAACGGATATCTATTATTTTTCTATTTAAAAAAAAAGAATAGAAAAATTGGAATAAAACCAAACATGCCCTAATTATCTTGAACTTTTTTTAACTTTGAAATTATTTTAACATAACATATATACTCTCATTGGAGCTTATTGAAGGATGTCCCACATTACTTGGGAGAAATCAAGTCCCTCTATTTAAAAGCCTTCAGAGTTACTCTCACTTCACAAGAGCTCTTTTGTGGACCAGAACTTTAGTAGACACAAGAGCCAAGTTTCGATGAATCCCGTCTTAGCTTAAGTTCATGCGGAAGGGAGTCCCATATCCCCTTTGTTTAAACTTCATTGGCTGTGTTTGGTGGACAGGATAATTTGAATGCAATCGAATATAGTCCGGATAAAAAAGAAAATCCCACCTAGGGGTGGAATAATCCTTGACATGTAAAATCTGGAAAAAAAATTGAAAAATTTATAATCAAAATTCAGAATATGAACAAAAGCTTCTGCTATCCCTGCAAGCTTCTGCCCTCTGTTCCCATCATCTTTCTCCCTCTTCTTCTTCGACTTGTTTCTGCAGTTGTTGACGTTCACGACTCGCACACCACCACACGAAGACAAGAAAGCTATGAGAAATCCCTGAAATTCACTCTGCTTCACTCCGACTGGTGACCAGAGCCTTGATTCTGGTCTGGATTTTTCACGCCTACGTACAGGGAAGAAGTTGGGGGACCATCCGCCATTTATGGGAGAGCCTCCTTGTTAATGTCTTTGAGCCTTCTTTTTATTTTTCTCTCTTCCTTATTTTCACTGTTCTTATCACGCCGTTCAAAATCTTGGTTGCGAATTGACATCTGACTTGCAAAAGATGTAATTACCATCAATGGAGACTGAGAGTTGGCATTAATGAATTTAGAGATGAAGAGGCCTTCTCTCGCGGTAGCCCACACATGAGATGGTTTCGCTTGCCGAACGGGCGTGAGAGGAGCTTCCTTCGGTCGATAGCAAAACAATGAGGGTGTGAAGAGGGGAGGAGGCACGAGGACGATCCCAAGAGATATTGAGAGGATTTATAATCCTACCTTATCTTTTCTTATCCTAATTCAAATCCAGACGACCAAACGTAGCCTTCAAGTACATTTGTCATACTTTTATAACTATTGATTTGATATAAAAAGGAATTGAGGATATTTATGTCATTACAAGTGAATATGTCATACTTTTATAAGTATTGATTTTTTGTGTCAAGTAAAGAAATTGAAAATATTTATGTCATAGTGGGTAATTTAGTTATTTTGGTGACACAAAAATTTTGGGGTGTTTGTGTGATGACATACTTTGAAATTCTTTTGTGGTATTTGCCATTTTCTGTTTAGTCTCTAGGAGTGATCATCATTTATCAGTTTTATTTTATTACAGAATAGACTAGCATAAACTGTTTGTATTTTTTTTTTTTTTGGAAACAAAGATATTAAACCAAGCAGTCCATTTGAAAATGAACCAAAATCGAATCTTTGAAGTTCTACTTCGTTTTATGCCTCTTGCCTTCGTTTATGTTTTCCAAGTTATGAAAAGCACCGTGGGAGTGGACTGAGAGGTGGAGTGCAGGGTTTTTGCTTCTTGTCCTTAACTAGTTATTCGATTTGGGAAGATTTTCATAAAGGAAAGAGATTGAAACTTTTATAATGTCATGCTCATCTTTGGAATGAGAAAATGGGTGTGAAAATAGTACGGTGGAGGCCTTGTAAAAGTGAGTGAAAGGAGACAAAGTCGGTCCAACTTGCAGTTCCCCATGGCTTCTACCCCATCTCCAGCCCTTGGAATTGGTGAAGCTCATGTGAGTTCCACTTACGATCTGAGGATTTATCTGCATAGTGGAAAGGCCTTACTTGACCTGGGAAAAGACTCTGAAGGTAACTAGTTCACGATTTCTAATAACCCCATGTCATGACATTGAGTTGGAACACATTCTCGTATGGGCTAAAGCTGGTAGATACCATGATTCTTTAATGTCATCTGTTTGTTACATTGAAGCTCCTACACTGTTTCCTAGTCCCTTTGTCTTGATCTTAATCACTGAATTGATCCGAACATAGCACTCCTATGATAAAAGAAACACCGTTTTTCAGTACTCTTAATCGACGCTAAATTCCCTTGCGATGTTTCTGCTTGGTTTCACAGTAGCGGGAATGCCCTTCAGGCTTGGAGATTTCTGCTGGTAATCATTTGGCCTGCCACTTTTGTAGAAGCTAGGCACTTCGCTTGCGATTGAAGATATGAGAGAGAGCTTATTCTTGTACGGGGAATAGCTATCCGAGTAAGCATCAAAAGCTCCCGGCCTCAGTTTGGGGGAGCTCAGGGATCTCGCTTTTGCCTTGGCCGATTCGGTCGGGGCCATATAAGTCGGTATGGCAGGCGAACTTGGGAAATTGTCGTCTCCCATCGAGCATTGCTTTTTATGGCGAGGGTGCCTTCTTGGAGCAGATTGAGGGGAGTCCAGTGGCTCGATCTGTTGTTTTTTCGGACTATTTTTCGGCTTAAATTGTCTTCTATCCTCATCCTTTGGCTTTGGATGAGAAGTCAGAATCGGGTCTAGATCTTCGAATTCTTTGCTTTTAGCGAGTTGCGTGTCCACCCATTGCTCCAACCAATACCTCCACCTCCCGTTGGGTTTTCTATGTTCTGATTCTGCCGACTTCTGCATGATTTTACCCTCTATTCAGAAATGAATGGAAGTGATAGGCTCAAGATGAAGTACTAAGCGCTGGCTGTTCTTACCCGATGGTTGAATGAGTATCCCTTGATGCGCTCTCTCTTCATTGCAGCCTCTTTCTTGCTTAAGAACAATGCCTCTGCGTCTTTTTTAGACAGCAAGCTGTCATCCCACCTCCTTTGGCTGTTTTTATCGACCTAAAGATTTTGAAACAAATTCACCAATGTCTTATTTCACCTTGGGATCAAGAGTAGAGTAGAATAGAAATGTGCTGAACCACCTCAATATGGTCAGATTGAAAAAACTAAAAACCCGAACTGTTTGATGTCACAGTTTTTTCAAGTATAATGAAAGAATATTGATACCAAGTAGCAGGGGCAAGGAACAAAAGGGGGAGACACCTGACATTTTTAAAGAAACCATTACCTTGTAACTGATGTGCTTGATCTGACAATCCTCGTCGCAATGCAAAGTCCTCTGAATGATGTGTGATCTGGTGGCGCAGACCTGTGAATGTATATCCACAATGGATTGCAAGCGCTTCAGAGTGGTCATTGCTTGGCGCCGGACAGCCCGGCCTCGAATTATGGCTTGAAGCCTCACGATTCCCTTCAGTGCCCTCAGAGCTTTCCTTGCCTGCAGATCTCTCCCCCGAGGTAATGTTAATCAAAGGCTATTCATCCTGATGATTAGGAAAATAAAATGATCAAATCTGAAAATTAGGTACTTCATCATTCCTATAATCCTTCCACATCGTTCCCTTCAAAATCATGGTTTAACTTGCCTAATTCCACCAGAACAGCCCATTCATTTACATAAGACAGGGAACAGATCTTTCCGTAGCCATTAGCATCAGATCTTCTACATAGGCATGAAGATGAGTCTTTATACCCGCAGTTACAACGTCAATACTCTTAACTTGCAACAATTTCTTAGAAATAGCACAGGGAAAGTAAACGAGATTGGATGGAGAGAGTAAACTCACAAGAAATCCCCGAAAGGCAGCTTGAATTCTAATAGCAGCCAATTCTTGGCTTTTCCTTTCATTTTGATGTGTGATGTGGGTAGTCTCCTGGTGTATTATAGCAATGGAAGGTTCATCCACTTCCTTTTCGCATTGATGAGACGAAGGCTGAGGGTTGCTTGTGAGCTTAGCAACCTCGGCAGCCATCTGAGCAGCTGCAGCAGCCGCTTCGGCAGCGGCTGCAGCAGCAAGAGCCACGCTAAGGGCATGCTTGCTCTGCACTTGTTCCTCTGCATCATCAACTGTCTTTGGGGGTGGAGGTGCTGCAATTGGCGGCAACCTTTTAACTTGAAGCCTCTCAAACACCCATTTGCTTCTTCTTTCCTTCTGATCAAACACATTGATGTCAGAGCCACAAACTCAACAATGAAAATTTGGAGGTTTCATTAAAGCAATATTGCAAAATCAACATGTTCAGAACCTTCTCTGGCTTTGTTTGCTTCTCTAGCCTAAAGAATCTCTTCACTAGGGTGAACCAGCTCCTCTTTTTGGCCATTGAAGGGCTTCACATGTGAACGTGACCTGAAAAGGTCCTATCGGTATGAGAGAGTGCTACTTGGGGATAGCACCATAGACATGGCAGCACAACAAGCAAACTCAAAAGCAAGCAAGCATTGACGCCAGAGAGCAGGCGATTCATATGAAAGCTGGTAGCTAGTGGCACAACGAGGAAAATCTGAAAGAATAAAAAACTCAGAATAATATTTCTTGTAGGAAACTACACGAGGACCCAAATTCAGGAGGCACAATGCTAAACTGTACTGAAACCTATGAAGATCACTAGGCTCACCTTTTCTTGCACAACTAGCAAAATCAATCACAAAGTTCGCCACATGGAAAAGCCTTTTCCTTTGGGATCCCGGACCAAAATTTGACCAGTTGGAGAAAGAATTGCCTTGAATTCAGATCAAGATCAACCCTTTCTTAGTTTTATCATATACCCGAAAAGGTGATGACTGTGGAGTGTGGATGAATCGCACACCAGATTTCTTCTCGAGACAATGGAATCACAAATCCCGAAAGAGTGAATTTAACAAATGCTTTAAACTCACCAGATGGGTATGTATGTCCTATAATATAATGATATTCTTCAATAGTATAATTCGCCTTTTCTCCGATGAGTTGCATCTGTTGGGCAAGTGGGCCTTGAACAAAGCACTCCGTGGGGTAGGAGAGAAACCATGCTTGCGTTCAGGAAGAGGGGGTGAGAGAGAGAGAGAGAGAGAGAGAGAGGGAGGGAGGGGGGGAGCAAGCTCTGTGAGTGCGCTGAATTATTATTATTGTGAGAGAAAAGTCTTTTTGGAGTTTGATGGGGGGTCCTGTATGCTGGCTATTGCACTGTCAGACGCATGTTCAAGTGTTTCGTTTCGGGAAGAATTTAACAAGGCTGACACTGCACTCATTCAGCTTTATCTTTTCTTTTGTTCTGACCAAGAGCATCATCAATGCGCGCAGAAGTGTCCCATCACGTATGATGAGGGTTTGTTTTCACCCTGATTCTTTTGCATACCCAGCTAAACATCGGGGTGTTATCGCATGTGTCTTGAACAAGCTGTGTCACGTCTCAGATGCAATTGCTCCCTGAGAAGTACCTTTCCGCAATTGCAAAAGAGGGCTAGCATATTTGGAGAAAATGGCATGCAGTAAACACTACCCATTTTGGACACTTCTAAAGTAACTTTCTTTTCCTTCTTGAAATTGTTGCCCCCTCTTGGAGACCAAACAGGATTGCACCTTGATCTGAAGTCATTGGTAAAAAAATTGTTTCACTTGCTTAATCACGGGGTGTGGTTGAACTGAATCCATCACTATAGTGACGGGTTTCGCATGAATTCCAGTTGGCTGGATAAGATGTAAGCATCATCGCACCCCCAACAATTTGACCAAAAACGAGACGCTAAACACTTGCAGAAACCTAATACACATGTGTGGGTGTGTGTGGGTGTGGGTGTGTGTGTGATAGAGACAGCGAGCTATTATTGGGAGAGATGTGGGGCAGGTTGAATGTGCAAGGGACAGGAGAATGAAAATAAGACGACAAAGCAAACATGGGTTCTGCAAGAGAGGAATACAGCTGGTGATGGCCCCTTCAAAACAGGACAAGCCATCATCCGCTCTCATCTTTGGCAAAGAAACAAAGAGAATTCCATCCCTTTGCTTTTTTCAGAAGGCCTTAGCTGAGTCCCTTTCGGGGTTACAACCATACAGTGACAGTTGGAGATCCGTTGCAGTGCGACTGTTGCAACTTTAGTATGATCAAAGGAAGGCCCTCACGTCGGGTGATTTCTGAATGCCTGCACCTTCCTCGGTAGTTTCCACTTTTTGCAGTGACAATTCATGTTCCTTATTGCCACTGGGAATATTGCTACTTTTCTTTTCCAGTCTTTAGACTAAAAGAAGCAGAGCTGGCTTGGGTAACAATCAAAAAAAGCCTGCGTCTTGGACCTAGTTCACGGGTTATCTGCAAATTGCATAAAGTAATTAGAGTGATCAGTTCCCTGATCCGGTTCCCAAATTCTAAGACCGTGAACCGGACTGACTGGTCATGGAATCAGGAACCAGACCGACTGACCAGTTTGGTCTAATGGAACTGATAATTTTATTTTTCAAGAAAAAACTTGTTTAATACATTTTTAAAGACAATCTATTTTGTTTATACACAACTTTATCGATTTGTTATTTTAATCTATATGTAATTATATTTTCCTAAAACTCTGAAGAATTTTTTCTTTTTGAATTTTCCTACCGGTCCGGTCTGGTTCCCACCTTGGAATCACGAACCGGACCAATCGACCACTGGTTCAAAGAATGGGAACTAGGAACTGGACCGCCGGCTTCAAGAACCACCCAAAACTAGCCAGTCTAGTCCAGTTTGGGCGGTTCCTGGATTGGGTGGTCCCATTGCACACCCCTAATACTAATAGTTCCGTTTGCATGCTGGGCTGCTCTTCTGGAAGCTACACGAGGTTCCAAGACCAGGGCTACCTTATTTTTCAGGCTCTTTTAGTTCTTAGGCCAATGGAATGCACTAGATAACATAAAAAGAGGAGTCTTGTCGACATATATTAGACCAAAGAGAGCTGCGTTATATACACGCAGTGAGCAAGCAGACCTTAAATTTCTACTCCAAAGCTTCTTGTCATCATGTAATTATAATAGATGGTCAAGTGTGACTTGCATCTTCACCATCCCTTTATTTGACTGAGTATCATATCAATATGGTGAAGGTATTGGCATACTCTTCGCCTCACCTAATCCAACAGTTGCTTTATTTCTTTAACTTAAAGTTTCAACCATACTACATTTGGCTCTTGGCATCTCTATATTCTTTTCGACTGATGTTGGGGAATCTTCCGAAAATTCATGCGCAATCTGCATTACTTCGTAAATTCACATACGCTTCACAATACTGCAAAGACCCATGTTTCATTAATTATTCAATTTGTACACCCTGAGACAGCCTTCATAAAACTACAAAAGCCAAAAGCATTACAGGAATCAGAAGCTACAGGCATTCGAAACCTTGTTATGTACCAAAGACTAAACACTAAACACTAAAGACCAAACAGATTCCACTACTGCACTCGATCATCACTCATTTCAGCGAGGCTGATGAATGCGTCGAGGAGCGCGCTTAACTCTCACATTCTGAACTGATTTCTTGCAGAACTTTGGACACCCCATTACTGGTGATTTAGGCGCTGGGTCCTTGGGAGACTTCGGCATGCTCAGGTCCTTCAACAGAGCTTTAGCATCCATTTGTGCACCTGTTACCCAAAAATAGAAGAAGATCAAGAAACCAGCTTCAGAATTCAGAAACCTTTCTAATCCAACAACAGCTTCCAAAACTATGTCAAAAGCTTCACTAAAACATACAATCAAGTAAAACTCTCATCTTTCATCAAAAATTGAGAAGCAACAGAGATTCAACTACTGATTTACACAAGTAGCAGCACACAAGCAAGACCCTATAGTTTTCAGAGACTTCAAAATGTGTTTTTGTCTCTGTTTCCTCTTCAAATTCATATCTTACACAAAACAACGCAAAATCACAACTTTGATTCAACGATTTCGCTTCACCAATTAATCGATACGCCACAGAGCATCGTTACCATTGAGCAGTTTGCTCCCTTCTTCACCAACACCCATTGGATCTGATCCCCCATCACCCCTCTTATCAACATCATCCAACTCATACACAAACTCGAACCCATCATCGATGATCTCCAGAATCATATCGACATCATCATCATCATCAAGATCCCCGAAGTCATTGTCCCCATGTTGGCTCAGCCAGTAATCGCGATACCAAGACGACGCCTTGACGAGCTCCCACCACATGGGCGAGAAATCCTCCACCTGCCGATACACCATCGGGATGAACGGCTCCGCCTTCGGATTCAAGCTCGATCTCGTCCCGGACACCAACGCCATTTCCTCGCTCTACGCCGTATCGAACGAAACAAACAAACAAACAAACAAACCAACCAAGAAAAGATCAGAAGCTGCGAAATCTTACGAAGTTGTGGAGATCGGCGACGACCCATCAAGACAAGATCAGTGCTTTTTGCTCACCTCGATCGATTTGGATCTTCGAAAACTGATCGGGATTAACCAATGCGAGATGAGTCAAGTGCCCACTGAGCAGTGAAGATGGTGACGACTGATCAGGAGAGAGAATGGATAAGGAGAGAGATCCGAGCCTGCTTGGTTCGGGGCTGCTGAACCAGAGGTATGGAGTGATATGTCGCGCCTTGACCGTTTTTAAATCGACGGTTGAGCGTGGAAGTTATGGATCGGACGGCTGCTTTTCGGATGAGAGCGGGGAGATATTTCGGTCAATCAGGTCAACCACATTAATTTAGAAGACAATGCTATTGCTGATCATATTAATGACCAAGGTCGGTCCAGGGCCTTACTCATTACTGACCGTGACTTAAATAATTCAATAACTTTTCAGATTAGCAAGTAAATTCCCAACATTATTACGTTACGTTGCATCGCATTCATGACGAAATTATTAAAAATTCATGAACCGAAATCATCGATTTTACATAAATACTTAATAATCTTTAAGAAGAGATTACAATAAATTTCATGGATTCACGGTTATAAACTTGCTTCGGAAGGAGAAAACGCTTCTGCATCGGCCACATCTTGTTAGGAATACTGCTCAATGTCACATCTTAAATCTTTAAGATTAGCTAGTACGATGTGGGAGTGCATGGCTGTGTAGTCTTGGCTGCTCGTTATCGCCTGTGGTGCCTTACCACTCAATTGAAAACAGTCGGGTTAGCGGGGGATGCGGAAGATGTCTTTGACCTTCCTCCTGTGTCGGCATTGGCATCCTGCAGGGATCGAAGTTGACAACCATGTACGCATGATCTGGCAGCTCATTGTTTCAAACTCCAGTTGCAGTGCAGGACATCAGAAAACAGTACATAGTTTCTGATTTCTCAGCATCACAAGGTACCAGAACAGTTCCTCAATGAATGGAGTCAATTATTGTGAGAGGATAGAACTAGCATTCGTAATGCGGAAAGGAATGATGATCACGTGAAGGGCGATGGGCAATTCGAGAGTGCTATGCAGTGCAGTATGATATAGACTCTTCGCAATCTAGAGATTTCTAAGCCCATAAATCGGAAAGCTGCTGTTAAAATGCCACTGTTTAGCTAGTAGGATACAACTCGACCAATGTAAATGTAGGAACTGGAATCGCGATTTAGTAGCAAGCACTGACTAATACGAGGACAGATTTTCCAAGAATTGTCCCGATTTAGACAACAGGCCATATCGGTTTACTATCTACAACGGGTGTGAGGGAGGATAGACTCTAATTTCATCTAAAAAGTCATCTAGATTGAACTTGGCCATGCCAACAACCACTTGCATGCATTCGTTATAATTGCTGGGATATAAGTATTGACCCCACTTTGATCTTCATTTGGCATTTGGCATGGCTTTACACTAATTTTGGTAAACCGAGCATGTTCTTTCAAAGTTATGAACGTGACCAAAGAGAACTAGATCAACCTGTGATATCAAATGCTCCACGAGTACAATTTCACATATCAGCAAATCATTCGACATCCGAACGGAATTAAGAAGTAGGAGGTTGCCTTGTTGTCCAATGTTAACAGCTCTACAGCATCAAGAAACCTAAGGTCAGAACCTCCTCCGAAGCCAAAAGCATGCATGGGCCTGTGCCAGCAAGCGGCAACTGTTACACTTGATCACTATTGTCTTGAGAATTATTTTTAGTTTGAGAGTATGTAAAATCAAGTGGTGAAACTTGCGATCACCGAAAAGCAAAGTGTACTCAACCCATGAAAACAAAATAAGGAGTCTTAGATCGGTCGAATGAAGCCATGTCCCCTTTCATCTAGTGCTGCTAATAACATGACATTCCCATGACAAAAAATAAAACAAAATAAAAGAACAGATCATGGACATGCAAATTTGATACCTAAAGGGTTCAGTTTAATTGCCCTTACCTGCTCTGAATTCTCGGACCAGTCGTGCTTGGTCGAAATCACAATCGGATGAGCACTGGCTTGCTCTGTGGAATGACGTGAAGTCCGGGACGTCCACGTCCTGCCCCCACATCAGCGGCGTGGCCGCACTGCTCAAGAGTGCGCACCCAGACCAGTAGCGGCCATCAAGTCCGCCATCATGACCACTGCCATCACTTCCAACATGGAGGGCCGACCCATCGTGGAGGAGACGACACTTCTTCCAGCGGACATTTTCGCCACCAGCGCAGGACACATCAGCCAATTGAAGGCCGTCAAGCCAGGTCTCATTTATGACATCGGACTATGAAATTACGTCCCTCACCTTTGTGGGCTTAACTACACTTACTCCCAAATCGAGCATATAGTTTGATTACCAGCTCAACTATGCGTCGATCGCGTGAGATTCAAGCCTTCAATGATGAAGGTGAGCGTGACGAGGACGGTGAAAGACGTCGGACGTGCGATGTTACGTCACCAGTCGGTCATCGACCCGATCAAGGGTCTGATCAATTGACATGTACCCGCGTGATTTGGTGTTCACATAGGTAAACCAGACGGCGAGTTACAAAGTTGACTTTTACGAGGAGAGCTAACTGGAAAGCGCTGCCCCCGTTAGCTCGGGGGACAATCGCGTGGATCTTTGCTTGACGTTTGATTCGAACCCCTATCGCTAGTTTGAGTGATCGCAGGGAGAGTATGATTTTTATAGTTCAAAAAATTGAAGATGGTGATTATTTTGACTTTTCTCCCTATGTTTGCATCCTGAATAATTTAGAGGGCAATTGCCCATTTCAAACTTGAATTTGCCTTTGAGACTTTATCATTGTTTACCTCTTATTTATTTTGATCCATGATTCAAGGAAAATTGATATAAATTATCTCTTAACTTTGACCAATGTATAGTATGGTCTCTAAACTTTTGATTTGTTCAGTATAGTTTATAAACTTTAATCCAATGTTTAATGTGATCCTTAAACTTTGATTTTGTTCAATGTAATCTCTCATTTTTGGTATATATTCAATTTAGTCAATGAACTATATAAAAATGTTCATGACAATATTGAACATTTTCATATATTTTAAGAATTACATTGGACATGTACTAAAAGTTCGAAACCACATTATACGTTAGGCTAAATTTTAGGGACTATATTGACAAAACTAAAAGTTCAGAAGCTACATTGCACATTGGGTATCATTATCCCATGATTTTTAACTATTTCTTCACAAGGGTTAACCTAGATTTTCTCTCCATCAGGGAAATTGGATCAAACTTTAATTTTTGGTCACTACTATGGAGGACTACAAAACTTTGGACGGTTATCCTCATCATATGAAAAATTTAGCACGATTCTTCTTATGTAGATTTGATAAATTTCAATACAACCACCAAATTAAAAAGTGTTCAATATAAGATTTAATGTGTGTATACCGTAAACGGATCAACTCGTCTCCACATGAACGATAAATGTGTCATGTTTGCTTTATTTTTCAAATCAATTTATGACACTTTTAGAATTATTTAAGTAAATAGGTTGACATTGCCACAATTTGATAAATTTAGAGCCAATTTTATGTATCCTCAACTCAAACGTAGTGGTCTTGTGTTGCAATTGAGTTGAAAAGAGATGTAACTTGAACCTTTGGTAATCGGTAAATTTTGATGTGAGTATGGGTGAGGCAACTTCTTAGCTACAACTCTGGAGGTATTTGACAAGGTCTGATAAACACTGCAACACCCATTTTGACAATAAAATTTTATAGGGAAAGTTGTACCAGATATGTTTAATTCATTTCTAAATATTCATACATGAGAGCTCTTCTTGTAAAATGTCTTGTCGTACGATAAGCAATTCATGTATGAGTTCTAATTTTGTGATAATTTAAGAATGTGTCAGTTTTGATTTACTAGAAGAGAGGATAAGGTTCCCATAAATAAGAAATCCTCTTTCGTGTATTAGTTCTAAGCTCATAGAACACATTTGCCTTAATTTTGCTTCTAAAGTAATCTTAAATCATATTAATTAACATCTAACTCCTTGGATAAATGGTAAAACAATTGGGGTGCACGTTAAGAAGAGTGAAGTTTCAAATGCGATTTTTACTACGCAATCACTTGGAGCTAGACAACAAAAAGAAAAAGTAATTTCTCGTTCTGTTCTCATGGGAGGTTGCGTAGCTCTCTTCGATTCGGGAAGGTGGATTTAGTCTTACCTATAAAGGCTGGCTAAAAGGAGAGGTTAGGCTCAAACCCAACAAGTCGTGCAAGAGTCTTCATTTGATTATGTAAGCAACAATTTCAGTCTTCTCCGTAAATGTTCACAGTCTATATCATAATTGTCTAGTGGACCAAGCTCAAAGAATGTGAAAGAACAAGATGGAGAAATTTAAGAATGCATCACTCCTTTCTATCGGTGATGAAGTTGAAGCCAAGTGATCTATACCAATACCTCTTGATCTATAATCGATCATGATTAAATAATTGAAGTCAAGTAAAAATTCTGATAATGAAATATCATATAATATGCTCTCATATGTTAACAATAGAACACTAAGTACCAAATACTAGAAGACATTCTCGAAGTATAAAAACAAAACAAAAAGACAAAACATCTCTTTTGCACGTGCACACACAACGAAAGACATATCGAACTTTTGACACATTATATACACTATCTGCATAATAGGTTTTTGCACTGATTGATTCATTATTCCCATTAGTCTCTCTCTCTCCCTCTATCTATATATATATATTCGTTTGCAAACAAATGAATAAAAATTTATATTTTTTATGCTTAACGTGATTGTGAACATAAACTTCATCACTTTGACTCAATAATTCGGATGAAATGGTGTCCATTAGATATATATCCTTTAAGGGCTGTAGCAATTATCTGATATGCACAATAATTCTTTAGTTAATTTTCACACTCCCCCCACAAAAAGAAGAAGCGTAGACTGTATTTAGGAGAGAAGCAGAGTCGGAAGCCGATCTTCGGACTTACGAATTATACCAAGTCAAGCTGCTGCAGCGTTGGGCAAACTGAAAACCTGCCAACAGATTAATGTAAAGCCTGCTATTCGTTTCATGCCAACTCAGCAACAACCATTTGTTTGTCTAAATACCATATGGGCCATGTGACTCTCGAAGAGTCATTAGATCGTGCGTGTCGTATGTAGTTTCCCTATTGAAAACCGACACTGTCTTAATGCACGTCTCGCCACTTCTGGCATCGATGAAGTCGAGCCGTTCGAGTTCCTCTGCTAAGGTCTATGGGGATACGAACAGGGCGGGTTGCCATGGGCTGTCCAAGCCTGAAAACCTACTTTACAATTTTTTATGCAAGAATTCTCCCTTCGAGTATGTATCCCTTTGAGCACGACACGTATATGGCACGTAAGTCATGTACATGGCCCATATGTGGCACATACATGGCATATATGTCTTTTTGAATTTATATATTTTAATTGAGATATTATCTGAAAATAGTTATTTAACTCTATATTAACCCATTTATTTTTATTTAAAATTTATGGCATATACAAAAATTTCACTATTCACTATTCTGCTTTATTATTTTCTATGATGGTAGACTGTAGACACGTCACTTGATACGGACCCATGCCCGATTATCTTTGACATTTCACCCACCAAACCCAAAGCTACCTTTTGACAAATCAGAATCCCACCACATCTCTGCCCTCTCTCTAAGTCTCCCCAGCATTTAATCTAATCTGACACTCCTTTTCCATGTCTCGACACATTTTCAATCCATCATTTTTAGTTTCTCATTTTGCCGACCTTTTCTTACGGTTTCAAAAGAGAGTCAATGTGTTAGGTCACCTGCCGACCCCATTTGACATTTGTTATAAGACTGCGTTTGGTTCAACTTTATAAATAAATTTTTAGTCTAATATAAATGCTAAAAGCTTAAAATTATTTGAAAAAAATAAAAATTGTGTTTAGTAGACTTTTAAGTTGAATGTGTATTTGGTTAAAAAAAAATTTGCAATGAGTTTTGAGGGAAAATTGAACTAAACTCTTTGCTAGACCGATGAAGGGTTACAGTTGCCAACAAGCTACATCTGGCACTGGCAATCGTCAATTAAGGTTGCCTAAGGTAGGGCAATCTCCAGCGAGGTCGCACAACCCATCTGAGAACTATTGGAGGTCACACGACCTTGGGTGACCCTCGACGAGGGTTGCTTGATCTAGGCGGTGGTTGACTTAAGCACCGAGCGACCAACAGCTCTCAACTGGGTCACGTGACCCTCATCAGAGGTCACGTGACCTTAGCCAATGACCGTTGGCACCAAATCTAGCTTGCCGGCGGCCGTAGCCCTTTGTCGAACCGGCGAAGGGTTGCCTTCTTTTTCAATAAAAAAAATTAAACCAGGGGAAAATTGAAAATATGAAGAATTATTAATAATAGTTTTGGAAGGGAAAATTAATTTGAGCATTTGATCAAATGCTGAAAGCCCAAAACTAATCTCTATTAGTTTTGTGTTTTTAGCATTTTGAAGGCCGACTTTCAATTGAAAGCCACTTCTAAATTGTTACTGAATGGTATGGCATTTTTCCAAAGGGCTTCCAGACTTGAAAGCCTCTTGGAAATATTAAACCAAACGCAACCTTAATCCCGATGCAATATATTTTTCTTAAGATAGCATGTATATGACACTTACATCTCTCTTTAATTGTGCATATTTTAATTGTGATAATTTTCTTAAATAAACTAACATATTCTTCATTAATACACATCAAAGAATACATAAATTTTCATATTCATCTCTTCCACTTTATTATTCTTTTTAACTTTTACCATGTCCTTTGGCCATTTCGGCCTTGTCTTGTCCCTTGCTTTTCCTCATGGGGAGCTCTTTTATTTAGTCTTTTGTTGTAAAAACGAAGAAATTGACTCGTCGAGATTACCTTGGCTGTTCGAAGAAGTCCATCAATAGATATCATGACAAAGTTTTATTAGTCAGCCAGGGTCATCAACTCACAATTTTGTAGATTCGGATTCACATGAACTTTATATTCCCTTCATGAATTGCTGACGTGAGCGGTCGGTGCTGAACTGGCAAAATATGAACAGGTTTAAGATTGAATTGATAAAAATATAATAAATTTAATATTTTTAGGACAATTTTCCCATTTTGTCTATGGGAACCATTGACCTTGTTGCTGTCGGCACATAAGAAGAGCCATCTTATTCTCGTAGAAACAATGAAATTGTTGGGGCCATAATGACAAAAGGATGACGTCGAGATTGCATTAGCTATTTGAGGAAGTCCACCGTTCGCATATGGGTCTTAATGGTCTAAACATCCGATCGCATCTTCCCATGTCTCTTCGTTAACGGGGTGTTGCCCGTAAAAAAGCTCTTTAACACCCGTTTATGCTTCCTAATACAATAATGATCATCTAGAATTACTCCGTTAATAAAGTCCTCTCATACATAGCAACGCAATCATAGTTTTGTCCTCCACGGAAAGAGATGAAGTTGCAATCTCTACTTCTTGATGAGAAGAAGTCAATTTTGCCTTCTTTCTGTTCATGGATAATCTCATGATCTCTCTAGGATAATTTCTTATTTTAGAGATATTTGATTATTCTGTTGAGTATCTAACATCTCTAAAGATTTTGAAATTGCAACGTACATTACATGTACATAGTATGTATATGGCACGTATGGCAAATTTGCCATAGCTAACGTATTTTCTAGAAATCTAGCTAAGATTGTGCCGAAATTTTCAGCTTGGAGGGCCAAGCTGGACCGTGAAGCTTGGGAGGAGATATGCAAGAATCGTGAGCCAAGCAGCTGGAAACAGTGGCCTTCTTTCTCCATCCTCTAGCCTCAACGACCATCTTCCTTCCAAAATGTTGGCCTCTCCGCCAGAGACGTGGTGGCCTTATCTGGTACGTACGCTCGTAAAACGCACAACCCTAGATCGGCACCTTTCGTAGCCGGAGTCATCATGTAAAATAGCATTTTCTTTTACTTTGATTGTATTTAGAGAGAGAGAAAAAAAACGATCCTAAATCACCAAATTTGTCAGAAACAGGTTCCCATGCGATCGGACAATCAGAGCCCACATCTACAATGACACCAACGTGGACTCTTCCTTCACCCAGAAAAGGTGGAACGACTGCCCGAGTGCAGCTGGCTCCGGGGACGACAATCTGGCCCCTCTCGACTTGCAGTCTCCCGATGCGTTTGACAACAATTACTACGACCTCCTCCAGAACAGTGGATTGCTTAACTCCGACCAGCATGTCTCTGGCCTCATCTAGGATAATTTCCTAGATCGGAGGTAATTATAATATTTATGTTAATCATCCGTATCTCTCAAGATTGCACATACATTACACGTGTATTGCACTCCCCTTAATTGTGCATATTATTATTTTAGAATAGTTTCTATAAATCTATAAATAAGTTGATATATTTTTCATTAATACACATCGAAGTATACATATTCACCTCTTCCGTTTTATTATTCTTTTATCATGTTGTTCGGCCATTTTGGCCGTCTTGCATCTTGCTTTTCCTCATGGGGAGTCCAATCTTCAACTTTCCGCTGGTGTAAGACTTTAGTTACCTTCCCTTTATGCGAATAAAACATGCTTGTTGCTATGTCCTATTAGTAGTTAAAGTACAAGCAAAACTTAAATAATTGGGCGATTGAGTTTATGACATCACTTTCACTAAAGTCGACCCTCTAGAAATTTTCCTATGACCACTGATTCAATGAGATGACATAGGTCATAAGTTAAGAGTTTAATAACATAACATTGTTACCAAATTTTGCTGACAGACAAATCTATTGGCACGAAAAACCAATTTGCAATGTGCTGTGACTGCACTTTGCCGTAGCAAAGATCACTCTCCAGTGAACTCCAAATGCAGAGATCAAGGGGAAACATACACATGAACATAGAAAGAAAAAAAAAGTAGGTTCAGTTTTGCACCTAAGAAACTAACATTTCAACAGAAAACGAATTTTGATTGACCTCATAATTTGTGAAGAAGCGGAAAGAGGTCCTGACCAGCGAAGGCTTCCTTCGATCTAGCTTGATATCGACAGTAATGCGCATCAAAACTGGCTTCACAACGGCCTTCTTCTAAAGATGATAGCCGTTCATTCCAAATCTAGTCATATCCTAATATAGGATTTTCAAATCGACGGTTGGGGGTGGTAGGTATGGATCGGACGGCTGCATTTCGGATTAGAGGGGGCAGAAATTTTTGGTCAATTAGGTCAACGACATTAATTTAGAACATTAGGCTTTGCTGATCATATTCGTGACCAAGCTCGGTCCACTGTCATTACTCTTAAGTGATAATGACTCGAATAATTCAAAAGAAAATTTAAGATTACTAAGCAATTTCTGAATCCTATTACATGGCATTACATTCATGACAGAAAATTCCTGAAAATTCGTGAGTCTGAATCACTTATGTTTGCACAAATATTTAACTATCTTCTTTGAAAGATTATGGTAACTATTAAGAGTTCGTGATTCTGAAGTCTCGCTCGGATGGAGAGATCATCGGACACATCTCATTAGGTTGCTGGCATGAGTGCTGAAATCATGAATTTGTACTCCATCACAAATCAAGAGCTTTCGGTTAGGCCCCGCAGACAATCAAGATTATTACTTGTGTACTAGCACAAGTTATCCGTATGTTTTGTATCTGTAAAGTGCAATTTAGAAGTGTATCACCATGTAATCATCGCCGCTTATTGTTGCCTCTGCAGCACCTTCCTGCTCACTTGAAAAGTCGGGTCATCGGGTGATGCGGAAGGTGTCTTCCACCTTCCTTGTGTCGGCATTCACATACTGCAAGCAACACGTAGATCGAAGTTAAACGAGCACATACACATGATCGCCATGAAGGCAATAACATGTAGCTGCTCCATGTTCCAAACTCTACTTGCAGTGCAGGAAGTCAGAACTGCACGTAGTTTCTGATTTTTACAGCATCACAAGAGACCAGAACAGGTTATCGATAAATGGAGTCATCTATCATAAAAGATGGAGCTAGAAGTCATAAAGCTGAAACGAACGATGATCATGGGAAGGGCGATGGATATTCGAGAGTGCTATGCAGTATGCAACATTCAAAAGCGGGTTACTGCTGACCTCTAGTTGTAACTCTTTTGGAGTCGCATGTCCTCTGAAATAGCCAAATTCAGAAATCCTTATCAAACTCCAGTCACTCGGCTGCAGATGAAAAATCAATGGGCTTCACTTGTACAGATCTTATTCATGGGAGAAACAAAATGGATAATCCCCATGCAATCGTATGGAGTTGAGTTGAATGAAATGAGCAGCAGAACCGGCATAAAAAGTTTAATTTCTTAAGAGCAAGTGAAAGAACCACAAATCAGAAAGCTGTTGTTAACATGGCATTGTTTAGCCAAGCAGCATTCAACCAACGGATGCGAGGGAGGACAGACTCTAACCTTATCTGTGAATTTATCCAGATGGAACCCGGCCATACCAATAACCACTTGCATGGGTGCGCTATAATTGCTGTGATCATAAGTATCAACCCCGCTTTGATCTTTCTTTGGCATAGCCTTACACTCATTTTGGTAAACCGAGCATGTTCTTTCATAGTTATGAACGTGGCCAAAGAGAACTAGATCAGCCTGTGATATCAAATTCTCGATGAGTGCACTTTCACATAACAACAAATGGTTTAACATGAAAACCGAAGTAAGAAGTGGAAGGTTGCCTTGTTATCCAACAGCAATGGCTCTACAGCATCATGAAACCTTGGGTCAGCACCTAATCCGTTACCAGAAGTGTACATGGGCCTGTGCCTGCAAGAGGCAACTGTTACACTTGATCTCTGTTGTCTGAGAGTTTTTAGTCTGAGAATATGCAAAATCTAGTCAAACTCACGATACCGAGAAGCAAATGTACTTACCCCATGAAAACTAACCAAGGAGTTTTAGATCGGTTGACTGAAGCCATGTCCCCTTTCATCCATTGATACTGACAACATGACATTCCCATGTCATAAAAATGACAGCTCATTGACATGCAGATGTGATCACAAAAGGGTTCAGATCAATCGCACTTACCTGCTCTGAATTCTTGGACCAGTCGTGCTCGGTTGAAATCACGGTAAAATGAACACTGGCTTGTTCTATGGAATACCATGGCTTGTCCTTCGCTGGGGTTGGCATTGGGAAGTATGTCTCATAAGCGATGCCACATTCCCCACCAGAGTCCGGAGTTATATACATGGATCCTGAGCCCGCATAATCTCTTCATGTAAAAGAAAATTAGAAATCATCTTTGATTCACGCTGCTGTATATCTTGGTTCAGCTGTTTACCTAGTCTTCTATTATGGAGAGTCACATTGACCCGAGATAGTTACCTTTCATGGTTCCCAATTGCAGTCATGTAGGAAACTTGGGTAGCGAAAGGGCTGATGAGGTGGAGGAAGAAATCCCACTCCACTAAGAAGCCGGTGGCGTAGCTTATGTCTCCAATATGGAAGATGGCATCTACATTGCCGGAGTCTACATCATCCGACACTGCTTTTGCCACAGAGACTGATCCTGGCTACAGAAACATACAAAGTAGTATCTCAGGAGACGATATTCAGGAGTTTGAATTTTTACAAACAGCTTAGTCTGTGCCACTTCAGTTAATTCAGATGAATGTGACAAGGTAATAATGTTTCTTGCAGAGCCGTTTTCAAGATGATACCCCACTCAAATCCTGGCATATTTTGTCCCGTCCATCAGCATTTCTTAAAAATTTGAACGATACACCTTCCTCTTGGTGTATATCCAGTTTGGATAGCATCTTTTCAATATTGCATTCAGAAATGCGATTTTTCATTCTATGGAATGCATGTTTACCTGAATGTAGTGCTCGACTGAATCATCCAAAGGGGCTTTTCCCATATCCCCGAATGCAAGAAATTTGAGTTCATTAGATCCTCCGGCCGGCGGTGTCCTGAACTGATTTTGTTTGCTCCAACCAGCTGAATCACTGGACATCGAAAAACCATTATCAAAACAACTCGAATGTGCCAGCAAATGGTATAAATTTTCTGAACAATTCGATTTCCATCATCTAATTGATGCTAGAAAGAAATAGATTATTCATCCGCTTCCAGTTGCAGCAACTCATTTGCGGTGTCATGCATTATATAATTCCAATGTCATGATAACAAGATGCTCCTTTTTTGGAAAGCCGTGTACTCGATCCTCTCTCAATCAGACTTGCAGCTATCAATACATCTCTAAGGACAATGGCATATAGAAGTATATGCCTATGCCCCATCATCTGCCTAATATTGTGAATTCATACAGTTAATGCAAGGAATGAGTCCATTGCATATCAATTCATTCGCATTGTCTGCAGATTCAATGACCCTGCATCAAGTAGACATGCCACAGATCTTTCACTATGTCCCATAGAGTGATTGCCGGTGCCGTGTGTCTCTTTTCTGTACAGGATCTCATGGTTGAAAGCTTAATATACTTACCTTACCAGTCAGCAAGAATACCTTAAGCTGATCTGAAACCGATCAGTCTTGTAAACAACACCTTTCAGTCAAAAGATTCTACCTTCCGTATTTGTAAAAATAAGAGGTGGAAGGCTGCAGTCCTGTCATCACGGCTGAATGAATGTAACCAGGGTCATGCCAACCGAAATCTTTGGCAGGACTAGGTATCACTTTACCTGCCGAGCCAACAAAACTAAATTCAGTGAAGAATGAGTTTTCATGAGGCATTTTCAATTGTTTTGCGTGTGACAAGGAAGTCCTAGTGCATTTATAGTTTTCAAGAAAGGGTTTGAGGTTAACTCACTGCACATATCATCTCGTGAGAATGTACTGACTTCGGAAGCTTGTGATTTCCCATCTCCATATTGCACCTCCTGGGGTTCCTTGTCTCCGCTAACCCATGTAATCCTCATCTGCAAATTAGGGCATGTATGATTGTCATTTGCAATCGGCATTGCTTCAAGTGTTTTATGCAAAGAGTTATTCCACGCTCAGGCGCAGTATGTCATGCAGGCATGGTACCACTGACTTAATTGGCTAAAGATATAATCGACATTTTTCATGACATCCATGGAGCTAAATGTTGGTGATCCAACTCACGCGAGCTCGACACACCAGTTACTAGCCCATTGAGTGCTTACCGAGGTCCCAGTCGAGTCAATGCTGGAGAGATGGCCATAGAGCGGTTGGTTCGGGTTAGCAAAGTTCAAAGAGTTCGATTTCTTCAATACGCATGGTGTGGCAAAACCCCCGGTGAACAGCACAAACTCGATGTCGGTTCTGATGTTTACAACGTGAAACTTCAAGGTGCCGCCGCATGTGGTCACGGTACATTTACCGTCCTTGTACTCCTTGCACTCCTTCTTCTTGCAGCTCAGATAGTCCGGATCCTTGCTCATGTATTGTGCCTAAAAATGATGGACATAAGCATGCACCAAAAAGTTGAAGTGGAAACATTTCTCCAAGTCTCAAACTAATTAGCCAGGTAATGATAGGTGCACTAGAAAATTTACGGAATTTGGCACATTGCTAAAAAGAAAAGAAAAGTTTATCGATTGAAACTTTAGCAGATTATAGAACAAAAGACTCTTTTGAACCCAGAATAGAGATACTTTGACCAAATATAAATAAATTAAAATTAAAATGGACTCCTACTTTCTCCTCTTCTTCCGGGTGGATGAAGACTTGACCAGGAATATTCCAAAACTTAAAAACAGCTACAATCATTGATGCTTGAGCTTGCGGTGGGCGCAGCCGGGCGCGACACACGCAGATATGTAATCGACTTATATATATTAGCTAAGTTGATTTTATTAAATTAAGTCACTCACACTTAGAGAAAACGCAACGTAACGTCTATTGAATACTTCGAAAAGTAATATGAATTTCACATGTTTTTCGCATTCCTTCTACCACCACAACACAATTATCCGTAACCAAATGAAATTTGACATTGTTACGTGAACGCTAGGGACTCCTATTCCGTGACTTTTGTGAGTCGATCATGAGGACTGAAACAAGGCTTGGCAAAAGGAGTTAAGCAATGCACGATGTGATTTCTTTTTCAGTTGCTTTTCTAATCGGCCCCTGTTGATTCCACTATTTTTTCTAGAGCCCCTCCGCCTATTTTACCTTTCTATTGTTCATCAAGAAGGTAGATAAGTCATCAACAAGACGCGATTCGACGATAGATAAAATTTACCTTGACAGGATAATGGCATAGAAGAGGAAGATCACTAAGATCACCAGTCTGTACATACATGGCCTTATTCAGTGGACAATACGAGACGCTGCAACCCAAAAGAAAACACAAGGAGAAGAAGGAACTTGAATGAGTAACCCGTTCAAGGGTACCGATACTTTTCAAAACAAAAGGTTAAAAAGTTTCGAGGACGAAAGGACTGGATATCAGGGTGATTCGTACTCGGCGTCCGATGGAGAAATCATGGCGACCCAGTCGTTGTCCGCTGGAAGCAGGACCCCAGTCACGTTAACCGTAAGATACTCTTCATCCCCGATGGTGGCGTTGCCACTGACATTGATTTGGAGATACGGGTTCAGGTCTTGACACTCGAGAATTCGCCTTCTGTTCAGCAACCGGAACTCAGATATGCCGGTGTAGTTGAGATGCTCGAGCGCAGAGTCGACCACCGAAGGGTGCAAGTTTGATGGCGATGACAACTCCGACGACGACAAAGAAGAAGAAGAATAAGAAATGCACGTAAAAAGTATGAGGGAAATGGAAATGATTGCGATTTGTGTTGGAATGTGGAGTTCCATAGCGGGGAAGCAAAATGCTTTGGATGAATGAAGACGAAGGCCTTCTTCGTATACTAACAAGAAATAGATGTATTATTTAGGACCTAATACCTATGGCAGTATATCTGGAATATACGCTTTCTATAGAGAGGTGTATATTATTTTCCTTAAGGTTAGAAAACAATGAAGAGGATACCATGTTTGTCATCACTTGTGCGATTGGTTCAGCATTTCTAATGGGCTTTCAGGCCTGAAAGCTCTTTTGAAAAATGCTGGACCGCTTGGTTTAGTTTTGAAGCCAGCTTTCAATTGAAAGCTGATCTTCAAAATGCTGAAAGCTCAAAACTCTAGTAGAGACTAGCTTTGGGCTTTCAACATTTGGGAAAATGCTGAAATAATTTTTTCCTTTCCAAAATTACTCTCACCGATTTTTCATATTTCCGATTTTGCCATTGGTTATTTATTTTTTAATTGAAAAATGAGGTAGCCCTTCGCCAGATCGACGAAGGGCTACGGTCGTCGACGAGCTAGATCTGGCATCGGTGAGGGTCGCGCGACCCTAGCCAAGGGCCACCGAAGGTTGCCTGACCTCAAGCGACCCTCCGCAAGGGTCGCGCAACCTAGGGGCCGCGTGACCTAGGCGATCGCCACCTGGGTCTCGTGGTCGTAGGCGACCCTCGCTTGGGTCTCGCGACCACTAGCCGCTGTCGTGTGACCCTCACGAGACCCAGACGAGGGTCGCTTGCGGCTAGAGATGTTAAAATGGGTCATAAACCCATATTATGACTCACTTTTAGTTAAATGGGTCAAATATAAGTCAAGTGAAAGTTAAATATGAGTCATATATGGGTTAAGTTAAAGTTAAATATTGATTGAGTGAGTTATTAGGTAAACCCACCATTTCTCTCATTCCATCCCCCTCCTTTATGCATTCTCGATTTCCACTAATTAGCTGAACTAGGAATGAATCGAGATGATGCATTAATCGGAAAACAGGAGTACATTATTAATTTGCGACAGTCCTTGTGAGATTGACAGAATTAAAAGTCCCGGTTTGGTCTTCTCAGTACTCTATCCATTAATACTATGTTTTGTTAAAGGATTCACGGAATCATGAGTACATAACTATTTTCTAGCTAGGCTTGCTTGCATAGTTGCAGGCTCGCAGTTGAGTTTATCTCTTCTTAACACTTGGTTGTTTCTTAAGAGCTCTCTCTCCTCTAACCATCACACTGGTCATCTAACTGTAATGACACTTGGCCTCGTAAAATTTTATATAGTTATATTCACTACAGCTCTCAAAATTTAATTATATTATAATCTTTGTTCCACTGCCGCAGCTTGGATGAATGGACTGGAGGTCTGTTCAATTGAAGCTGACACTAGTCGAGCCTGCTTGATTATTTCGGTTGGAATTTCAACACGTTATGTTTACGCAACCTACAAGAAAACTCCCATGACTACAACTGAAGCCGAAGCTTGGGAATCAGCAAAAAAGTCCTATGGGGGCTTACATTTCCTCGCCATCCAAGAGGACCTGGATTCAGATGATTGTGTTGGATTCTGGCTGCTGCTAGACTTGCCACCACCTCCTGTATAACCTTCAGCATCAACAATATCTATAGACAATACATTGAGCCTACTTTTTCTATCGAAGATATATCTGTCTTAATCTCCAGATATAGAAGAAATTGTTAGTCCACCTCTATTGCTTAAATTCTCCAACAGTCAATTTGGCAACTAGGTTAGCTATGCTGACTAGCATCTATCAAATTACATATCAGATCCACATTCATGCAAAGAAACAGTAATACACCTAGGAAGGGCACAAGACTGACATCATTGAGGAGCCTATTATTACATCAATTCCGCTGATTAAATGGTTTGTGCTTTTAATGGGAAAAAAAAAGTGATAATGTGAAAAGCGATCGGAACTAATATGGCAACAGAGAATTATTTGAGAAATTTCATCATTTTCTACACAGTTTAAATGGTGTGGCCATTAAGGAACGCCATCCCATTTGTGTGGTCAAAAATGCCTACCTACCGTGCTTACTAGGTGATCAGTGATTAATTGGATCTTGCACTCTGTTAGTCCGTGACTAGAGATATTCAATATTCAATTCCATGGTCAATTACAGTAATCACATTGAAACTACTGATTCTTTTCACTTTTTGTCGAGCCCGCTCCTATCATGGGGAGGAGAAGATTCAATTCCAAACATAATGGTTTGTGACTATAACTCTCCAGCATGTATTGCAAGAGAACAGTTGAAAGAGTTTCACACCGACAGTTTCCGGTAAGAAGGTACATCAAAAAAGTGAGCCACTTTTATAAAAAAACAGAGATCTTAATGGGTTGCAACATACACCATGAAGATGCGTGCCGTCATAATTTACCAACAGCAATGGATTCTGGGAATAACATACACAATCTCTAGCTCTTACAACAATGAAGATGGCTTAACTTCGCTTATTTACTGATTACCAGGGCTGCTTTGGCATGAACACCCAAGCATAATAAGCACAAACAATCTTCTGAGACATGTACACATAAACAGCAAAAGATAAACTCATCAGAGCCAAATCTTTCCAGTCACCCTTCCTCTATGGGCTCAAGATACTTCAGTTTTCTGAATTGGCGAAGGGGGACGACCCAACTTGGATTTTCCCATATCTTTGTGTTTTTCTTCACCGACTTCAACACCGGATGTTGAAATCCGAATATTTCAGTCAAAGTTCTGACTTTCCTTTTTGATTTTCCCTCGCCAATTTCTGCTTCAGACGGGGGAAGATTTCCTTATCCGCAAGTTATTTAAGTTGAGATCCGGTCCAATGCTTCCTCGATGAACATCTAAAAAATTAACTCCATGCTTCCCTTCATCCCAGGAGGGGTTTCGTTCATGGACTCAAAATTGAGAGATATCTTAACATGAGTTTATAGGGTAAACTGAATTTATGTGTGTCATATGGACTTTGTCCTTACGAGCAATTGGGTCTCAGGTTACACCCTATGTCTGTGCATACTATGTGTACATGTATCGGTTTCATACTGTTTATATTCCCTCCTCATGGTCTACATAAATTCATAATGGATGTTGTCTAATACGGTGTTTAATCTACCATGCATCTCTAAGAATAATCTGTAATATTAATATGTGATCCCACATTTGGGGTATAGTTTTTTAAATAAAACTTACCATTAATATTGACCCACTTTTTTTATTTTTGATGAGCGGTTATTCCACGTGCGGTTTTTTCCACGCTTCATACCTTTTCGTGACAACCGCCCATTCAGTAACCGTCTTGATGGAAGATGGTTTATAAGGACAAACGTTCAACTTTTAGGGTGATCACAAGGTCTAACACAAACCCTCTCATTTTGGAATACACCATCAGTACGCGAGGGGATTGGGTTAGTAGAAGTGCGCCCTAATTACGGTCGGATTGCCGTGAAGTTCCCGTGGATTCTCGACGAACGCAAACTTGAACAATGGCTGGAGGTTAGATTAATTTTTATCCTGTTTCCGCATAAAATTCTATTGTGCTTGAGTTTTTGTTCATCAAGCATGAGAAGAACTTTCTGTTCAATGATCTTACATTTGGTATCAGAGCAAGTTAGTGCCTCTGCTTTGTTTTTTGTGAATTTTTGGGTGCATTTTTCGGATGGAAATGAACAGTAACTCGGAATTGGGGTTTAGAGAGAAATTTGTCGTTTCCGGCGACCCATCGCCCGACTTCGGACCAGTACGGTCGCATCGCCATGGGGTAGAATGCCTGTTAGTTTTCTGGCATATCGGTGACTGCCAGAGGCTAATCGCGCGGCGGAAGTCGCGGTGGCCAAAGGTTTGCATAAAGGGAATTTTTGCTTGATTCAGACCAATTTCTTGATCATTTTTGCCGATTTTTGGGTCTATGTGATCACACCGATGTTTTCTCCGACACCCAGTGATTATTTTGGTCTAAAATTGGCTGCTAGAGGAGACCCATTCGACGACAGCACGGCGGAGACGGGGAAAATCGACGGAGAAACGCGAGGGGAAGAAGGCGCGTGGCCCCACGCGCGGGAACTGCAGGCGCGTGGGATCCACACGTGCATGCAACCGCAGGCGCGTGAGGTCCACGCGCGCGGCAGTTGCCGGGCGCGTGCCTTGCACGCGCCTGACGCGCTATTTTGTGCCCGAATTTGCGTTTCTGCCCCTCCTTTTCCCCGTTATTACAAAATTGCCCCTTACCCGATTATTTTACAATTTTGCCCCTTAGCCGAATTAATTTATTACTATTATGCCCTTGTGGTGTTAAATTACCATTCTGCCCTTGATACATTTTGTGAGTATTTTATGTATGAAATTAAAATGTCTAGTGATCCGTATATTTTAATTAATTAGAGAGTAGCCACATCATCTTTAATTAGTTAAATTATATATTAAGAGTTTTGGATCGCATTTGGAAATGGACATTTATTGTAATTAATCTTATTAATATGATGAATTTTATCCCACAGGAATTTTCATTATATTAATGTGATTAATTAGGTTGAAATATCATATTATTTTTCTTAATTTACCCACAGGGATTAAGGAAAGGAATATAATATGATAGTTTCTTCATAAAGTTACTATGAATCTATTTAAATTAAAAACTTAGCCCACAGGTAGTTTTTATGTTATGTGATTTATATTTTGTGCCATGTTTTACATTGGTAAAGCATGATTTATGTAAATTTTGCCTTATATTTGTGACATAAGCATGATTATTTGATATGCAGTTTTGCAACCCGTGAATTTATCTGAATTTAAATGTGATGTTCCCATGCTGAATGGTGAAAACTATAAACTTCGGAAGGAGTTAATTCTTCTTCAATTGGGGTGCATGGACATTGACTATGCTATAAGGAAAGACGAACCACTTGCTCCTACTGATTCGAGCACTGCAGCTGAGAAATCCCTTTATGAACAATGGGAGCGGTCCAACTGCCTTAGTGTGATGTTCATAAGGGCAAGATTGTCTCCTAGTATTCGTGGTTCGGTTGCTCAGCATAGCAATGCTAAGGCTTTATTGAAAGCCATTGATGCGCAGTTTGAGAAATCTGAGAAGGCGCATGCTATGACCCTGATTATGAAGTTTTCATCTATGAAGCTCACTAGTGTTAGAGGTGTGCGTGAGCACATCATGAAGATGAGGGATATTGCAGCTCAATTGAAGAACCTTGAGGTTGAGATATCTGAGTCTTTTCTCGTGTACTACATTCTGAACACTCTTCCACAACAGTATGCACCTTTCAAGATCTCTTACAACACACATAAGAATAAATGCTCAATTAATGAACTTATGACCATGTGTGTTCAAGAGGAAGAAAGGCTGATTATGGAATCAGGAGAAAGTATTCATTTGGCTACACAAGGAAAGAGTATGGGTCATGGCAAGAATAAGGGAAAAGGTAAAATACCTCCCCAAGCTGACATTAAGAAAGAATCCAAATGTTTCTTCTGTAAAAAGAATGGGCATATGAAGAAGGATTGCGTCAGATTTCAAGCCTGGCTCGAGAAAAAAGGTAATCCAATCTCTTGTGTTTGTTATGAATCTAATATGGCTGATGTGAGTCACAACACTTGGTGGATTGATTCTGGTTATACAATCCATATTTCGAATTCCTTGCAGGGTTTTCAAAACCAAAGGAAGCCAG
>CM026416.1:29859602-29964707 GCA_014858505.1 Corymbia citriodora subsp. variegata | reverse complement strand
GTTACATGTATCTCTACTTGCTTCATAATAAAAATGAAGCATTAGATGCCTTTAAGGTATTTAAGGCGGAAGTAGAGAAACAATGCGGTAAGCAAATTAAGATCGTGAGGTCAGATAGAGGTGGAGAATTCTATGGTAGATACACTGAGGATGGACAAGCACCTGGTCCATTTGCGAAGTTTCTTCAAGAGAATGGGATAGTTGCCCAATACACTATGCCTGGTTCTCCGGACCAAAATGGTGTAGCAGAAAGAAGAAACCGAACTTTATTGGACATGGTGCGAAGTATGCTTTGTAGCTCTAAACTTCCTAAGTTCTTGTGGACTGAAACTCTTAAGACGACAGTGTACATATTGAACCGAGTTCCAACCAAGGCTGTCCCAAGGACGCCTTTTGAGTTATTCAAGGGTTGGAAGCCAAGTTTGAGACATGTACGCGTTTGGGGATGCCCGTCTGAAGTGAGAGTTTATAATCCACAAGAAAAGAAGTTAGACCCAAGGACTATAAGTGGGTATTTCATTGGATATGCCGAAAAATCCAAGAGGTACAGGTTCTATTGTCCATCTCACACTACTAGGATTGTGGAATCAAGAAATGCTAAGTTTCTTGAAAATGACTTGATTAGTGGGAGCGATCATTTGAAGGAACTTATTCCTGAAAATGATCATTCAGATACCTAATCTCCCACCTCAAGTATTAAGTTGGTTGTTGTTCATAATGTCTCTACAGTTCAACCGGCTATTGAACAACAAACCATTGAAGTTCCACAACCTGCTAATATTGATCTAGTAGATCCTGTTGTTCAGCAAGTACCAGAAATTGTTGAACAACCAGTTGATACAACATTAAGAAAATCTATTAGAATAAGGAAAGCAGCAGTTCCTAGTGATTATATTGTGTATCTACAAGAATCTGACTATAATATTGGAGCTGAGAATGACCCTAAAACATTTTCACAAGCAATGAGTAGTGATGAATCCAATTTGTGGTATAATGCCATGAAGGAAGAGATGAGTTCTATGGCATCAAATGAAGTTTGGGATTTAGTTGAGTTGCCTGATAGTGTGAAGGCCATTGGTTGTAAATAGGTCTTCAAAACTAAGAAAGACTCATTAGGCAATATTGAGAGATACAAAGCTAGACTTGTTGCCAAAGGATTCACTCAAAAGGAAGGAATCGACTACACGGAGACATTTTCTCCTGTATCCAAGAAAGATTCACTTCGTATTATTTTGGCATTGGTCGCCCATTTTAATATGGAATTACATCAAATGGATGTGAAAACGGCATTCCTCAATGGGGAACTAGAGGAGGAGGTGTACATGAAGCAACCTGAAGGATTCCTCTCTAGTAAAGGTGAGCATTTGGTGTGCAAGCTTAAGAAGTCTATATATGGCTTGAAACAAGCATCCCGCCAATGGTACTTAAGGTTCCATGATGTGATCTCTTCATTCGGTTTTGTAGAAAATGTCATGGATCAATGTATATACCAGAAGGTTAGTTGGAGCAAAATTTGTTTTCTTGTGCTGTATGTAGATGATATTCTACTTGCAACCAATGATAAGGGGTTGCTACATGAGGTGAAACAATTTCTTTCTAAGAGTTTTGACATGAAAGATATGGGTGAGGCATCTTATGTCATTGGCATTATGATCCATAAAGATAGATCTCAAGGAATTTTAGGACTATCTCAAGAAACCTATATCAATAAAGTCTTAGAAAGATTTCGGATGAAAGATTGTTCACCAAGTATAGCACCCATTGTGAAGGGTGATAGGTTCAATTTGAACCAGTGCCCGAAGAATGATCTAGAAAGGGAACAAATGAAAAACATTCCATATGCTTCTGTTGTCGGAAGCCTGATGTATGCTCAGGTTTGCACTCGACCTGACATTGCATTTGCTGTGGGAATGTTGGGAAGATATCAGAGTAACCCGGGTATGGACCACTGGAAAGCTGCAAAGAAAGTGATGAGATACCTTCAAGGTACCAAAGGTCACATGCTTATGTATAGACGGATTGACAACTTGGAAGTAGTTGGTTATTCGGATGCGGACTTTGCTGGTTGCTTTGATTCTTGAAAATCAACATCTGGATACATTTTTATGTTAGCTGGCGGAGTCGTGTCATGGAGAAGTGCGAAGCAGACTTTGACTGCTACTTCCACTATGGAGGCTGAGTTCGTTTCTTGTTTTGAGGCTACCTCGCATGGTGTATGGTTGAAGAGTTTCATTTTTGGGCTTAGAATTGTTGATTCTATTTCTAGGCTATTAAGGATATATTGTGACAATTCAGCTGCGGTTTTTATGACTAAAAATGCTAAAAGTGGCAGTCGAAGTAAGCATATCGACATAAAGTATTTAGCCATAAGGGAACGTGTTAAGGAGAATAAAGTGGTCATTCAGCACGTTCGCACTGAATTGATGATAGCTGATCCTTTGACTAAAGGCATGCCACCAATGAAGTATAAGGATCATGTAGCTAGTATGGGACTAGGTCCCATTATGTAAACTATCGTTATATGAACAATCTTTGTTGTATGAAACTCTTACTCAGTAGTAATGTTATTCTCAACTTTGGTGTACACATTTAGTTCTTTATGAGAATAACAATTATCCTTGGTTTTGGAATAAACATAGGGTTTATTCATTAAGATGTGTTGTCATATATGGGCTAATATAAAAGGAATAAGATGCATTGTGATACATGGAAGATATTACTCGCTTAAAGAGGACATGTCGCCATGATTCATGCGTTTTGTTTCTTTTCTTAAGCATAAAGTTTCGTGGATTGGTTGGATAATTCGTTCATAAAAAATGTTGGGATCAAGTGGGAGAATGTAATATTAATATGTGATCCCACATTTTGGGGTATTTAATATTGACCCACATTTTTTATTTTTGACGAGCGGTTATTCCACGTGCGGTTTTTTCCACACTTCGTACCTTTTTGTGACAACCCCCATTCAGTAACCGTCTTGATGGAAGATGGTTTATAAGGACGAACGTTCAACTTTTAGGGCGATTACAAGGTCTAACACAAACTCTCTCATTTTGGAATACACCATCAGTACGCGAGGGGATTGGGTTAGTAGAAGTGCGCCCTAATTACGGTCGGATCGCCGTGAAGTTCCCGTAGATTCTCGACGAACGCAAACTTGAACAATGGCTGGAGGTTAGATGAATTTTTTATCCTGTTTCCGCATAAAATTCTATTGTGCTTGAGTTTTTGTTCATCAAGCATGAGAAGAACTTTCTGTTCAATGATCTTACAAAAAATGGATCCGGCTCGGGTAGGATATGGGTAAGGTAAAGTTGTACTGCGTGCGTATGAAGCAAAGCAGGCTCAATTGGATCAATCTAGGTTGGACTAACAATATCACCAGACACTAATCAAGAACACAACGATGGTTTGGAATTCAAGAAAATTCCGCTATCCATTTCGGGGAATTTTACCGGTTTGGCTATTCGTCTTCTGGTTGCATGGTTCCAATGGAATATAAAACACCAGCAAAGTGAGGAGATCCGTTCTGATTTCTTAACTTGTCGGTGGTCCTAGAATTGGCTGTTCCATACACTGACCATTGACAATTCAAATCGTGATTGAATTATGAGAAATGGTAATTAGCTTGCAAGGCTAATCACAGAATGCTGTGTAGGAATTATGATCTAACAATCAGGAAACCAATTAAGATTTGATCTTTTACGAATGGAAGCACCCAAGAAGAAAATTCTCAAAATGAGTATCTCATATTAATTTATACAAATATGGTAGTGACATCAAATTGCAGCAGGGAATTGTCGTCTGTAGTTGCTGCGGGGGATCTCGATGAGGGGGATGACAAGGTTGATTTGGGGGGAATTGGCAAGGCCTCGACACTTCTTTTTAGCATCTCCACAACATGAGCCATCACTGGTCGATCTCTCGGATCAATCTGAATACACCACAAGCTGATTATGATCATCTTCTTCGCGATTCCTTCATCTTCCTCATTTGTGATTCCATGCAACCCCAGTCCTTCTTGAAGTTCAAGGCGTTGGTGAATCCAATGAGGAAAATATATTTCGCTAGTACGGTCCACCCCAACTTCAATGTTTTTTCTCCCGCCAACCATTTCCAGAACCATCATGCCATAACTGTAGACATCCGACTTATGAGAAACCCCTCCAATGCTCCTTATGACCAATTCAGGAGCAATGTAGCCTACAGTGCCGCGTGCACCCAACATCGACACGATACTCTCTTCTCTAGGACATATTTTGGCAAGACCAAAGTCGGAAATCTTCGGACAATAATTCCGATCGAGAAGAATGTTGTGAGGCTTTATATCGAAATGCAAGATTCTGGCGTTACACCCTTGATGGAGGTACTCTAGCCCTTGTGCTATGCCTAGGGAGATACCGTACAATGTCTCTCAACTCAATTGCTGATTTGTCTCTAAACTATCACTTTTGAATATGAACTTTTCTAGTGATCCATTGGGCATGAACTCATAAACTAAGGCTCTTTTGTTTCCCTCAAAGCAAAAACCCAGGAGGCTGACAATATTGACATGAGAAGTCCTACTTATGCTCGCAACTTCATTGATAAACTCTTCCCCGTCACCTTTTAGATTCTTGAGAAGCTTCACGGCCACAAGTTGACCGTCTTGAAGCTTGCCTTTGTACACATAACCATAACCTCCTTGACCCAACTTTTCTTGGAAAGAATTGGTCATCCTCTTGATATCTTTGTAGGTATATCTCCTTGAAGAGATAAGTCCCTCGATTTGCTGTGCAGGGACAAAATGTTCTTTCTTTCGCATCATCATAGCCATATGTTTTCTTATCAGCGGATTCTCCCTCAAGGAATAGACTACAAGAATGACAAATGCAATTCCAACTCCTGATGCAGCTGAATAAAGAAAAGCAAAAGGTTACGCGCAACAATTTCAGTCCATCATTTTACTAGTGAATGGTCCTAATGATGGAAAAGCAAAACTTTATCAAGGTTTCCAAGCAGTGAATTTGTATATGGAGACAAAATGTAGGTTTAGTGGAGTACCTATTGCGACTTTCATCACCAAATTGCTATGTTGTACTGTTACAAAGGACAAAAACCCTTGTTAGAGAACTCTACCAATCAAAACTGTGATGAAACCAGTAGGAATGCATTTTACAACAGCAGGAATGCTTTTCAACACAGTTGGAGAGGATGTTATGCATGTAAGATCAAAAGCTACAGGGATCATAATTTGATCCATGCTCATCACAGTGACTCTTATTTCATGTCTGTAAAATGACTAGTTTGATACTTGTTGCTAAAGAATTAAGTTAGAGGGAAAATAAAATAAATTTAGGGATTGAATTAGAACACTGACTTTGATGAATACATTCACGAAATACAAAGAGGACAAGGATTAAGATGATAATATACAAATAAACAAGAAAGAAGACATGAGCCAAGGAAACGATAAAATGAATAAATCCAATCTTGGTGCCGTATGGCTCAAGGTACCTTGGTTCGCACGAGTTAAGGTTCAACAGACCATGGATCCTTAAGAAAATTTTCCATAATCAACAAAGGAAAATACCCTCAGAGCAACGATAGAAAATTTTGATAAATGGACAGATACTGTGTTGTTCCGACTCTCAAGAAAACTCTGCTGCGTGGTGAGATTGTGGAGCCCCTGAATATTTGTGATTCAGAGGTAACTCATAGAACATTCTAGGCAAAAAGGTAAGTGTACCCGACTCGACTCAGATAAATACGATGATTTTGATCGACGTTTCCCGAAGAGGAGAGTATTATGCTCAGGCACAGAGTGAAGAAGAAATAAGCCCACAAGGAACACAAACCCAAACATAAGCCCGGACAGGATAGCAACACCTGAAGCGCTCGTGATTGAATCCGCATTTGCAACCACTCGTAATTAGGCGCTGTCCAATTCAGCATGAAGCCACTCCTCAACGCCTCCTCTATCTCTCCCCTCAGCCCTCTCCATTCCGCCGCCACTTGCGCCTTTACCACAAACTCGCATTACATTGGCACCTCCACCTTCCCCATCTTTGTGATCTCCTTATATCGCCAGAACAACATTGTCCTGGCCTTCTTTTCAAGCACAAGTAATCCTTGACCCATAAAGGTAATGCGCATCATGGGATGTTCTTGTAGAGGAGAAAGAGGGGGGCGGTGATGTTTGGACCAATTTGGAACTGAGTCCACAGAGGGGTCGAGTTCTTGAGAACAGGCGTGCAAAAGGTCAAATTATTCGAGACAGCAGTGTTGGAGATGCAGACAGACCGCTTCTGGTAAAATATATTGCAGACGACTTAGTTGAACTTTGGGAGGTTGAGGATCATACTGTTGTAGCTGCAAGCTAGTTTGAAGCCAGGGAAGCTGCAGTAAAAGGGTCGTTGGTCTAGGATGGAGAACGGGAAGTTGATGTTGTGGCCACCATAGGTTCTGGGGATGCTGCAGTTTGGAAGTGCTTGTTCATCGCACAGACCGAAATCTTAGCTGTTGAGGCTACAAACAGGATTACTAATATGAGGTTTCTGAGTGGAGGGAGAGGCGCGTGATCAGTAAGATGATGCTGCCTCTTGCATTTGTGCGTGTTGACAACTTCGAGATTGCTGGAGGATGGAATTAATGTAGAGAGTGTAGGTGAGAGAGAGAGAGAGAGTGAGAGAGATCATATCTGAAGTGTTATCATAATGCTAGACGACATAACAGAACATAACTAATTAGTATATCATTGGATGGTCCAATGGGTCACGTTGAATATAAGTACTCATGAACTTGGACCATGGACCATTTAAATCCGAAAGCTTATACTTTCACCATATTTAAGTGGGAAGTCCACACAATTCAATTGGTCAACCAACACTCCTTTTCTTCGTATTGAAGGCTGGCGATTGACTTGAAAAGTGAAGTCTTCTCTTCTGGTTCTGTATAGCCAGAAGACAAATTCTACTATTCTCTCATGATGTCAATACGCGTTCTTTAGCTGTTTCCAAGAAATTACAGGACAACCGGAGAATGTGGAGGAAAGAGAGGTGAATTCACGTGAGAGGTCGAGGCATATATGCCCTCTAAGTGGTCTTGTCATTACGATATTCTCATTCGTGAATTCCCTCTTAGATATTATAATTTGACCATGTGATATATAAAAAAATCTGTTTGATCATTAGATAAAACCATAAGGTTCAACTTATGCATGAAAGTCCAACAATTCCACATGCGTGTACATCAGCAACGTTTCATAAAGTTCAGCATCAGATGGTATACGATCCACAAGCAAACAAACAAATAATAGAGACATATCACTCTGGCCAGAGAAAAAAATGACATATTTATCAACCATAACAATTCAGTTCAATTCGGCAACCAGTCTAGGTTGAAATTTCAAAAGAAAAACCTTTCATAATGGTGTTCATATATATCTAGCTCAGAAGTTGTGGAGGTTTTGGTTGAAGTCTTCCCTCTGGATCTAAGGAAACCTGGCTTATTATGAATGTCATATCTGATATGATGACATGCATATAAATCTGTTACGACTTCCTTGATTTGATATAAATTTCTAACGATCAACTGAATATCACTTAACCCAATATATCTTTGGAGCAAATAGATATTCCCTAATGTTGCATGCTTAATGGAGAGTTTTTTGCAATAGTGTTTACCACAACTTTAATCTGGTGCAAAAGAAGTGTGAGCATATATACATGCAGAAGCTTTTCACTTTACATTTTCCTCCCTATCCAATGTATCGTAAATTCAGTAATCATCTATGATTCTCAATGCATCCCTGCATCTCACAATGGAACTAGCTAAGCAAACGGTATTTTCTTTTGACTTTGCTATGAATTCATGTAACTACTAAAACTACAAAAGCGAACACACCCCTAGATGTACAAAGACATGTTCGAAAGAAATATAAATAAAAAAGTAACGACTTGGTGAATGAAGCCGAGGTGGGAAAAAGGAACTGAGAATAGAAAACCAAGGGAAGCCAGAAGGTTCTTCCCCTTCCTTTGACGTCCTTATCAGGTTTGGAGAGCATGGTGAGGACATTTACCAAAAAACACATGGGAGAATTTGAACTGTTGCTATTACAGGGAATTATTCGAAAAGTATTACCTCTTTTGCAAGGGTGCGTATATATTTTGTCATCAGAACAGATGCACAGGAAACGCTCATCCGATCCGCTGCAATTGCCACCACTTTTTTGGCATTCAACACAATTCTCCCAGGAGGTTAAATTCCATTTCAGTCTAAAACCGGGCTTCCACTCATCCTCGGAGTCGAGCTTTTCCATTTCCTTGCTATCATCCGGTCTGGCTGATTTAACGGGTACAATAACATGACTCTCGCACGCTGACAGATCAGGAGGGGGGTGTTCTGGGCTATATTTATCCATAAGAACGACATAAGAGCGGTTGGGGCCAGGAGAGAGGCAAGTTGTTGAGTAAGGATATGGAGAATCAGCATCTGGGAAACGGCTGCCATTACGGAGAAATGCTAGGTATGAATGCTTATTGGGACCAAATACACTGCGCCATCCAGGAAAATCTTTAGGTGTAGCAAAACAAGCATTGCCCCATTTTTCAAACTCCGAGATCAACGGATGAGATTGATGATCATAATCAACAAGGTTCTCCCAGAAAGGTTCTAGTAACCACTGCTCATGAGAATGAGGACAACATGGTTTAGTGTCGTTCTGGAAGGGATAACCTTCCACGATGTCATCACACTTTACAGGCTCGCAGGAATCATATTTCGAGCTCACTGATGCAACCCACCCTTCCAAAGAAATAATCGTCAAAATGCTAATGACATTGCAAAGCAAAATTTTGGAACTTATGGAGCTCTCGACACCCATTTCAGGAATTTTAGAGGGAACAACAGAAGCACAAGAACAGTCGGAAAGAGGAAAGCTTTGTCTTGCGTAGAGCGAAGACAGAAGGGGCTCAAGTGAGATTCAGTTGTCCACACTGAAGATTGCATTATATGAATGTGTCGTTGAATCCTTTTTCACGGCAACGCGCCAATTGACTGGGTCAACTGAGCGTAGAGGACCCGAAAGAGTGAACGTGGTGGACCACATATTTGCTCATCGATAGGAAAATCGATTACAATCGTTGATGCTTCGGCTGAACATGGACCACTTTCAGGAATCAGGATCGATTTCTCTCCATTGGCCACGGGCCCATGGCCACCTTTATTTCTTTCGAAGTCTCCAACTTTGTTTGACGGGGTTTCGAAGCTTTCCCACAGGCTTTCCTGGGTCGATTTCAAACCCTCAGAACCACAACGATTTTTACCGAGACTCGTCCTCCACCCTTGATCTCCATGAAGGTCAAGTACTATGATAACTTGTGTTCGTTACTATGCTTTCCGTGGAATTTATTTTCCTTTATTATAAAGTTTTCCCAAAGCAAACACACCCCTAGATCTACAAAGAAATGTTCGAAAGAAATATAAATAAAAAAGTAACGACTTGGTGAATGAAGCCGAGGTGGGAAAAAGGAACTGAGAATAGAAAACCAAGGGAAGCCAAAGAACTCTTCCTCTTCCTTTGAAGTCCTTATCAGGTTTGGAGAGCATGGCAAGGACATTTACCGAAAAACACATGGGAGAATTTGAACTGTTGCTATTACAGGGAGTTATTCGAAAAGTATTACCTCTTTTGCAGGGGTGCGTATATTTTTTTTCATCAGAACAGATGCACAGGAAATGCCCATCCGATCCGCTGCAATTGCCTCCACTTTTTTGGCATTCAACACAACTCTCCCAGTTGGTTAAATTCCATTTCAGTCTAAGCCCGTGCTTCTGCTCATTCTCGGAGTTGATATTTTCTATTTCCTTGCTAACATCCGGTCTGGCTAATTTAACGGGTACAATGACACGACTCTCGCACGCTGACTGATTAAGAGTGGGGTGTTCTGGTCTATATCTATCCATAAGAGAGAGAGCGGTTAGCGCCAGGGGAGGCGCAAGTTAAGTGAGGCTATGGAGAATCAGCATTTGGGAAGCTGCGGCAATTACGGAAAAAAGCTAGGTATGGAGGCTCATAAGGATCAAATGCACCGGGCGGTCTAGGAAAATCTTTAGGTTTAGCAAAACAAGCATTGCCCGTTTTTTCGAACTCTGAGATCAATGGATCAGATCGATGATCATAATCGACAAGGTTATCACTGGAAGGTTCTAATAACAGCGGCTCACGAGGACAACATGGATTAGTGTCGTTCCGGAAGGGATAAGCTTCCACGAGGTCATCACACTTTACAGGCTCGCAGGAATCATATTTCGGGCTCACTGATGCAACCCAGCCTTCCAAAGAAATGATCGTCAAAATGCCAATGATATTGCGAAGCAAAATTTTGGAACTTAAGGAACTTTCGTCACCCATATCAGGAATTTTAGAGAGGAACAACAGAAGCGCAAGAACAGTCAGAAAGAGGAAAGCTTTGGTGCGTGTATAGCAGAGACGGAAGGGGCTCAAGTGGGATTTAGGGCCGTTTGGTTCGACTTTGGACAAATGCCTTTTGAAAAATGCAAATATCTTTAGACTTAAGGAGTTTTCCGAAATGTAAATACAGTTTGGTAAAATGAATTTTTTCATTGCAATGTGAAACAACTTTGACTTAAATGTTATTTGATAAATATTATATTTTGTAAAGCACTTTTACTAAATTTTTTATTAAAAAAAATTATGAATTTTTTTTTTAATCTATTCACCTGTGGCTGGCCACTCTTCGGCAGCTAGATCTGGCAGCTAGTGAATCTCCAGTGGCCAGATTTGTCCGCCAGATAGCCTCGCCTGAGGTCGCTCGACCTCAGGCCGCCCTGCTTGAGGTCGGGCAACCTCAAGCGGTGGTCAGATCTGGCTATTGCTTGGGTTCGCATGACCCAGGTGAATACCGTCAGGGTCGTGCGACCCAGGTGAACATCGTTGGGGCCGCATGAACCCAAGCGACAAAGGCGTCCGCCTGGGTCGCACAACCCAGGTGAGCACCGCCTAGGTCATGTAGGCAACCATCACCTGGGTTGCGACCCCAAGTGGCGATTGGTGGGGTCAGGTGACTTCTCAGTGGCGTTCGCCGGCGTCGAGGACTCATTGGCCAATGGTTGTCGGCCTCGTCGCTCATTGAAAAAGATGAATAGGAATTTCGTGAACAGTGCCATTTGCATTTGAAAGATACAATTTCCCAAAGTGGCTTTGGACCTCCTTTGGATTAAAGGCTTTTAGAGCCTTTTGGAGATGCAATTGTATCTAGCTAAAGTCCTCCAAAAAATCGAACTAAACGGATTTGCATTTGGCCAAGGGGTTTTAGGGACTGAAAATCTCTTGGAAAAACTGAACCAAACAAGCCTGAGGATTGCATTATATGAATGTGTTGTTGAATCCTTTTTCACGTCAACACGTTAATTGACTGGGTCAACTGAGCGTAGAGGACCCGAAGAAGCCAGTGCCGTGGCCTTAGTGCCACAACGATTTCACTGAGATTCATCTTCGACCCTTGATCCCTTTGAAGGTCGACTACTATGGTTTGAGTTCATGGCTGGCGATTGACTTAGAAAGTGAAGTCTCCTCTTGTCACTTTTGGGTCTGGTTAGGTAGAGAAGGCAAACCAGAAAAGAGGTCTACTATTCTATCACATCATCGGTACGGATTCCAAAAATTACAGGACAAAGCAGAGAAAGGATCGGCGCACAGACCCCGATGGCAATCACGGAACCATCGCAATAGTCACAGCTCATTAGGACTACGAACAAATTAAATCTTGATTCTCATCTGTCATTTTGTTTAGAATTTTTATTATATGATGTGTCATTTCTCTGTTGGAACAACGGCAACCATCGCTCCTGTATTGTATTTTTAGAAAAAGCAATCATGATCCTATGACTCTTTTTTTCTGGCCATTTGAATCTCTGATGACATATTTTTTGGATCGTTTAGAATTTTATTATTAGTTCATACGTTGAATATGCATATGAAATGCTATTGTAGACCGCCGCATTACCGCTACTTGAACAAGCTAATGATATCTTGAATTTTCTTTTGTGCCAATTGCATTAAAATATTACGAAATAACAAAACCTCAAGCCGTAATGGATCGATTTTTGGTGCAACAAACCGGGCCAAGGATGAACAACCGTCGTCGCCCAGACGAGCGCGAGTGGTGGGGGCTCACGGCCATCTGCTAGTGTGTATAACTGTTTTTTTTTTTTTTTTAACAATTTGTGTTTTCTCTATAAGTATTTTCTCAAATGCAGTCAGCAACGACAGTGCCACCCAAGTAGCAGCACTAACGCTATTGTAGTGCCGTTCAATGACCACCATCAACTGCTAGTCCGCTCTCACTTCTTCTTTTTTTCCAATTTTTGCCATACTGGGTTTTTAGAAATGTTAATCTGTTTTCTATTTGTCGAAAGTTTTTAAAAGGCCCCAAGTAATGGCAAAATCTACATTTAATGGTAAAATAATAATCACAGCAGCATTTTCGTTTACATTTTAATTAAAAGGACCGATTCGAACAAATATATATATCATCTATAATTTACAGTCCCAATTAACCATGAAAAATGTTTGAAGACCTGTGCCCTTTTCTCTTAAAAAAAAGGAACAAATCAATTCCTCTTAAGATTGTCAACATCAAGATTTATATTCATACATATACATAAACATATACATATACATATATATAGATAACCATTAAATTTTCTCTTAAGATCCCTCTTGCTTTCTCAATATCAAATGATCATACCTAGATCAACCACCTCACGATAAAGACCTTGTCTAGACGAGGCCTTGCTTTCTCTATAAGCTCACTGATTGAACACGGTTAAGTCAGATGCATGCCCAGATGACCTCGACAGCTTTACCAAACCATCCAAGGCTTCATATATTTTGTCCCCCACCAGGATGCCTCTTATCCCAGGAGTAGAACATTTTCCTATGACATGAAACTCAATCTTGATTGTGATTTAGGGGTCCTTTGTTCCATGAATCAGGAAAGACATGCATTGAAACCTCAGTGATGGCCTTAAAGATGAGTGTGTTTGCACTTTTGAATACAGAGGTACAATGACCATTGACCAAACTGAACATCCATAATTTAAGTCTATGCAAAGCTAATCCCCAAATGATGTATAGGAATTACGACTTAATAATCAGGAAAAAAAATTAAGATTTGTTATTTTGTGAAATGGAAGCGCCCAAGATTCTATCTTATTGCTCCATTTGTTGCCATTGAAATTACCACCGAAGTAAACAAAGGAAGAAAAATCTCATATAAATTTATACATGTGTTGTGGTGACATCAAATTACTGCAACGAACTCGTCTGCAGTAGCTACTGGGAGCTCAATGAGGGGGGTGACAAGGTTGGTTTGGCAGGAATTCACAAGGCCTCAACACTTCCTTTCAGCATCTCACGACCTGAGTCATCGATGGTCAATCTCTCGGATCAATCTAAACACACCACAAGCTGATTATGATCATCTTCTTCGCGATTCCTTCGTCTCTGTCATTTGTGATACCACGCAACTCGAGTTCTTCCTGCAGTTACCTTCCTCGCGTATGTATAAGACCGAAGTTCAAGGCATCGGTGAATCTATGAGGAAAATATAGTTTGCTGCTATGGCCCCCCTCAACTTCAACGTTCTTTCTCCCTCCGACCATTTCCAGAACCATCATGCCGTAATTGTAGACATCTGATTTGTGAGAAACCCCTCCAATATTCCTTATGACCAATTTAGGAACAATGTAGCCTACAGTGCCGTGTGCACCCAACGTTGACATGATACTCTCTTCTCTAGGACATATTTTGGCAAGACCAAAGTCAGAAATCTTCAGACAATAATTCCGATCGAGAAGAATGTTGTGAGGCTTTATATCGAAATGCAAGATCCTAGCATTACACCCTTGATGCTAGTACTATAGTCCTCGTGCTATGCCTAGGGAGATGATGTAATAATGTCTCACAACTCAATTGCTGATTTGCCTCGGCAGTGTCGCTTTTGAACATGAACTTTTCCAATAATCCGTTGGGCATGAACTCGTAAATTAGAACTCTTTTGCTTCCCTCAAAACTAAAGCCTAGAAGGCTAACAACATTGACATGTGAAGTCTTGCTTATGCTTGCAACTTCATTGATAAACTCTTCCCCATCACCTTTCAGATTCTTTAGAAGCTTCAAGGCCACAAGTTGACTATTTCGAAGCTTGCCTTTATATACATAACCATAACCTCCTAGACCCAATTTTTCCTTGGAAAGAATTGGTCATCCTCTTGATATCTTTGTAGGTATATCTCCTTGAAGAGATAAGTCCCTTGATTCGCTGTGCGGGGACAGAATGTTCTTTCTTTCCCATCATCAAAGCCATATTTCTTCTTAGCAGCAGTTTCTCCCTCAAGGAATAGACTACAAGAACGAAAATCGGAATCCCAACTCTTGACGCAGCTGATTAGAGGAGCAAAAGATTCGCGTGCAATAATTTCAGTCCATCATTTTACTAGTGGAAGGTCCTAATGATGGAAAAGCAAAACTTTATCAAGGTTTCCGAGCAGTTAATTTTGTATATGAGACAAATGTAGGTTTAATGGAGCACCTAGCGCGACTTTCACCACCAAATCACCTTGTTGCGCTGTTACAGAGGACACAAATTCTTGTCAAGTAAATCTCCCAATCAAAACTAAGATGAAACCGGTAGGAATGCTTTTTACGACAGCAGGAAAGATGTTTGCAATAGTCAGAGAGGACGCCATACATATAAGATCGAAAAACTTAGTGTAATGTCCAGTGAGCATGGGAGTGACCCCTGTCGCCAGAGAAGGCCCAAATAAGGTGCGGCTTTGACTCTAGGATGGCAATAAGGGTAGGAATGAACTGAATTCAATATCACCTAGGTGTGATGAGGTGAAGTGCCTCGTATGTTATGGCACTTGTCCAAATTTGTAATAAGCTCTTTTTTAGGCTAAGCCCAGGAGAACAAAACCATGCGAACTCCATCGTTACAAGCAAGACCTAGGCTTAATAATATGGTATTAGAGCCAATATCCCAGTCGAAAATGTGAGGTTCGAGGACAAACCACGCGAAAACTGGTGGGCCCCTAATAATATTGGTTCGACAAGGGTGGGAGTTATCGCTAGAGGACCCGGGCAAAGTGCAACTTTGACTCTAGAATGGCAATGGAGGCAAGAATGAACTGAATCCAATGAGGGCGAGAGTTATCACCAAGCCCAGAGAGGGCCTAAACAAAGTGCAAGTCCAACAATAGAATAGCGATAGGGACAAGAATGAACCAAATCTCACATCGCCTCTAGCCCTAGACAAAGTGCAACTTTGATTCTAGAATGGCGATGGGGGCAAAAATGAACCAAATCCCACATTACTTGGTGCCTTACATGTGAGCCCAAAAGATCAAAACCGTGTGGGTTCCGGCCCAAAATAAAGTAATATCATTACAAGCAAGACCTGGGCTTAACACTTAAGTTCATATTTTGATCTGCACTCATTATAGTGATTCATGTTCCACTTCTTTAAAAGAACTAATTTAGTACTAGTGCTCAAGAACTAAACTAGAGGGACAACTATTGATATATACAGGGAGTGAATTTCCTGGCCTAAGGGAGGCTCTTGCCTAAGACCAGCAACCTCCACCGACCATCGACAAGGCCCAACGGTAGTCGGCAAAGGAAAAAGGAAAAAATGAAAAATGAAAAATGAAAAAAATATTAAGATATTATTAAAATTATGCACTTCAGCCCAACTGTCCTTCAAAGCAACAAAGAAGAGAATAGATGAACGTACCGGCTCTACAAAGCCAAGCATGAGGCCGGTCAGGGCAGTAACACCGGAAATTGTAGATCTTGTCATCGAACCCGCACTTGCCACCACTTGCCTCGCAGGCGCTGCAATTGCTCGCTGTCCAATTCAACATGAACCCACTCCTCAGCACCTTCTCTATCTGCGCCCGCCCTCTCCACTCGGCCATCCCGGTGCCTCCACCAAAGTCCGGCACATTTTTGTCGCATCAATCACTCCTGGATCCTCGCCATCCCCATATATCCCCAAAACGACCCCGCTTTCGCCGCCTTCTTTGCCAGAACAGCTGATCCTGTAGTTCAGAAGCTCGTTGGCGAGAGGAGAGATGTTGCAATTGTATAGCGCAGAGAGAGTGGCGGTAACGTTCTGGCTCAGCTGGAACTGAGTCGACGTGAGAGTCAGGTTCTTGAGAGAACCAGGCACACAGTAAGAGAATGCAGTTGAGTTGTCATCGGGGACGGTGGCATTAGAGACGCGGAGAGAGTGGTTCGGTAGAAGATGTCTCAGACAATGTAGTCATTGCTGGAAAGGGTGATGACTGGGGGATCGTCGTCACAAGACAGGTTGAAGCTCAGGAAGCCAGAGTAGGAGGGCTGCCTGTCTCCGATATAGAACGGGAAAGTGATGTTCAGGCCGCCACAGGCGCTGGGGAGGCCGCAGTTTCCGAAGTGGGGGTTGATGAGAGAGAGAGAGACTGTCAGGGTGATAAAGAGAGGAGTAACAGTGGTGAGAGGTTTGTGTTGATTGGGAGAGGAGAAAGAGGAGGTACGGCAGCGGTTCTGGTTCTGGTTCTCGTCATTGTGGATTGAAGGGGGTGGCGAAGATATGTCAGAGAGGTTTCAGGCTACATCATGACACTTAGTATATCATCGGATGATCTAATGCGTTGTGTCCGAATACAAGCACTGATGAATTCGGACCATGTAGATGCGAAAGCTTTCACTTTCACCATGTTCCTAGTCCACACGATTTAATTGATCAACCGACACTCTCTTTTTCTTCACCGTACTGAAGGCTGGTGATTGACTTGGAAAGTGCAAGTCTTCTCTCTTCTGGTTCTGTATCCAGAACACGAATTCTACCATGTTCCTAGTCCACGCATTCTCATAGCTGTTTCTAAGATTCGTACAGGACAACCGAAAAATGTGAAGGAAAGAGCGAGAGAGATAGATTCACCTGAGAGGTCGAGGCACATAGGCCCCTCTAAACTTGACCAGGGCTGGCCTACAGTAGCATAAAGAAAGCAATTGAGACTTGAATTTGTCTGAATCATTCTATCAACCATACCAATTTAGTTCAGTTCAGCAACGGGTGTAGGTTCAAATTTCAAGAGCAAATAAAGAAACAAAAAGAAAGAAGGACAGGTTAGGGAACAAACTTCAATATCGATATTTATATATATATCTAGCTCAGTAAGTTGTGGATGGAGGTTTCGGTTGAAGTCCTTCCTTTGATAGTCTAGGGAAGATTGGCTTATCATGAATTATCATGATACGATGACATTCATATACAATGTATAAATCTTTTATCGGATTCCTTGATTAAACATAAATTCCTACCAAACAATTAATTATCACTTAACACGATTCATCTTATGAACAAATGGATATTCCCCAATGATACATACCTTATGGAGATTGCAGAACTAAGCTTAATGGAGTGTTTTATGCAACAGTGTTAACCACAACTCTAAGCTGATTCGAAACAAGCATGAGCAAACACACATGCAGAAAGCTTTTCACTTTACATTTCTCTCTAGTCATCAATAATCCTCAAGGCATCGCTGCATTCACATTGGAACTGGCTAAGAAAACAGTGGCACTCTTTAAAAATTATCTATTTACTGACCTGAGAACATGACTAATGCAGGGCCAAGATTCAACAATGGAAAACTGCTGCAATAACGGAGAAATGCTAGGTATGAAGGCTCCTGATCAGATGTAAACAGCAGTATCAGATGCACTGGGTGGTATAGGAGACTGTTTAGGTGGAGCAAAACAAGCATCGCTTGTTCTCTCAAACTCTGAGATCAACCTGAGAGATTGATGATTATAATCGACAAGGTCCTTCCAGAAAGGTTCTAATTGCAACAGTGGCTCATGACGACAACATGGTTTAGTGTCATTTTAGAAGGGATGAATCTTGACATTACCACATTGGCCAGGCTCACAGATGGAACCCGGTCTTCCAAAGAAATAATCATCAAAATGCTAATGACATGGCGAAGCAAAACCTTGGAACTTAAGGAGCTTTCGACACCCATTTCAGGAATTTCAGAGGCACAAGAACAGTCAGAAACAGGAGAGCTTTTGCGGCACATAACGGAGATGGAAGGCGCTTCAGTGAGATTCAGTGGCTTAATCTAAAGATCGCATTATATCAATGTCTCGTTGAATCCTTTTTCATTTAAAAACGCCATTTGACTGGGTCAACTAAGAGCAGAGGACTTGAAGGACAAACGCGGTGGACTCCCGACCTGCTCAGTATCAGAAAAATCTATTAACAATGTTGATAGATCGATTTCTCGCCATGGGCCCATGGCCACCTTTGTTTCTTGCAGAGTTTCCAACTTTGTTTCTTGCAGAGTTTCCAACTTTGTTTGACAGGGTTCCGAAGCTTTACTACAGGCCTTCCTGGGTCGATTCCAAAGCCTCAGAACTACAAAGATCTAACTGACATTTTAAGGTCGAATACTGTGATTTGAGTTCAGGGCTGGCGATTGACTTAAAAAATGAAGTCTTTTCATCATTTTTGGTTCCGATTAGGTAGAGACGAACCAGAGAAGGGGTCTACTATTCTATCAAATTATTGGTCACCTACTACCCTAAAAAGTCCTCAACTCTAGGTCTAATACCCATTAACCAAACTTTAGGTACAATGCAAATCTGCCACAAGCTTTCCTTTGTCTTTAAAAAAAACAAAAAACAAAAAACCTCTCAACTGTAGGTCAATCCCTAAATCTATACCAAACTTTCTTTTGTATAAGAAATGAAGGCAAAGCCCTAAATTTACACCATTAATCTCCTAATAAAACTTGATCATATTTGATATCCTATCAACAAAGTAAGCAAACCTCTCAACGGAATATCTCATACTGAAGTGTCATTTACATCATATGATTGAAGTATCCAATTTGTTAGCCAGTCTACCCATGAGTTTCCTTCCCTAAAAGTATGTACAATTTTGACCCATTGGGAAAGACTAATATTTTCCCAATCCGAGAAAGGAGAATGTCACCAAAATTGAGAGGGGGTTGATTTTTGAAGAAGAGAAATAGCCACTTGCGAGTCCATCTCCCTAATAAGTAATGTTCAATTAGATGGTCTCAAATATATGCTCAAAGTTTCAGCTTTGAGTGAAGAATACGTTCCCACAGGTTGCATGAATCCAGCAAGCCAATTGCCCAATTCATTACAAAGAAGACCACCTACTGAAGCTAGTCTCAGGTTGCCTTTAAAGGTCCTGTCAGTATTGAGTTTGATCCAACCAAAAGGAGTGACGGTCAAACCCACAAGCATATCCCGTTTCTTACTTTGAGAAGACCTATTCTTAGTCATATGTCCTTGACATCTCTCAAAATCAAGCCCATAGGTGCACGCCAGAAAGAGAAGTCCAATTGAAATAATATCTTGTTTCTCCAATTTCAAAAATGCCAACAAGTTACATCAAAAAATAGTGGCCAGTTAACTTCTTTTACCAGAGTTGTTAAAGTAGATAGGTTTGCCAACAAACCACTTGTACATATCATAGCCAAAGAATTCGCCCTCTAAGCTTGTTGGCAAAATCTTTTGCCAAATAACCTTTGCATACTTACAATCCCTAAGCATGTCTAAAATTGTTGCAAAAGATTGTAGACAAGAAGTGCAAAAGGAATCAAAACTAATTTTACGTTGGAACCTTTCACGATTAGTAAGTAGGCATGATGAGAGACCAGACACAAGAAACTTTTAATCCTTTGTGGCCCATCCATTTCCACAGTAAACTCCAGAGTCTATCAGTAAGGCAAATGATGTCACGGTGAATTGATTCGCAAGCTTCATCACCACCACAGCCTGAAGGTGGGATCATGGACTGAATTCGCATCAAAATTGACTGAGGCAGGACTCCTGCCAGACTTGTGAGACTCCATTGGTTATTACAAACAAAATCAAGAATTAGACAGTTGAGATTTGCATTGTAGTAGATGGAAAAATCATTAACTATTACTCTAATCTCAAATCTACCCCATTAGCCCACCTCCATCCAAAAATCAGCACTAATCATCCTTAATTTTCATATTCTAAAAAGGTTCCATTTTGGAGATAATTTTCCTTGTCACTTTACTAATGTGGATATGTTGTCAATGTGGAAATCCCACATCAAGTTGAGAGTGAGCCACATGGGTAGATTTAAGAATAGATTGCAAATTGGTAATTTCTTTTAGAAAAAACAAAATTCGGGACAAATTTGGAGGCTAAATTAAGGCTGGAGTGCCAAAACTTATCACAAGTGTTTGGTGCTAAAATTTTCAAAAAATACACTTAAATACCAAAATTGAAGAAGAATGAGACACTTAAGGGCCAATGGCGAAAAATCCAGCCAAATTGCTAATGTGGTGGTTTTCCAACAAGAGAAGTGCAAAACAACATCGTTATGCGAGCTGACGTGGCTAGATTAGTTCAAAACGACGTCATTTTGGGCGTTGACATAGTTAGACTTAGCCCAAAACGATGTCATTTCACATTGAATTCGATTTTTTATATACAAATTAATTAAATTAAATTAAAAAAAAAAGGAGAATAGCATAGGCAAGGCTGCCCCATCACCAGTGGGGTGGCAACAATGATTGGCAAGGGTCGCTAGCGTCTAGGTGAGGGTTGGCGACCCTCGCCCAAATTTGGGAGAGGGTCGCCGCCCTCTCCTAGCTTTCAAGGAGGGCCTACCGGCCCTCATCAGTCATCATTGTCACCCCACCGACGATAAGGTCACAGGTGAGGGAGCCCCTCCCACTTGTGTTGACCCTTTTTTAAGTTTTTAATTGAATTTAATTAATTTTTATATTAAAAATCGAATTCAAGCCAAGACAATGTTGTTTTGGTCAAGTTTAAGCTAACTTAGCTTTCTAGCAAGCCACGTTAGTAATTTATATTATTAGAAAATGACACGTAGGATTTCCGGAATTGGTCACCGGACTTAACACTAAAATATCCCACTTTTCTTAAAAAGTAACACTTAAGTATGCATTTTGGAAGATTTGGCACGAAAATGTCCACTTGTGCCAAATTTTAGTACTCTAACCACACTTTAGCCCAACTTTAGGACTAAACATAAAGTTTGGGAATTTCTGGAGACAAAAAAAAGTTCATGATAGATTTGGGATTAAACCTAAAGTTTATGGTTTTTTCTTAGATAAAAAAAAGGGCCCAATTAAAACTAGACCTACTATTGAGGATTTTGTAGAGAATTAGGGCTATTATTTAGACAAATTCCAATAAAGGAAACAGGACAACAGAGAGAAGGATTAGCAGACAAACCCCAACAGCAATCTCATAGCCATCGCAACCGTCACAACCCTTAAGGTCTCCTAACAAATCAAATCTTGATTTCGTCTCTTCATTTAGAATTTTATCGTGTCGTTTTCTCTCCATTGGAACGAAGGCAGCCATCGTCCCTATATTTTCAGAAGATAAGCAACTGGATCCTGAACTATTTTCTGGCCATTTGGATCTCTAACATGTTTATTTGATCACATTGGTTCATATGTTATATATGCATACAAAAAGCCGTTAGTGACCGTCACACTAGCGCTACCGGAGCAAACTAGTTGGTATCATGAAGTAATTGGGTTAAAATACAATAATAGAAAACCACTCAAGCCTTAATGGAGAGAGGGACACAGACAAAGACAGCCAGTTGCAAACTCCAAAAGGGTGATCACCGGGGTTGCACAATTCTTGGTAAGACGGACCCTGCCAAGGTTACACGACCCTGGGAACACGTCGCCTAGTCCTTGCCATACAGTGGTCTTCGCCACACTGAGCGCAACATGGGGGGACTCGCGACCCTCTGTGTATATCTGTTTTTTATTTGTCAAAAGATTTTAAAAGCCTCGTTGATTGACAAATTCTACATTTAATGGCAAAATAATAATCACATCAACATTTTCATTTACATTTGTATAAATATAACTCAATTGACAAAAAAAAAAAGGGGTTTACAGACCAATGCCTTTTTCTCTTAAAAAAGAAGAACAAACCACTTCCTATCGAGATTCTCACTCATTGGAAAAAACACCTATATATAATATGAACGGCACAGAAAATAACCATTAAATTTTCTCTTAAGTAAATATCATGATGATCCATTCCTTCCTCAAAATCGAAATAATCATACCTGTATCAAACGCCTCACGATAAAAGAAAGTGACTTAATATGAGCCAGACTTTCATAGACTTTGTCTAGATGTGCCCCCTTCTTCTATAAGCTCACTGTTCAAAGATGGTTAAGTCAGATGCACACCCAGATGACCTTGATAGCTTTACCAAACCGTCCAAGGCTTCATATATTTCGTCGCTATCAGGATGCCTCTCATCCAGGGAATAGAACTCAACGATATCATCATTGACTTCAATCAAGCTACATCCAGGAAGTTTTCTATGCCCTGTATCTTTCATTGCAGCTTTCAATCTCGCCACATCCTTCCACTTTCCATTCTCCCCATATATATTTGAAAGCATAACATAATTTGCAGGATTTCCAGGTTCAAGCTCACTTAACTGATGGAGGGCTATTTCAGCCAAGTCGACATTTTTATGTAGCCGACAGGCTCCTAGCAAAGTAGCCCAAATTACAGCATCAGCTTTTATGGGCATCCTATCCACAAATTCAACAGCCTGGACCAAAAGACCAGCTCGAGCAAGCAAATCAACCATACAGCCATAATGCTCCATTTGAGGCACAAGCGAGTAATCATCAATCATGGACTGAAAATATGAGAAACCATCTGCCACCATCCCCATATGTGTGCAGGCACACAAGATGCCTATGAATGTGATTCCATCTGGTTTTATTCTAGTACATTTCATCTGCTTGAACAAACTTAAGGCGTCAGCCCCAGAACCATGGATTGCCAAACCATTTATTATAGTATTCCAAGAAATCAAGTCCTTTGCGCACAAATTGATGAACACATTAAGGGCATCCTTTACAGTCCCACACTTTGCATACATGTCAATCAAAGCATTGACAACGTATGTATTCCCACCATATCCATGGCTCTCAGCATAAACATGTACCCACTTACCTAAATCAAGAGCTCCTAGTCTAGCACATGCTGACAAAACAGTCACAAGAGTGGCATCATTTGGGCTCACAGTGCCTTCAATCAACATTCTTTTGAACGTGGACAAGACTTGCAAGAAATTACCACTGCAGGCATATCCTCCAATCAAGCCATTCCATGAAAAAATGTTCCGTTCAGGCATCTCGTCAAACATCACTTCACAAGCATTGAGATCCCCATTATTAGCATAACCATTTAACATAGTGTTCCATGACATAACATCCTGATCAGGCATGGCATCAAATAGCCTCAATGCAGCCACCATGTCCCCAGTTTCAATATAACCAGAGATCATGGTGTTCCATAACACTATATCACGTTCAGGAGCCAAGTCAAACAGACGCCTTGCTGAAACTACATCTCCACTCAGGAGGTATCCATTCACCATCGAAGTCCATGCAACGACATTCCTCTCAATCATCTCACCAAAGACCTTGTAAGCAGGACCAGCTTCTCCCCCACTTGAGTACATTTCAATCAAGGTGGTACCTACAAAAGGGTTTTCTTTAAAACCGGACTTGATCACAAAACAATGCACTTCCTGGCCTTCCGTCAAAGCATTGATCTTGCCACAAGATTTGAGCACAACAGGGAAAGTGAAGCAATTGGGCATCACCCCCATGCTTCTCATTCGACTGAACAAAAGAACAACCTCTCTGTTTAATTCATTTTGGGAACAACCCCTGAATATCGCGTTCCAGAGAGTAACATTCGGGTCGAGAATTCGGTCGAACACGTTGTGGGCATATCCCATTTCCTTGAGCTGAGCACAAGCCGTGATGATTCTCGGAGCAACGTAATGGTTTCCTTCAAGGCCATGACAGACTACCTGGGCATGGATTTGATGAAGCTGCTTTTTGGTCCTACATGACTGCAACAGGGCGATGAACTGTTCTTCCAGCAGACGCTGAGGGAGCTTGGGGGCAAAATCTGAAAGAATTTTCGCTATCTTTGGCGCGATGGCCCGTCCTCGCTCGATGCGGAACGAGTCTCGTTCGAGCTTTCCTTACGCGAATAGATTTCAGAACTCCGGAAGTAGCAGCTTTTAATCAATGCCGCAGCATTAAATTCATCGCCGGAAATCACCTCCTCCCTCTTCCAGCTGCCCTCCTCCTATATTCTCTCCCTTCTGATGCAATAAGTCAAATCGCTTCCTCCGCTGGACACTCCAGAGCAGGAAAATCGCACGTCCGGCCTGTGCCTTTCGCAACACGGAAGAGAACTGACTCCGAATCGAAGCCCGAGGCTGGAGGAAGAGGACGACTGCTTCTACAGCGTAGAGGGCGGGATTCCAAGCAATTTGCTTGCTCTCTTAATTCGAAATAAAAAAAGGTTTTTCTAATAAATATGAGATTTTTTTGTGACTAAATTGAAAAAATTTATCCATGGAAATGATTTTTTTTTTATTTTCTTTGTTTAGTAACTTACGTCCACTCTTGCAGAAAAGAAAAAAAAACTTCCCCAATTTAAATTTATTTTTTATGAAAAATATTTTATGTTAAATGATTAATTTTCTGTTATTCAAACATCGAAAAGTCATAAAATAATTTATTGAAAATCATTTTCATTTAAATAAATGGAACCCTAATCAGATAATCAACAAATACTAATCATGGGACTTGAGTCCCACCCATCCCGGAGCTTTTTGTTCAGATTTCATTTACTAATATATCATACATAAATGTATGGGAATTACATTTTTGGTGCCCCATAGTTATTGCAAGCCCGAACTTCTTATTATAATCCTCTCGCCCTGACAGCCGCTTCCTTTCCTTATTGGAACGAGGTCCTCCAGCTTCCCTTTGGTCATTCTCAAGCCACTTGTCTACGGGGTTCTAACTGTAGCTATTGCTCATTTGGATGGAATCCAGCATCATTACATCACTAAATTCGTGTTGGAGTAAAGCCGAAGCAATCCTCGAGCTCGGTACACAAGCTGAACTTACTCTACAGATAGACTAGGATATCCTAAGATCAAGGAGTGACCGAGAGCTTAAGAATCCATCAATAGTAAGGGGTAAGTCTTAACCAATTTGGCCAACCACCTTGGAGTGAGTCTATTCCTTCTATTCCTAGAAGAGAAATGCATTTAATATGATTCTTAATTTTTTTTTTATGACTTAGAATTCATTTTAATTTTTTTTACTGTTATTATATTTTCTCTTTTTTTCCCTCTATTTTCTCTTTTTTCTTTTTTCTTCTTCTTCTCTTCTTCCTCTTGACTGGTCGCTGGCCACAACAATGATTGGCGACTAGCTAGATGAGATCTGACAACCTCATCAACAGGTTAGGGCAAGGTCTGGCGAGCTCGCCAAAGCCTTGCTAGGCCAAGGTGAGGCTCAACCTTGCCAGATCTAGGTGAGGTTGAGCCTTGTTTAGCTGATCGCCAACTATCGCTATGGCCAGCACCAACTAGGAGGAAGAAGAGAAAAGGAGAAGAAAAAAAGAAAATGATTTGGTTTAATTTTAAATTTATTTCCGAGAATAAAGAAGTAGCTTTTTTGTTATTTCATAATTATGTTCCAAATTTGTTCTTATGAACAAAAAAGTTACCAAATGAATTTATATATATATATATATATATATTTCAGCGAATAAAAGAATATAATTTGACATGTTACCAAATAAGCCGTTATTGTCCTAAGTAACTAGGAAATTATAGCTTTTGAAATAACATGTGACACATGGTTTGTTGACATGGCCATACATTGACATGTAGACTACGTGGCTTAACTATTTGTCGGAGGCGATCGTGGGAGACAATGCATGACAAGTGGTGCATGGTACTGGATGATTACATCAGCGATGACATCACTCTACATTGCTAGCTCAGCTGGTCACGTGCAAGGCATGTTGCCACATGGATCTAACCGTGTGTAGATGCTCCTGGCAGCGCGTCTGGTGGTTAACCAAGATGCGATTACCTGAATGTGACTCGTCAGAGGACAAGAGGCTAATGCCAGTGTTTAATTTCCGGGAAGTAGCAAAAGTGTTGAAATCAGTAGTCAAAAGCGTCGGGCTCGATGGATCTGAGATGGGGCAGCGCGTGGTGTCATGTGAGGCAGCATTCAGCGGCCATTTGTGATGAAACTTCACCATGTGGCTCCTTTGAGGACAGCAAGTCTGGTGATGATGGTGTTCTTTTCTTCAAAACAAGCTCCCAAGACAACAACCGGAGGCTATCATGGAACAAACTCAATAGGCTTCCTCAGATCAAGCTTCGCTAAAGAGAGAAAATATACATGAGCTTATTCATCAGATTTAAAGGATGACTGTCTAAAGTAATAAAGTATTACAATATCAATTACAATCAATCGGATCAATCATGGAAAATATATAGAGTCTCCTAAATATATCTCTAACAATCTAGATGTATGTCTTCTGCTAGAGGTTCACTGCTCAAACACAACTAAGTCAGCTGCATACCCAGATGACCTCGACAGTTTTGTTAAACCGTCCAAGGCTTCATATATTTCGTCACTATCAGGATGCCGCTCATCCAAAGAATAGAACTCAACAATATCATCATCGACCTCAATCAAGCTACATCCAGGGAGTTTTCTACGCCCGGTATCTTTCATTGCAGCTTTCAATCTTGCCACATCCTTCCACTTTCCGACGTCCCCATATATATTTGAAAGTGTAACGTAATTGGCGGGATTTCCAGGTTCGAGTTCACTCAACCAGTGGAGGGCTACTTCGGCCAAGACAATGTTTTTATGTAGCCGGCAGGCTCTGAGTAAGGTAGCCCAGATTACAGCATCGGCTTTTACAGGCATCCTGTTCACAAATTCAACAGCCTGGACCAAAAGGCCCGCTCGAGCAAGCAAATCGACCATGCAGCCATAATGCTCCATTCGCGGCATTAGTGCGTAATCGTCGATCATGGAACGGAAGTATGAGAAACCATCGGCAACCATTCCCATATGTGTGCAGGCACACAACACGCCTATGAACGTGATTCCATCTGGTTTTACTCCAGCACGTTTCATCTGCTCGAACAAACTCAAGGCGTCAGCCCCACAACCATGGATCGCCAAACCATTTATTATAGTATTCCAAGAAATCAAGTCCTTTGTGCTCATATTGACGAACACATTAAGGGCATTCTCTACTGTCCCGCATTTCGCATACATGTCGATCAAAGCATTGACAACGTAAGTGTTCCTGCCATATCCATGGCTCTCGGCATAGACATGTACCCACTTACCCAAATCAAGAGCTCCTTGTCTAGCGCACGCAGACAAAACCGTCATTAGAGTGGCATCATTTGGGCTCACGGCACCTTCGATCAACATTCTCTTGAAAGTGGCCAAGACTCGCAAGAAATTGCCTGTGAGGGCATATCCTCCAAGCAAGCCATTCCATGAAAAAATGTTCCGTTCAGGCATCTCGTCAAACATCAGTTCACAAGCAGCAAGATCACCATTATTGGCATAACCATTTAACATGGTGTTCCACGACATGACATCCCTATTGGGCATGGCATTGAAGAGCTTCCGTGCAGCCACCATGTCCCCAGTTTCAATGTAACCGGAGATCATGATGTTCCATAACACTATGTCACGTTCAGGAGCCAAGTTGAACAGACGCCTCGCTGAACCTACATCTCCACACAAGATGTATCCATGGATCATCGAAGTCCAAGCAATAACATTCTTCTCGAGCATCTCGCCAAAGGCCTTGTAAGCAGGACCAGCTTCTCCCCCGGTTGAGTACATTTCGATCAAGGTGGTACCTACAAAAGGATCGTCTTTAAAACCAGACTTGATCACAAAACAATGCACTTCCCGGCCTTCCGTCAAAGCATTGATCTTGCCACAGGACTTGAGCACAACAGGGAAAGTGAAGCAATTAGGCATCATGCCCATGCTTCTCATCTGACTGAACAAAAGAACGACCTCCCTGTTCAATTCATTTTGAGAATACCTTCTGAACATGGCGTTCCAGAGGGAAACATTTCGGTTGAGGATGTGGTCGAAGGCCTTATGGGCATATCCCATATCCTTGAGCTGAGCACAAGTTGTGATGATGTTGGGTGCAACATACTGGTTTCGTTCGAAGCCATGACAGACTAACTGGGCATGGATTTGATGAAGGTGCTTCTTGGTCCTACATGAACGTAACAGGACTATTAATTGTTCTTCCAACAGACGATGGGGGAGCTTGTGAAGCAAATCGGAAAATAGCTTCCCTATTTTTGGCACAATGGCCAGTCTTTTGGTCGATGCTAAACAGGTCTTGTTCGAGCTTCCTATGTGAATAGATTCAGAACTCCAGAAGTAGCAGCTTTTGATCGATGTGGTCGTATCCAATTCATCGCCAAGGGAGAGACAGACAGAGACAGAGATCACCTCGGCATCGGATCTTCGTTCTTCTTCCGGCTGTCCTTCTGAATTCTCTCCCTTCTGATGCAACAAGACTGGTACTCCAAAGCAGGAAAATCACTCGTTAGGCTGCGCTTTGCAATCTGGAGGAGAACGGATTTGAAACGGAAACAAAACTAGAGGCTTCTAAAAGCACAGTGGAACAAACAATAGTCTCGATGTTTCTTACGTCGGGATTCAATAATTTGCAGGAAAATTCAAGCGCAACTTTTGACCGAATGACTGATTGTCCACGGACCGATAAGATAAGGTGCAAAAGGGAAATCTCTCCAAACTACAAGGATTAAAATGTAATTTCTGCTAAAGGTCCTTTTATATAGTAAAGCAACGGACATTTGTTGATATTTTAAGAAGGAGGCAGATTATAAAAAAAAAGCCATAAACCTATGATAATTGTGTCAATTCAATCATAATTTTTTTTATTGTCAAGTGAATCCTAAATGTTTTTACATTTATGTTGATTCAGTCCATTTAGTCAATAATGACCAGCTAGTGCCGACATAAATAATTTTAATGATATTTTAATTTTTTTCGAAATTTTTATGTACTTTTTATTGTTAGAATCGGTGGGTTTATGACCTAATTGACAAAAAAAAGGTTTATGATTGAATTAATATAATTGTAATAGGTTTATGACTTTTTTGGTAATTTTTTCTTTTAAGAGAGAAAGTGTACTAGAAGTTTTAAGAAGTTATCGTGAAAGTGCAAATGAAGATTCTAAAATTTTCAAAGCTCGCTATAAAGTTCTAGAATTAGTCAAATAGGTGCAATCAAGTTCGTTTGTTAATCTTGTTAAATTTAACTAACAAAAAAATGCTGACGTGGCCATATTCATTGTTGAGAAAGGTGCCGCGGTGGGGTTTTTCTTCCCTTTTTTTTCTTCGTCTCCACGCTTGTAGTATTTTATCTACTTTTTAGTCATATACTCTTACTCCATATTTGGCAGTCCGAATTATTTGGTCAAATAGGATAAGATAAGATAAATATGAGATATAATGGGAATTTATACATCGGATCCTTTTGTTTGACAACTACCAGTTTTAACATTGGACATCAATACATACCATTCGAAATAATTGTTTAGCGCACATGGATAGGATTGTGTTTATGAAAATCAAGGTGGTTACCATGACATCCTAGCTTAATTTGTTTTAAGGTTTACTCATCTAAGTCTAGTGATTTCACCGTTTGTCCTGCAATCAAGCACTTTATTAGGAGGTCATCCATTGTAGCCGTACCATCACCTGAATACACTTGGCATGGAGTCGCTACGCTAAGCAATGCTATTAGACTAAAGAGGCCTCTAACGAGTCGAAACAAACACAGGCATAGTGATAACAGATTTGGTTCTATTTTCTGATCTTTAGGATTTTGTACCCTTTTTCACTGCATCAGTACTCATCTTAATCGTCAGACTTTGGTTCTTGTAATGATCCTTCACTACTTTTATTTCTCAATGTAGCTCTCTCCCTCTCCTCTGTGATCTCGACAGTTTCCGAGAGAGACTTGGCTCAGTTTCGGCCGGGAAAAATGGATTGGGGTCGAACTCAAACCATGGTCTTCGTTCAGGTTTTGATGGTTATAGTAAAGATTGTGTTGGTAGTTGTTCTGGGCGGCCTGCTCGTTTGCAGCGCGGCCATGGTGCTCCAACTGTCTCGTGCTCCAAGTTTGCGCCGTTGGAGCGGTGAATTGCCTTGACTTTAGGGCTACAATCTTTGGACTATCGAGTATTATTCAGTATCAACTGCTTGACAATACGACGAGAATATAACTTACGATACGATGGTATGCGAACTCAGGGCGATTGATTTCATTAAAATCTCATATGCACTAACTTGAGACTGAACAGAAATATGCGATGCGAATCGCAAAGATAAGATCGAGATGGGAGTCTAGGGAATGAGTGGGAAGAACGAGGTGATCTGCCACTCGAAACCACGGCCCTCGTCACGACTCATAGCAAAATTTTTCGATCCACATTTGCATATCACTCGGGTATTGTTTCGAGCGTGGGACGCCAAGCCTTCCTGAGCATCAGCGACCTGAACCGCAACCCCATGAAGACCGGCCTCGGCGAACTCGGCCCAGCAATCAGGCCGCCCAGACTGCCCGCATGGAAAGGAAACGCCTCTTCCCCACCACGCCCATTTCCTCTGGCGCCTCCACTTCCATCGCCATCTCTTTCTGGACTGGGCGGGGGTGACACGAACAGGTCCTTCAGAGTGCGTCCGCTAGCGCTCTTCTTCTTCTTGTCGCGGCCAGATTCGGGCGTGTCGAAGCTTCTTCTCGGCTCGACTGAGTCGACCCGCTGCGCCCCGACGCCTCCGCCACGAGTGAAGAGCATACGCAGGGTGGTCTTCTGGCTCTGGCGGCGGAGCTGGACGTTGGGGCTCGCTCCCGGGCTGCGCGTGGGGCTCGGGGCGACACCACACTGGGCAGCGAAGAGCTTGAACTTCTGCAGAGTCGCCATCTTTTCCGTGCTCTGTTTTTCTTCTTGAGGGTACTCTATTTTTCGGGGAACTCCTTATATATGCCTTGTTATGGATATTTGGGTTTCAGTGCTTTTGAAATTTGAACCAAATATTTCTACAGTGTGGTGGAGGGTGATTTTGATTGCTTGAGAGCATGATAAAGGGATCGTCGTGTGCTGGAGAATGCGCGCGATTTCTCTATCTTTTTCTTCGTGTTCTTGGTGGATGATCTCCCTTTTTCTTTTCAGAAATCGTCTTTCACAATTCTCAAAGAAAGAATGACTTTTGAACGCAAAAGAAACGCACTGCGAGTGGAGGAGAGAGAGAGAGAGAGAGAGAGAGAGAGAGAGAGAGAGAGAGAGAGAGAGAGTTCTTGAGTGAGAATGCAGCTTCTTTAAGTTAAAGGGTAGTTTTACGATTCTCGCGATGAAACTGATGAGCTGATGATGGGAAAAGCTACTAGTCCTCCCAACTTTTTGACCGCAGAATACTGAGGCCTGTGCTTTTGGAACGTAGGGGAGAAAACAGTGAAAGGGGTGAAAAAAGTCGGGCCTCCGCAGAAAAATCTGTCGCATACTTTATTTATGCAGATTAGCCCTTGAGAGAGAATAAGTCCCTTTTTTGTGGCATATACAATTCGAGCGATGATTGTTTGTATTTTCATTTCCATCATGATAAGGTCTGTTCTTTCCCTGATGTGTCTATTACCACGTGAAACTCTCACTTCGCAAGTTTGAAGACAAAGGAACATCATTAGACTCCGACAAAGGTCGAGCTATGACATATATCGTCTGAAGCCTGTTTCTAGGATGAGATGTTGTGACAGTGGCAAGAATGTGTACGATCTTTTATTCATGCTTTAGGAAAGTGCTCTTTACTACGTAGTATTCACATCAAATCCTCCTCTAGCCTCAACAGAAGTGCTGATGTATTGAAGCAGAAAAATGAAGACCAAAATGGAGAACTTGATAGCCTGCTATATCATCTACATTGTATATAATATTAGCTAGAAACCACTACCCAAATGCAAGCAAACTTTAAGCCAGGACGGAGGAGAAGGGAAATTTGCAGGACAGAACTGATAAGACTGCAAGTTAACCACTATGTACAGAAGAACTGCCACTGCTTCCCCATTTTTGAGTCACGGAAACTGGTGAAGTCGGGAACTTCATATTCTTCAACAGCCCCACATTGTCACATTCCGGCGAAGGAGGCGGGTTCTTGCTTTGACTGGCGCTGTTATCATCGCTCACATCCTTCGACTTGTCGGGCTCATGTGTCCCAATCGAAATCACCTTTAACTCCTCCAGGACAGTCTTCATAAAGGGCCTCATGTCCTTGTCCTGTTGCAAGCACCTCAAAGCCAGCTCGGCCACAGCCATGATCATCCTATTGATTTCAGGATCTGACTCAAACCCCAAATTTGGATCGATCAATTCACGGAACTTGCGGTTCCGTATCTTGCTAGTTGCTAAGTTGGCCAAATTAATCTCATGCCTGTCTCGGCTTATATCTACTGCCGGCATGGATGAGATGAGTTCCACTAATACCACCCCAAAACTGTAGACATCACTCTTCTCCGTAAGCTGGTAACACTGATGATAATCAGGGTCCACATAACCCAGAGTCCCCTGAGGAGCGGTAGACACATGGCTCGCATCATTGGGGAACAGCCGAGAAAGGCCGAAATCTGCTACTTTGACGCTAAAGTTTTTGTCAAGGAGTATGTTGTTAGTCTTCACGTCACGGTGGATTGTGTCACACGCATGAAGGTAAGCCAATGCGGTGGCTGTTTCTATGGCGATGCTAATACGAGTATGCCACAGGAGAGGGTCCTGCTTCGCTCGCTCCCCATGTAGATGATCGGCTACTGTGCCATTCGAGATGTACTCATAGACCAGCAGGAGTTCACGGCTGTGCCGTGAAGTGCAACCATATAGAGAGACTAGGTTTTGGTGGCGCAGGCGAGTTAGGATTTCAACTTCGGTCATGAACTGCTTCACCTGTCGATAGTTGCGCTCGTAGAGACGCTTAACAGCTACTTCCCGGCCATCTCGAAGTTTGCCTGTTTAAGAAAATGGAGAATAACCCTCTTAGATTCCTAGTTGTTTCTAGGATTTCTTGCCATTTATATGCAGGCTGCCTAATTAGCCTCTTTCATTAAGGTCTTACCATAATACACAATTCCAAAACCACCATCTCCGAGCTCCCGGGCAGAATTGAAATGGTTAGTAGCTTCTTCAAGCTCAGCGTTGGTGAAAATGGGGACCCCGAAGTATGCATTGCCCACTTCAAGATTTGCTTTCAAGGAAGAATCGGAAGAAGCCTGTCTTGAGCGGGATATTAAGAAGCAATGCTGTTTTTTGTGGCGGATCATATAGATGCATGAACAGAGAAAAATAATGGCCAAGGCACCAATTCCGCTACCTGAAGAACAAAAGTTTCATTAGATTTGCATCAGTCACAGGTAGAATAAATGGAAAGTTTCAGGAAATTGACTAATGAGATTTTCCCAAATGTAGGAAGCATGTCAGTGTATTCTTGCATCGTAATTGTGCTCGAAGTATGTGTTGACAACATTGTTTTGCTATCACAAACAGTGCTTAATGCACTGATATACAGGGTTGTGTAATGTCCCCCATGATAAAAGTTTGACGGACCTAATCCAATCTTCAAAGGTGCATCATGGTCATTTCCTGCAGCAAAGATGTAGTACCAAAAGATGGCGTTTGCATTAGAAATAGATTCCACAAATACAGATCCTATCCACATCATGAAATCATAGAACAGGAATACATACACCAGCTTCCTTGATCTAGCATAAATTCCTAGCAATCGATTGAACATCACTTAACATAGGACATCTTAGAAACAAATAGATATTCCCACGTTAAATATCACATAGAAATTGCAGAACTAATCATAATGCAATGTTGTAGGAGACAATGTTAACTGAAACTTTAAGCTGATGCAAAACAAGCATAAGCAAACATGCACAGAAAACTTTCCCCTTTACGTTTTCCTTTCTGTGCATTTGTCTTCTCTTAGTGAATCATCCCTTGGCCTCTGCACCGTAAATTCAGTAATCATCTATAATCCTCGACACATCTCTGCACTCACATTGGAACTGGCTAATGCAAACAGTAAATATCTTAAAAATTTCACTGTTACTGAGCTACGCACATGATTAATGCAGAATTGAAATCCATAGAAGCGATTGCAATGGGACTATATATCTGCGATCTGAAGATGCTGTATCATAGCTCTTCAGCTTTGGTGCGAGGAAGAAAATAACATTGCTATGAATTCGTCTAACTACTTAAGGTGTATTTGTTTAAGTGAAAGAATTCTCCTCGAATTAGTTTCGGAACTCTAATACATCTGGTTTGCTGAAAATAATTAGTCAAACCATTTACGGTTGAAGAAAATATGCATACTTAAAGTTTAAGAGAATGAATTCACTAATCTGAAAAGGGTAAAATACATTTTTCTTAAAAGTGCTTTCCATGGAATTTATTTTCCTTTATTACAAAGTTTTCCCAAAACAAACACACCCTATATCTACAAAAGAATGACCGAAAGAAATATAAATAAAAAAGTAATGGCTTGGTCAACGAACCCAACGTGGGAAAAAGGAACCGAGAATAGAAAACCAGGGGAAGCCAGAAGGTTCTTCCCCTTCCTTTGAAGTCCTCAATCAAGTTTCGAGAGCATGGCAAGGACATTCACCGAAAAACACATGGGAGAATTTGAACTGTTGCTATTACAGGGAATTATTCGAAAAGTATTACCTCTTTTGCAAGGGTGCGTATATATTTTGTCATCAGAACAGATGCACAGGAAACGCTCATCCAATCCGCTGCAATTGCCACCACTTTTTTGGCATTCAACACAATTCTCCCAGGAGGTTAAATTCCATTTCAGTCCAAAACCGGGCTTCCACTCATCCTTGGAGTCGAGCTTTTCCATTTCCTTGCTATCATCCGGTCTGGCTACTGTAACGGGTACAATAACATGACTCTCGCACGCTGACAGATCAGGAGGAGGGTGTTCTGGGCTATATTTATCCATAAGAACGACATAAGAGTGGTTGGCGCCAGGAGAGGGGCAAGCTGTTGAGTAAGGATATGGAGAATCAGCATCTGGGAAACTGCTGCAATTACGGAGAAATGCTAGGTATGAATGCTTATTGAGACCAAATACACTGCGCCGTCCAGGAAAATCTTTAGGTTTAGCAAAACAAGCATTGCCCCATTTTTCAAACTCTGAGATCAACGGATGAGATTGATGATCATAATCAACAAGGTTCTCCCAGAAAGGTTCTAGTAACCTCGGCTCATGAGCAAGAGGACAACATGGTTTAGTGTCATTCCAGAAGGCAAAACCTTTCACGCTGTCACTGCAATTTACAGGCTCGCAGGAAAAACCTTTCACGTTCCAGAAGGTTAGATTCCATTTTAGTCTCAAACCGTGCTTCAGCTTATCCTCATCCTCGGAGTCGACACTTACTATTTTCTTGCTATCATCCGGTCTGGCTAATTTAAAGGGTACAATAACATGACTCTTGCACGCTGACAGACAAGGAGGGGGGTTTTCTGGTCTATATCTATCCATAAGAGCGACATAAGAGCGGTTGGCGCCAGGAGAGGGGCAAGTTGAGTAAGCATATGGAGAATCAGCATTTGGTGAGTAAGCATATGGAGAATCAGCATTTGGGAAGCTGCTGCAATTACGGAGAAACGCTAGGTATGAATGCTTATCGGGACCAAATACACTGGACCATCTAGGAAAATTTTTAGGTTTGGAAAAACAAGCATCGCCCGTTTTTTCGAACTCCGAGATCAACAGATTAGATGGATGATCATCATCGACAAGGTTATCCCCGAAAGGTTCTAATAACAACGGCTCACGAGGACAACATAATTTAGTGTCGTTCTGGAAGGGATAACCTTCCACGATGTCATCACACTTTACAGGCTCGCAAGAATCATATTTCGAGCTCACTGATGCAACCCAGCCTTCCAAAGAAATAATCGCCAAAATGCTGATAACATGGCGAAGCAAAATTTTGGAACTTATGGAGCTCTCGACACCCATTTCAGGAATTTTAGAGGGAACAACAGAAGCACGAGAACAGTTGGAAAGAGGAAAGCTTTGGTTTGCGTAGAGCGAAGACAGAAGGGGCTCAAGTGAGATTCAGTTGCCCACACTGAAGATTGCATTATATGAATGTGTCGTTGAATCCTTTTTCACGGCAACACGCCAATTGACTGGGTCAACTGAGCGTAGAGGACCCGAAAGAGCGAACGTGGTGGACCACATATTTGCTCAGTGATAGGAAAATCGATTACAATCGTTGATGCTTCGGCTGAACATGGACCACTTTCAGGACTCAGGATCGATTTCTCTCCATTGGCCATGGGCCCATGGGCCCATGGCCACCTTTATTTCTTTCCGAAGTCTCCAACTTTGTTTGACGGGGTTTCGAAGCTTTCCCACAGGCTTTCCTGGGTCGATTTCAAACCCTCGGAACCACAACGATTTTTACCGAGACTCGTCCTCGACCCTTCCTCGACCCTTGATCTCTTTGAAGGTCGAGTACTACGATAACTTGAGTTCGTGAAAGTCAAAGGCGGAGAGACACGGCAGGTGACAACTAGTGGCGAAGGAAGGAACTGGCGAAGTTGACATCTGATCTGCCCATTGGGTTTATGTCAGATAAAGACTCGTCGATGTTAAGGAGGTAGAAACAGAAAAGTCCCATAAACACTATTCCTGTCTGATTTTGTGATGGTGCGATCTTGATTATTTACAAGTTGCACACCCGATTTTGGCCTCAGTAAGCGAAAAGGACCTGGGTTTTCTTCTCTATTTCCTTTACGTGACGATGAACGTGACAGGATGGCAGCAAAATGGGAAGGAAGAAGAGAATAGTGATGCACTTTCAGTGAAGTTTGAAGAATAGACATAATAATTGAGGGTATCATTGTTTTGATAATTTCTCCTATTGGCTTCAAGCATTATCCTCTTAGGACAAGTTCAAAATTGCGTATCTTGAAACCATCATATCCGACAATCCAACGTCAAGAGACAGAAGAGGTGGCCGAAAAAGAACAAAATTTTTAGACAATAGTCTCGAGATGACGATAAATAATTGAGAAGGTATTTGGTCCTCCTTGAGTACTTTTGGAGGACCAATAAATACTTCCCAGATAACTCAGAATTTAACTCAGCTTGAGACATTCAAGCTAACACGTGCTCAACATCTTCAACTAGATTGAGCTATTCTCTGTAGGCTATTTTTCCATGCAATGTATTAAACTTAACGTAGAGATGAGCGGAAGTAAGCAGATGGAGTAATCAAGTAGTAGAAAAGAGCACCTAAGAAAGCCAAAGAAACCAAGCTGAAGTTTTTGGACTGAACGATCAGAAGAATTAATTCTACAAAGATAAAGTAGACAGAGAGATCATTTGAAATTCTATATTTTTCAAACGCAGGTAAATTGATATAAAACCCTCAGTAATATGATTTTCTCACGGATTGGTCCTGTTTGTTACAGAGGATCGGAACCAGATGGTGAAGAAAAAATTTCTGGAAGAGCAGAATGTGAAAGCCTAAGTTAGAATATTTGCGGCACCTTACCGTCGCCACAGTGTTCGAGATGTGTTTGATCGGGAGAATAGCACACACGTGCTATTTTCACAGCGGCACCGGCCCCCACTTTTGCAACACCACATGCAGTCGTACCCTGTCCAGTTCAACGTGAAACCCTCCTCCAATAACTTTAGGTACTCAACACTTCGATTCACCTTCCAGTTACGTATCTGAACTCGGGAGGCCACCAAGTACTGGCACAACACTATTCCAGTTCAAGTTATCACACTTACTAGCTATCACCACAAAAGTATTGTTTCCTTCACTAGGACCACACTCGGCCTGAGATATTGTGGAATTAACTGAAAATGACTCGTTGCAGTTGCAGAAAATGCAGAGATCAGCCTTGTCCGGACCAAAAGCAATAGGTAAGTGGTTGAAATAGTAGTTAGAACTTGGCAGGGGGCACCCAGCATTGAATACCTCTTCATTCGCCACTCTGAATGAGTTCTTGTCATACGAAATATCTTCAATGACATTACTAGATATAGATGTCTGATAAATCGGCCTACTGTTGTGGCACTCTATCTCGAAGCCAGGAAAGCCACAATAAGGTTGTTGAACTTTCAGGATCTGAGAAGGGTAGCTTATGTTTGGACCACAACCGCAGTTTTTTGGCTGACAAGCATCAAATTTTGGGTTCACCTCCAGTGACAGTACGAAGTGGAATAAGAACATGCTGATATTGATGACGATACTGATCCGCCAAAACAGGGGGGTTCTAAAGCTCAGCACGTTTTGTGGATTCAACCCAGGGGACATTGCTGAAGAATGCGAAACAAGTAGAGAAAGACGAATTGCACCAGAGAGGATGTAACCGTATATACCCTCTAAATGGTCCAAGTCGTTACTATTTAGCACTAGTAAATACCCACATTGATATTAAAATTGACCTTGCCATAAAATGGCTGTTGTAAAGTCAAGCAAAAAGACAAGGTTCAAATCATGCACGAAAGTCCAAATTTTCCGTGTACATATCAGTGACGTTTTCGTAAAATTCTGCATCAAACACGACTCAGTCCAAATGCAAACAAGCAAACGATACAGGGACGTATCGCTCTGGACAAGGAAAAAAGGACATAATAGTCATCGTCCATAACACATCGGTGCCTTTCGGCAACTGCTCTTGGGTGGAATTTCAGAAGCAAAGTAAGAAGGGAAAGAAGGTCAGATCAGGGGACCACCTTTGGTTCTGATGTTTCCTTGTCCATAGCTTAGAGGGTTGTCCACGGGGTTTTTGGTCAAAGTCTTCCCTTCGAAAGTCTAAAGAAGGCTGGCTTATTCGGAATCATGATGACATTGATGACATTCATGTCCGCGTCGAATCTTTTCTGGGTATTCGTTTCTCCGCATTCAAACATCAGCGATTGGTCATAGCTTAGAAAACCAGCAATCCAACCCCATTTCCGTTTGAAAATGTCAAACGCAGTTTCATTAATGATGTTGACCTTTCCACACTAATCTGAATCTCGTGTGATTGGGGGGGCGTCTATTTCACGCATTTTCCTAGAAAAATTATTTATGTTGCTTAAAAATAAATAATTATTTATAATAAATTATTTTTCATAAACTAATTATTTCAAATGATAAAAACAATTATTTTTAGGAATTTTTTTCAAATCATTGATTTTTTGCCCAATAAATAAAGCGTAAATGCTAAGTTCTGGTTGTAATTTGAGCTGTAGGCACTGAAATTTCTTAAGAAATGATGGCATACTTGATATTAGAAAACCAAAGTACAATTAGACAATTGACTAATTATGATAAAAAATAGAAAGCATCATCTTCTTACAAGAAGTAAATTTAATATAAAGAATTACTCAAGCCAACGGAAAATGTAATTTACCAGTTAATAATTAGCACCTAGGCTAGAAATTGCAATTCACTAAAAAGCTTTATTTAGGAAATACAAAAATTAATAAAAAAGAGCTTGAAATTAACATGCAAACAAGAAAACACTATATAATTATCATAAAGATAAAATGAAATGAAATGCATTAAATTATCCAAATAACCCATACATAAATCAAGCAGCGAAATGTTTCACCATTAGTGAATCTAGATAGCTTAAATATGATCAATTATGAGTCTCATCTAAATCCAATCTATAGTATATGGATAATAGAAAAGCTGTTATAAAAATAAAATTCCATTCGTAAAATTGAAATTATATAGTAAAATGGAAAAGCAAAAGTAAATGTGATAAAACAGGAAATAACATAGATATTGATCATTAAGAGTATAGATTAAGTAAATTATTTTTCTAAGATTATATTACATTACACATGAATAAATTGATGATTAAGTCAAGATATAATCCTATCTAGAAATCCATATTTTTACAAAATTTTCTCATTACCGTAGACAGTAGATGGAGCCCGTGCTCGGCATAATACCCATAGAGAAAAGAATGGCCAAGACTAAACATTTAAGAAATTAAATTCCATGAAATGGTGAAAAAGTTTCGCTATAAATTGAATCTGAGACCGCTGTCTCAATACGTCATGGCAAAGTTTAATACCCATTCCTTTGCTCTCAAAACTTGGAACTATTCAAGAAAGCCCCGATTCTAACCCACAATGCTCTTCAATGTCCTATCTTCAATAACTTGGTAGTTTCTGATGCAATTTATGGTAATAATTGAATGACAATAATATAGTATGAGAACCCTCAATCGCCCTACTATAATAAATTCATTAATTAACTTAATTAAGAGTGTAACAACTCCAAAATGACTAGCCAACTCAATCAAGGTTTGTCATGCATCGGCCACTCACTTTTGTGGCAAAATGTTCTAGCGAAAGCTAACTTTTGATCTCCGAAATATTAATACTAACACTAAGTGGACCGAGATCTATTCACAAAATAGATATATTAAGTGATATGATGGACCGTTATTAGTCATTGAATATGGCTCGTTTGTTTGAAACTAGCTTATGTATTAATTTTATACACGTCTTATTATGCACGGCATTACTTTGAGTAGTTCATATTTGAGTGATAGAATGACAAATTATCCTGTTTGTTATTTGGTCATATCCTTTGAATTGGATATTACCTAAATAAAATGTCGAATAAGAAATCCGCCATAGGGGTGAGATAAACCTGAATTGAATAAAAAAAATTAAAAATAAAATAACAATCTCTATTATCATCCAATGATGGATTGATAGAGTGACACATCCGACAAACATTAGTGGCAAACCCACAATTCTTAACACTCTTTGCAAATGTCTCTATGCTCTCCAATTGATCTATCGAGGAATCGTCAATTGTTCTCAACTTGCTCATGGTCGTATCAAACGATTGTTATTTCAAACCTCTTTGTGGTTTAATTACTCTGAAATGGAGAATCAATTGAAACCACCCTTCTCACTGGCCTCTTCTCCTCCTCCACCAAAATAACCATTCACACTATCAATCTACTTTGATAATTAATTGTTATTAGTTTTTTCCTAATTCAATCCCATCATCTGCTCCTCCATTATTGCTTTTGCTAGCACCAACAACAGCCTCCACCGTGCGATTGCCACTGTGGCCAAGACGCCAAGAGGCATGGCCAGGAGGTGGGAGGGGGAGAGGGCTAGGGCCAATGATCGGCGCGAGACAGAGGAGGCAATTGGTGCAGGGGGACATGACTAAGTCCAGAGTCATCGGCAAGGGATGGTATAGGTAGAAGCTGGTAGGGCAGAGTAGGCGGCGGCGGCGGGGAGTGGCCCGGACATAAGGCAGTATGGTTCGCTGAAGGGGCGAGAGAGAGCTCTTCCAATGGCTATAGTTGATAGCTAAACAGTGAATTGCCCAAAGAGTGGAGGCATGATTTAAGTGAGAGATATTTGAAATATTATCCATGATTTTCAAAGATTCTCAATTTCATCTTTAGTAGCACCAAATATACAATGGGATTTACCACCCGCCGTGGTGGCTCCGCTGGATAAGGCCCCCATGACCCTTGCGCTTCAAGGGGAGGGGTTCGAATCTTCGTGGAGGCGCTAGTGACTTACCTGGTGCACGTGTGTGGTGGCTAGCACGTGTGCCCCCAGGGTTTACTCCCCCGGCTGCCGGCGGGGTACGGGGTTCCCTAGGTCACCAAAAATAAAATAAAATATATATATATACACAATGGGATTTTATAACAATTCAAATGATACTTCGAGGATTTATAATCCTATTTTATCCTATCCTATCCTATCTTATTATGTCCTAATTTAATCCAAATTCGGGCAAGTAAACACAGCCTAAGCAGTCTTAAACCTTTTAGGTCGGAATGAATTAGATAAATTCTTCCTCCGATTGCAGAAAAAATCAGCTATTAGCATTGACTCATCACTATGTCACTATATCTAGACGATGGAATAGACTCCATTGCCATTTTCATGATTTGTACCTACTTCTAGTAATGAAATGGTTTCTTTTTGGTCGCTAGAGAGCTACTTCTAGCGACTAATTTGCACCTTCCCAATAGCACAAGTTCACTCAAGCCAAGACATTAGATCCACATGTATCCTAACATTTTCTCCTCATTTGAAGATGATCCGTGCACGTCGTGGTTAGCCTAGCTACTTCACAAGTATCGATTTGTTAGATGTCAACTTGCACGGTCAAATCGCCTTCTTTTTCCAGTCCTCCCTTCCTTATTTATAGAGATTTCTACTATGTCCGTGATAACCCTCCTCCATAAGTGTATGAATATTATACATGTCTTATTATACATGCTATTTACTTTAAGTAGTTTGGGTTTGAATCATGATAGGATAACAAATTATCATATCCCGTATTTGGCCATATTCTCTAAGCTGAATATGCCTAGATGAAATGTTCGATAAGAAATCCGTCATAGGGGTGGGATAAACCCAAATTGAATTAAAAAAATTTAAAATAAAATAGCAATCTCTATTATCATCCAATGATGGATTGATAGTGTGATGCATCCAACAAACATTAACACAAACCCCCGATCCTTAACACTCTTTGTAGATGTCCTTATGCTCTCCAAATGATTTATCAAGGAATCATCAATTGTTCTCACCTAGCTCATGTTCACATAGAACGATTGCAATTTTGAACCTCCTCACAGTTTAATTACTCAAAATGGACAATCAATTGAAATTTCCCTTTTCAGCGGCCCCTCCTCCACCACTAGACCAAATTGATTTTCATGATCATTCACACTATCAATCTATTTATATAATTCATTAATATTAGTTTTTCCTAATTCAATTGGTCATCTGCTCCTCCATTATTGTTTTCACTACCACCAACGACAGCCTCCACCATGCAATTGCCGTCGCTGCTGAGACGCCAAGAGACATGGCCAAGGGGAGGGAGGGGGAGAGAGATAGGGTCAATGATCGGCACGAGACAGGGGGCAATGGGTGCAAGGGAACGTGACTAAATCCAGAGTCGTCGGCGAGGGATGGTAAAGGCAGAAGCTGGTAGGGCGGAGTAGGCGGCGGCGGGGAGTGGCCCAGGAATAAGGCAGTATGGTTCGCTGAAGGGGCGACGAGAGAGCTTTTCCAATGGCTATAGTTGATAGCTAAACAGTGAAACGTCCAAGAGTGGAGGTATCATTTAAGGGAGAGAATATTTGCAAGATTATCCATGATTTTGAAAAATTCTCAAAATCATGGATAATCTTCCAAATATTTGGGAGAGCAGAGAGAGGAGGTGTGAGAGCGGTTCTGGTTCTGGTTCTGGTCATTGTGGATGGATGGGGCGGTGGAGTTGGGTTGAAGATGGTGATTTTATAGAGAGAGAGAGAGAGAGACTGAAGTGTTGAGGTTCTTGGATGGTGGTGGATTGTCTGTCCGAAAAGTTTGACTTGGACATGAGTTGGATGAGATTTTATTCTTCTGACATAACAGGAAGTGTGTAGTGCTGTTTGTATCTACCTCCTTATCATAGACTGCTGAAAAATTCAGGAAATGCCCATGAAAATTTAGCGCCGTCAAGTTGACCGATCCGAAACCATTCACGTCTCGAAGTCGCCGTCACTGCAAGTTGGAGTTGGAGGAGGAGAAAGTCGAATGCTCTGGTGAAGTACGACTGGAGAACTGAAGATGGGGAAAGTCCTCAAGACGCATCATCTCATCGACTTTGAGTAAAATAGTTCATACAAAGCTCGTCACGCATGTGCAGTACATGCAATTCGAATGACCAAACGCGGAGAGCAAAAGCCCTTCATTGCGACTTTTTTTCCGTCCTGAGGGGACAAGAAATCTCTATATAAGTTTAGGGGTATCGTTTAATGGGTGAGTACATGACTCTCATTAGACATAAGCTCTACCAAGCCATACCTCGCGTAATATTGGGTGTTCATGAAAATCTTCTAATAAGAAATCGCCGATAGCCTATTGGGGTCAGTTAGAAACCAAGCGAGATATAGGAGTATGCCTCATTTTCGACACAACTAGAGAATCTAGGATAAAAGACTTGATTACATTAATTAACCAATTAGTGCCATTTCGGTATCTAATCTTATTCACAAAAAAACTTTTGTCAAGCAGTTTGGATTGATTTTAAAATCATCCACTGACATGTGAGGAGATCATGTAGGTGCATAACTATCAAAATAACAATTAGCAACATGACGGAAGTAGTAAATAAATTGCAGAAGAGAAGAAATGAACAAATCACGGTCCTAATTATACTAAGGGGGGAATTATAATCATCGCATCATAAGTATGCAATCAATGTCAATTATATCTAAGGATAATTAAAACCCTAAAGTGAAGCCACGAGAGCTTGTTTAATTTTAAGTACAATCTTAAACTGATGATTTTCCCACACCTTTTAAAAAAAAAATTGTCCAAGAATTATTTTAACTCTTTTTAGGGAACTCAAAGACAAACTTGGAATTTTTGAGATTTTTGAAATTTCTTTTTTTGGAATTTCTAATATTTTAATATTTTCGATTTTTTTTAAAAACATATATATTTTTTCCGAAAATTTTATAAATTTTCAGGTTTCTGAATTTTCCATGAATTTTCTGAAATTTCGAATTTTTAATGATTTTTTATATTTTTTAATTTTTTTAATTTTCTGAATTTTTTATTATTTTATGATTTTTATATAAAAAGAAATAATTCGGACCGGGTCGGAAAACCCGGCCCTGCTGACTCGACTCGGACCCTGTAGGTCCGGGTCGGACTAAGAAGGACTGGGCCGGCCCTAAATTACTAGGGGTTAACAAAAAAAGCCCACGATAATTCGTTTTTTTAAAAGGCCCAATTATGATTTCCCTATTCAGCCCAATCTATCCCCGGCCCGCGCCAAATTCAGCCCAATGTGCACAAGCCCGAGGCGAAGCCCATCTCCTACTTTATATTTTCGGCCCTTTTATTTTTTTATATTTTTTTCATTTTCTTTTATTCTTTTTTTTTCTTCCTTCTAGTCTTCTTCTTCCTGCAGCTGCAGCACGCCCGCCCGACGTCTTCGTGCAGCTCCTCCCTCTTCTTCGCCGGAGGTCGCCTCCACGCACGATGAGCCCGCGCCGGCCTTTGGGGTTGTCGACAGGTCATCGTCTAGTGTCGGTCATTCGATCCAACTGACGCCGGTCACTGCCGGCCACAGTTGGCCGGCCGTTTTGGGTACTGCCGGCGAAGGTGACGAACCAAAAAACAACAGGAAACCAGTACTATTCTCAGCCGGACCGAGCTAAACTTTCGCTAAATGGGTAGACAAACGTCGCAATGACACCCTCACGAAATCAGACAAGCGATGGTGACTCGGTTTTTACGAAAAGGAAGAGGTCCGACGCCGGGCCTCACTCTGGCATTCCGTCGAACAGCTGGGGTTCACTACCAAATTTAAAGGTTTCCGGCTCAACCGAGCCTCGAACGTGCCTTGGGGGACTCAAACACAACATGCAAGGAACATGGGAACGAAACGCAAGGGCGACGAGGGCCGGAGCCTGCGCGAGCCGGACGGCCGCGAGCTCCGGCCTGGTGCGCCTCAAACGGAGCAAGGACGGAGCCGAACTTACCTAGTCAGCTCGAGGACGTCGCCGGGAAGATCGTCAAACGGGTCAGTCCGCCGCTAAGGCTCCCTCTCTCCGTCGTTCGGAGCTCCCCTCTCGAGCTCCCTCTTCTCTCTTGGTTTCTCCTCGGTCTCTCGCTCCAGCCGCGACCAAACGCTGTCCGGTTTCAGGCGCAGGAGTGAAGGCACGGCAGCAGGTCGTTGGCCGCGGGTCAAGCGTGGCTGCCGACGGTCTCTCACTCTCTCCCTCTGCTCTCTCGGCTGAGCAAGAAAANCCCCCCCTCCCCCCTCGAGCTCACACCCTTGTGACTTTCGCTCTCTCAACTCTCGCCACTCTCTCACGGTCCCCCGGTCCCTCTCCATTTCTGCTCTCCCTCTTGAAGCCTTTTCACTCGTTTCCTCTCCGGATTCTCTTTCTCAGTCGGCCCTCGAATCCCTTCACTCTCTCTCCGCGAACTTCTCCTTCTCTTTTTGCTTCTGTTCCTCCCCTCTTTTCCTCTCTGGCTTCCCCATTTTTTGCTTCTCTCTGTCCTGCTGCTACTCTGACTTGCCGACCTAACCTTCCAACCCGCGGATCGCGCCGGAGCTGCCTCCCCATCCCTGCTGCCGCTCTGACTTGCCTCCCCTTTTTTATTCTTCTTCTGCAGAAGACATTTCTGCACGATGGAGAGCAAGGAGAAGGAAGAGACGGAGCGGGCCGGGCCGAGGAAGAAAAAAGGAAAAAAGAAGAATGGGCCAAGCCCGTGTGGGATGGGAAAAGAAGAGAAGAAAGGGGCCTGGCAGCCCAGCCCTGACCCGGACCTACAATGGTTTTTTTTTTCTTTTTTTTTTTATAAATTCGATTTTTTTAATTAATTTTAATTTTTTTTAAAAGGGACTAATCCCTAATTTTTAATACTACTAAATTTTAAATAAAACGGTAAAATTTAGGTGTCAACATCCATCAATTAACATGTTCCAATCTTTAATGTCCACTTGTGGAAAAAGCTCATTATCTTTCTCCACTTTCTTCTAAGGCTTTGAATAGGGGTGGAAGTTGGGTTAGGTTGGACCATGCCTTCTCTCTAAATCCCTAAACCCATGCTGGTGCATGAAAAGGAAAAGGCACCTACTTCCCTAGATTCCTAGTTAAAGGAGAGTGCTCGCTTTTGCATCGAATGGACCGTGACGGACCATTATCAAGTGTAGACCACAGCCCATGATTCACAACGTGGCTATTTCGTATAGCCCTCTGGCACGGCTTTTGATTGTGGAAGAAAGGGGGTGTTGCAGCTTGAAGAATAGCATATGGTGAACACCTCAGGGGGCAATACCATCCGATTTTATGATGTTGTAGTTCCAAAGCATCTATTTATCAAACACACAAGTTACAATTAATTTTATAGGATAAGTATATTAAAAATCCTAAGATTTGTTAATAAAGTATAATTGAGTCCTAAAATTTTCAAAAAACACAATTAAATCGTAAAAATTGTGACGAAAGTGCAATCAAATATTAAAATATGTCATAAAAGTACAATAAAGTTATAAAATTTTCAAAAAACGTTATCAATGGAAGGATACAATCTCACTAATTTAACAAGTTTTATGATTTTATTGTACTTTCGTGATGAATTTTATGACTTAATTACATTACTAAAAAATTTAGGATTAAATTATACTTTATTAATAAGTCTAAGGACTTCAAATGCATTTATCCTTAATTTGATAACTTGGTTACAGCACAACACGTTTACACATCAATTCATGCTCATACCTAACAGGTGTGACAATAAAAAACCAAAAAAAAATAAAATTGCCATAAATGCTGTCAAGTCATAGTAATCTAGCGCGAGATTCTATGAAATCCACAATTGATTACTCCCGTTAATCACGACATCACATTCCCAAACTCAAGAACAAGGCACTCTGAATTATATAATTTTGGCTAATGGAACAGGTCAAATCCATTCTGTAAAATAATTAAAACTCCACGCCAATCAACCCTCATTCATCGCCGCTCCTTTTTGAAGAAGTTTCTAATTTGGGTCTTGGGTTCCACATTATCCAAGACGATAAGGTCTTCCACCTTAACGATTTCGGATAATTAAAAATTAATCATGTGTTTGAAGGATTTTGGATACTTTAACATTAACAAAAGAGAAAATAGTGTCTACAAAGTACTATCATTTTTCGATAGTTTGGTGTCGAAGCTGCTAAGAGTACCGGACTAGATTGAGTTATAATGTAGGTTAATGATAAAGAAAATCTAGGAAGTTAAAATTTAAAGATCAAACTCTCTTTTTATCTCAAATACCGTTTATTTCATAAAAAATGAATGCCTTTTAAAATATTTTTCCTAAAAATGATCATTTATGTCATTTAGAAAAATGAAAAAAGAAAAAAATTGGAAAAATGTCTAGACAAAGGGAACCCGAGTGTCCTTTAGAAGATTCGCGATTGACCTAACGAAAGGAAAAAACATAACGATAAAATGGTCGGCTTCAGATTCGGGTGGGAAGATGAAGAGCGCCACTTTCATACCAGTTTTTTTTTTGGGGTGGGCAAAAGATACTAAAGAGCTTCCTGATAACCCATTCATTACCTCATAATTCCTTTCTTATTACCTCCTCGAGGATTGACAGTCACTGTGTGTGAGAGAGATGGTGAGGGATTGGAAAGAAGTCGCCACCAGAGTGCATGGAGGCGAAGCGTCGTGCGGTGCGGTTCTCGTCTTCACGGCATTCCTGCTCTCCCTTGCTCTGTCCGTTGTGGTTATGTTCATGTGCGCCGACGGCATGTCCAAAGACAAGGCCTCCGCCTCCACCCACACGGACACTTACGGGAGCACCTGCGCCGCCGGTTGCGGCGCAGCTTGTGGTGGATGAGCACTCGGCAATCTCCTGTCACACAATCTCGTCCCAAATGGGTTCATTTCCGTCGATTCAAAAGGTAGTTTGACGAGAACCAGACGATTTTGCAGGTCAAATGTAGTTTCTCCCCCTTTTTTGTCCTCTCAACCTCTTATAGTGTCTGACCGACTACAGATGCAACCAATCGAATTATCAGTAGGGCTCAGCTATGTTTACAGTAGCTATTCACTGATATAGGGAATGGCTTTTCTAATTCAAATAATGGGATCCAAAACTGATGCACCACAAATCAGTGTGGCTTCTTTCTTCTTCTGGGTATCAGTTCACAGTATAGCTCATGGTTTATGAAGGACGTAACATAGTAAACATTGACGGAACAGTACTTACAGTCACTGCTACTCTGTCCATCCTTTCATGCTCCGGGAGTTCACCTCTTCATGCCGGTGTAGATAACCTCAACAGCTAGTTAAACAGAACGTGCATCCCCAAAGATAGATCGCTTCTTACCTCTCTCTCAAAGAAGACTCCAATCTATTAAAATAGAATATACAGCAAAGAGAACTTATCCTATTTCAGCAACTGCAAGATTGCAATGACAAGTTGGATATGTGCAAGCCCACATTTGGGTCTTTCTCTTCTTTTTGTGTTTAACTAAGTAGCAAACGATAAGCGACACATATAATGGTATAGGCAATGCGCTTCATCATCTACGTGTTGCCCCCAGCTCCCAATATATGAAGTCTTCATTTGGGATTTTTTATTTCACCAGAGGTATGGTATAATTCGTCTCTAAAAGGGCTTTCACCAGAGGTATGGTATAAATCCTCTCTGTACGGGCATAGATTAGAGTTGAGTAACCATATGGACGTATTTCTAATAATATAACAGTAAATTTCCTGGTAAAGTAGCCATTCCTTTTTTCCTGCCGTCTTTCTGTCATAACATTCCATGACTTTGCCTTATTTCAGTGGATGAAATATCCATGCGAAACCTTTTGGGAGGTATTGATACGAACATCTCCTTCAAAACATCCAGAATGTCAAAATCCTTGATATCCTGCAGTGTGTTGCATTTGATGGATCAAGCTTCTGGGTTTTGTTAGGAAGAGATGCAGCAAAGGTAGAAAAGGAACGGGGAAAAGGGCACATTTCCGTGAATCTCATAGGACAGACCTTGAAAACTCTATCCACATTACGACCACCCACCAGAAAGGTGCATCCAGTGCTTTTGCATCCAATAAGTATTTGCAGCATCTTCTTATAATATCCATCATAATACTTTGGCTGCATGACATAATTATCAACAAATCCATTAACACTGCAAAAGCATCAAGAAAACGAAATAGCCTTGCTCAACAATACTGCAAAGTGGAAAGAAAGTCAAACATATTCCTTAATTTTCGCAATCCATTTACCACTAGTAACATGAAGCTGCAGTATGAAGTGAAAGTGAGCCATGGCTATGTCAAGAAGCATCAACACTACCAAAAGCTATGAACAGTTAATGCAGGGCCATTGTCCAAAATAAGGCTATGAATCTACAGTAGATGGTTGAGAAAATACATTAATAAGTCTGCTGCTGGGTCTGCCCCAATTACAAAAGCACTGCCCGAAAAAGTTCCACTTTCTTAGAAAAAAAAAAAGGTTGCTTAGATATTATTACAGTTTTTCCTCAAATTTGCAAGAAGCATGATGGTTGATATCAATAAAAGTATAAGGGGAACATTAACAGTCAAAAGCAATTCTAACAGAAAAGGCCCCTAGAGGAAAAAAAGACAGATATTGACTTCGAAGACTCATCCCATTCCTGTGCAGAATATGCAGAAGCAGAGCACACATGGTTCACAAGTCAGCATTCAATGGCCAACACCCTGATAAACAATTTCAGCTTTTAGTATGGTAATATTTCTAAATATTAACCTCTCTTTTCAAAAGCATACTGTGCCTCATAAACAACAGCGGAAGCTCTAGCCTTGCTTGCACGACTCTTTATACAATGTTGCATGCTGATAAGCGTGAAGCAAATAGGACACATTACGGCCAAACATTCACCATAATAAAAGAAAATGTAAGAGGGCGCAGAAGGAGTTTGAAATAGCAGCAAACGACAAGTCCACTCGAACGAAAGCCACTGCCTGTACAGCAGTTGCAAGGTAAATCTCTAAAGAAAGCCCAAAGAATAACACGGGATCTTCACTATCGATAGAGAATCTATGTAAATGTAATACAATATGCATATCCAATGTCCAATATATCTTTTTTTTTTTTGGTAAGGCCCAATGTCCAATATATCCATATTCATTGCCTTATATATCTATCTGCAAAAACGTACATAAGTGGTTCCGTAGTTGAAGTTCATTCAATTTCCAATATGCATATCCATTGTCAAATATATCCATATTCATTGCCATATATATCTCTGCAAAAACATATATAAGTGGTTCTGGAGTACATTCAATTTCTAGATTGACAGTGTGGAACATCCAGGCAGGAAAATAAAGTTCATACAGCAATACTGGTAACCAAGAACGAAAAAATCTCCCCAACTCTTTCAGATTGCTTCACTCGATCGTTTATTTCTTGCACTATAGTGGAGGTTTATCCGCATTTACTGCTGAAATTTCAAAACATGGATACCCTTTGCCACAGATACTGCGGTAAAATTCATTAATTAATGAAAAAATTTTAACATCTGATCAAGGGACAAAAGTCCAACATGAATATCTGGAATGGCACATGATGCAATATCAGAAATCCATAACGAGATGACTTCGGCCCTGTTTGGTTCAGCTTTGCTAAGGGGCTTTCAGCTTCGAAAGCCCCTTGACCAAATGCGAACCCGTTTGGTTCAGCATTTGAGGTCTCCATTGGCCAAATGCTAGCATTTGGAATGCTGAAAGCCCAATGCTGGTCTCCACCAGCATTGGGCTTTGAGCGTTCCAAGAATGCAAGTCAACATTTTGACTTTTTTTTTTTTTTTAAGAAACCGAGTCGGCCACCGTTGCTAGGCACGACTGACGGCGGCCACCGTTGCTGGGCGCGACCTCCAGCGACTGCCGTCGGAGGTCGCGCGACCCCGTCGATCGTCGCCTGGGGTTGCGCGACGCCTGGGTTCCCGCGACCCAGGCGTCGCGACCTTCGGCGGTGACGGGCCTGGGTCACGCGAACCCAGGCGTTGCCGCCGGAGGTCGGAGGTCGCGGCGCGACGCCTGGGTCGCGCGAATCCAAGCGTCGAGACCTCCGGCAGCAACGCGCCTAGGTCGCGCGAACCCAGGCGTCGCCGCCGGAGGTCGGAGGTTGCGACGCAACACCTAGGTCATGCAAATCCAGGCATCGCGACCTCCGGTGGCAACACGCCTGGGTCGCGCGAACCCAGGCGTCACCGCCGGAGGTCGGAGGTCGCAACGCGACGCTTGGGTTGTGCGAACCCAGGTGTCGTGACCTCCGGCGACGACGCGCTTGGGTCGTGCGAACCCAGGGGTCGTCGCCAGAGGTCGTGACCTTAGGCGCGACGCTTGGGTTTGAGTGACCTAGGCATCGCCGCCTGGGTTCGCGCGACCCAGGCGTCGCCGCCGAAGGTCACCCAGGCGGTGGCGCCTAAGGTCAACCTCAGGCGACGCCACCGGACAGCAACGCTGGTGGCCAGATCTGGCCTGCCACCGGCCACCTGCTTGTTTAAAAAAAAAATTAAAAAAAATAAGAAAAGCTATTTGTAGATACAAGTTTACCAAACGGTATTTACACCAAAGTCATTTTGGAAAACTCAATTTGCCAAACATTTTTGCTTTCACCAAATACCCATTGAGCTAAAGATACTTGGAGAAATGCAAATGCATTCCCCAAAAGCTGAACCAAACGGGTATCTGTTTAGATATGCAAAGGGCTTCAAAGCTTGTATTTTGCAAATGGCTGTTCACCTCACCGTGACACAACCATGGAGACGCTACCCAATAAACTTATTGAGAAGAGTCAAACATCAAAATTCGGCCACTAGGACAAATCGATAAATTGCTAGGAATTTACCTACATCCAATACTGGGTATGTAATTTCTTGCAAAAGCAAAGGAGCTATGACTTACTGACATGTGCTCCTCTCTTTTAGGGACACACGTCACATTAACTAAACGAATAAAAAGAAACATGTCCTTCAAACTAAAGTAGTCATTTTTTATTCAAACTAATCCTTTTTTATTCCTTTACTCATACCATTCCTTTTAAAATTTTCAATTAATAATGATAGGAAAAAGCAATATTAAGATTAACAAAGTAAAATTGAGAGGCTAACACGAGGTAGTTTCTTTAGCATTAATCAATTAGAATTTTTTTCCTAGAGGAAGATGTTATCAGTCCATTTCGTTTACTAATGTGTTATATTCTTGCTTTATTACTTTAGTACCTCATTAGTTTTATAATGATTTTAAGAGACCTCAAAATGTTGATATTTATATTGCTTTAGGAAAATAAAGTGATCAACGTTAAATAGAAGTCAAACTCATTAAAATTGAAGAGAAATCAATTCAAATAGTCTCTAACATCATTTAGATTATTACTTAATTTTAGCCAAAAAACTATAATAGAAGCAATTCGGGTTTAAAATCTGCAAATCAATATATATTTAGGGAGGATGGAATTTGCATTAAATTTTTTTTTCCTATATCTCTTTAAAAACTATTCAATTCATGTGAAAGTATCAATTCAAAATGCAATTTCATTTAAAATTAATTAAAACAATTCTATTATCCTTCCCCTCTAATTTCAATTGCCTTCTAATAATGGTTGAATTTGGTACACTGAAAATTATATGACCCTTTGTGAGATTGTGTGTCCTTAAAATGTTACCACTCATCGTGTAATACGATAAGTCCACTAGCTTGATTTTTTGCTTTGTTTTATACTAAATCATTTCCTTCCCTGCTAAGATTACAAGTCTAAACATTATCCTTTTCCCAGAAATCCAATTTTTCAAGCTTTTCGAACACTTGCTTGAAGTTTAGATTATCGTTCACAAAAACAGTGCATGGGCTTCTTGACTACCACATAATAGTAATCTGGAGTTCAACAGCTTTTATCACTACATTAACGGCTAATTCTACACAATGCATAAAATTATGTGGATACTTAAAAGGTTGAAACTTGATATTCTTTCCTTCAGTACATATAGTTAGAAAATGCCAAAGTACCATGAAACAATTAAGCTTGGCCAAAAATATTTGCCTTCAATTTAAGGCATGTCACCTGTTGCACAAAATTCAAAACCCGAGCAGAACTAGATATGTAGCAAGATATCATGGGGGGTAACATCAAAAGATAAACAATCACTTTTGCACTATTATTAATGATCTGCATTTAAATAAAGCAAATAAAGTTAAATTTTCGTCAACACCACTAGTCATTTACAAACATCAACTCTCTAATGTACCTGGAAGAAACTTCCAACAACTTACAGGTGACTACCATGTAAAGGATTAAACGAACCAAACAATAAGATTTTTCTTTCTGCATCCGACGCATGTAAATCGGCAGAAAATAGATAAGTAACAATTATTTGCATTGTGTCGTGACCCGCCCTCGGCAACGGTCGGTGTCGAGATGGACGGAGTTTAGGGATATTTACTCATGAGACGATTCTCAAAAGGCAAGTTATCAAAGACAGCTCGAGCACTATATCTACCAAAAGGTCCGTTGATTGCGAGTGTGGATTCTCCCAAATCTATATCTTGCACAACAGCAGGAAGATTCATTTTATTAATCTAAGTTGATTAACAACCTAAGATAAAGGTTTAGGAGTCGCCACTAGTCTCAATTTGCCGACTAGAAAGCCCAATCAAGGGTCGGGAGAAGTTCCTTTAATTTCTAAGCAACTAGAGCTCTAGGGTTCGGGAACTTGGGTTAAGCTAATTGTTTCTTTTAGCATTATTTCAGTACCTAACAATCATCGTGTTTAACCTAAGGTGTCCATGCATGTCTTGTTACTTTTTCGTGCCATATTTTAATTAGGAATGTGACCATTCGTGGATGTCGATTTCATGCCATTCTAATTTTAAAAAATGGAAAAATAAAGGCAAATAACTTTTATTAACATTGCGGTGCGTAAAAATAAACAACCAAGGAAAGCAGTAAATCTACGCATGCAATCCTAAAAAATACATGTAAAGGAGGAGGCATGTTTTTATACAACACGATAGAAAACCCGAGATATATGTCGGATATCAAATGAATAGTATAAGGTAAGGGTAGGAAAGGACATCGACCATCGGCGGCCCTCCCATAACTTGTCATGTTTTTATACAACACGATAGAAAACCCGAGATGTATGTCCAATATCAAATGAATAGTATAAGGAAAGGGTCGGAAAGGACATCGACCATCACCGTCTTCAGGGCCACCTTCTTCACATACAATAATTCCTAACTAATCCTAAAGGAATGATTTACAATGGAAACAAATACCAATTCAAACAAAAGCATACCAAACATGGCAAGTGAACAACAATGGTCATCCAATCGACAAATTAGAAATGGCATCGGGGTCGGCCTTTAGAGTTACATGCACGACATACCCCAAATGTTATCCCCATTTATTATTAAACACGGGTCATGATCATTGAACATCACAAGTATTCACTTGCGATGATTAATGTCATAACCCAAGATCATCCGCAAACATGCATTGATTTAATGCGAGTATCTACCAATCACATGCATTGAACTTGAAAATAAGCACACGAGCAAGTCCAAGGACCTTATTTCCCAATCAATCAAGCAATTAACGTATCAGCACCGTTCACTTCACACACCAAACATGCATCGATCACAATTTCAAGTGTCAAACATGTATTTGACGGCCTTTTTATTTTTCAAGAATTTTTTTATTTAAAATTCAAGAAAAGAAAATCAAAAAGTCATGAAGACATCAAGAATTAGTTCTGTATGCATCATTTCCTAAAAATCACGGAATGGGTGTATGTCACAATCAAACAGAACAAGGGATCCATAATGCCTTAAAAAAGAACAAGCAATTCAACATGACCCATTGAGCAATCAGCTTCATGAAAATTACAGTGTGTAATACACTCAATGAAGAACATTTTTCATGAAGACAATGCCTTAAGATGAGCTACGTGTGAATTTATAAAAACCCAAGAATGTAACAACACGGATCAGAACAGAACCAGGCAGCAGCAAATGAATGCAAGCTTATGAGAATATGAACATGTTAACGATGTCAAAAATTCATGAAATTTTGCCACATGATAGTCCTGAGGAGGCTAAACAAAGTTCATGAAGGGTTTGAGTTCCATATCACAATTAAAAAAATTCCATAAAAAATGGCAACATACAGACATGCAGATGACCACGTATGTATTTCGAATTTTAGGATTTTCCAGATTACAAGGCAACTTTGAAAAAATGGAAAAGTAGGTCAATTGACATGAAAATGGCGTGATTTTGGTGTCATTAGAAAACTTAATGAATTTCCTAAGACTTTTTAAGAGATGACATAATCAATTAAGGTCATTTCTCATTCAATTATAGACATTTTCATGAACATGCAAATTGATTCAATTTAGGGTAGCAAGCACATGAACAGAGAACATAGTTTAACTTTCCTATATGACAAGGAAAAAGTATGAGGTAAATCATATAGGTCAAGCATCAAACCACAAACAAATTTCATTGAGGGGTCGAGGCCCTAATGCAATCATTAAGCATGATAAGAAAATGATGATGACGAGACGTACATTTAACAAGTTCATGATAACAGGACCTAATTGCATGAAAACATGCAATGACAGAATGAAATGATGTTCAAATAACATGGCATAAGTATCACTAAGGTGACATTATGACACGCAATGACATGCATGAGATGTTCATCGACAAGCGATCACAATCAAGTGCACAATTATGCACTCTTAAGTTTGTACAGGATAATACAGGGGTGGTCAGGACGATTTTTAGTGGATTTCATATAGTCAATGACATCAAAAAATCATGAGAAAAATATATATCATCATCTACATCCAGATGAAAAAACTTCTAGAAGGAATCAATCCAAAAAGAGTTCAAGAAAAATCACAATGAAATCAGCAAAATCAGAATTTCGGATTCTGAAGTTTACAGTCCAGCAGAAAAGAGGATGTATTTTGGAGAATTTAACCTAGTTGTGCTCATTGGAAAGTTTCGAGAAAAAAGTATGTTATAACCCTCATCCACACGCACAACTTTCATGGAGAACTTCAGATCAGATTCCGATCACAAAAATCATAAAAAATTCACGAAACCGATACATGCAATCAGGAACTCCGAAAAACAGTAGGTGCGATGGTGATGTTAGGGCCTTTCGTCCTATCATGATAATCTCTAAAAATTTTAGCAAAAATATATGTTCAAGATCAACATGTTATGAATGCTTTTCATGAAGGAATCATCTCGAAATTTCAATCACAAAAATCGGCGAAAATCCCAAAGCAACAAAGATCGGATCCATCACGGAATAACAATCATCAGCACATCATCACAGAACATAACTGTGACTTTGAGAAAAGTTTTCAAGCATCAAATGAAGGCCGATCGGAGTATCTATAGCTCATCGGAAAGCTTATCAGGTCTATATCAAAAGTCGAAGAAGCCTTGAACTCATTCAAATGAGTTTTCAAGCCCAAACAAAGAGGTTTTTCCAGGTGTGTCAGTCTGGATAACGATTTCGACAAATTAAGAACAATCTCCTGATCAAGCCTAATCACATCACATTCATTCAAACAAATCCATTCATGAACATCAGAAACATCACAGCAGCCTCATCAATCACATAATTGAGCCTAGACTCGAGCTCTAGCCCTGATCGCCTATTGCAATCTCGCTTCATCAAACTCATGATAAGGAAACCTACCTTTGATGAGATTTTAGGACGAAACCGAGCTTAAACTTGCAAGATCAGGTCACCACAGCACAGATTGATGTCGGAAGAAGGTTTGCATTCTTCTCGTCATCGGAGGACGAAGGATCTACGCCGGAGGATCATCGATCAGTCCTGAATCAGAACCGGTCCTAGGTTGGACCAGTTTGCGACACCAAAGAGGAAATCGAGCCAAACGGCCTGGTCGAGGCTTCGTCGGAGGAGGCGCCGGCCACCAAGGCTTTGGGGAGAGGGCAAGGGAGGTTAAGGAACTAGGCGATGGCTACCAAGTCACCGGCGAGGGGCCGGCCGGCGACCTAAAGGCTCGGCGGTCGAGTGGTTTGAAGAGAGAGAAGGATGCGGGAAAATAGAGGATTTAGAGAGAATTTGAGGTTTAGAGAGAAAGTAAATCTGAAAAATGGCCCATCTTTAAACTTTTGGAGGAAAATGGTATATAGACTTTTCCCTAATATCAAATCTTAGCCATCGGATTAATTAATCCAACGGTTAGAGATTAATCCATGTGTCTAACTAACTATTTTGAATTTCTAATCATGATTAACACATTTAACATGTGCTAATTTTAATGATTGAGATTTAATGGGATCAATGGTTCAAATGATTTTTGCGATTAAAGACCTAATTTGGGGTAATTTTGTAATTTGACTATTTTGCAAAATAGAAAATGTAGAGGCATGGGGGATTGAATTTGGGCTAGGCCACCGCAAGGTGATGGCCTCTGGTTGAAAACCGGCTGGAGGATGGTTGAACCTGCCTTCTATACCAATGACTGGTCTAATTGATCGAACCGATTTCGTACTGATTCAACCGGTTTAGCTAGTTCTTGAGGTGATTCAGTCCAATTTTTTCTTGGTTTGTGCAATTTAGTCCCTAATTGAAAAGAAAATTTGTTTTATTGAAAAGAAAATGGTCCAATTTTGAGGAGAAATGGGCCAATTTCAAATAAATTAGGCTAATTAAATTACGAAAATTCAATTTCATGATTTTCTATTAATCCAATTGTCTCATTGCTATGAAAATTATTAGACCCATACCATGGGCACACTAAATTAGACTTTCTAGGCCTTAAATTGGATAATTCTACCTAATTATTGGTCTCAGTTCGGAAGTTAATTGAAATTGAACTCAATGAAAGTTGTAATACACCTATTAGTTTAATTGTCCATACCTAGGGAAACTTATTACATTCAAATTGACTTTTAATTGATGACATGACATTCTTGTGAAAATTAAATTGAAGGCCAATGTCTAAATTGAGCCTCAATTTTACTCCTCATGACGTACGGCAGAATTCTGAGCTCGGCGTGTCCCCTCTACAATTCTAGACCTGATTCAATTAATCACCTATTTTTTGACTGCTCGGTCTCCAAATCTCTAGCTACCTTTTGGGCAGCCAAATGTAACTTGCCTTGGCGCAACTCCACCTGGACCGACAATCTTCTATGGGCTATTAAAATTTTGTTTGGAAAAGGGTTTTACCAAGAAATAGCTCGTTTCTCCTTTGGCTCATTGTGCCAACTAATCTGGAAGACTAGGAATGAGATCCTATTTCAAGGCTACAACCTCTTTGTTCCTGCCTTGAAGCTACATTTATTCAAGACAGTAAAAGATAAAGCTCTTTCCTTCTCATTGATTGAGGATACTCCTAGAAATAGAAGACTGCAGCGCAATTGGAGGATAGATCCTCGCATTTTCATCTTCAAGCCGCCTATGGCTTAGGGCAATAATTGTAATCTTCCCCCTTTGATGTACAAGCTTTGGTTGTCTATATATAGACTTACCTTACCCTAAAAAAATAAAAAATTGAGCCTCAATTCATCAAATTAAACTCTAGTAATGAATTAGTCAACTTGAATTTCTTGAATCAAAACTTAACAACCCTATTTTCTTAAGGCCTAGTAAGCTAAATCTCTCAAATCGACTAGTTGGCAAGTGAATTTGCTAAAATCAACCCCGGATTTGGACTTAACTCCAAAATTGCGTAGAATGGGAGTGTTAGCCCGCAAATCATAAAGAATCTATTAGAACCCTTAATTAGGGACAAAAATGTCAATTCACATTTCGCTTTTGCCCAATCTTAAAATTGATTGAACGATTGAATGGGTAAATGTCTCTAGATCAAATGTTGTGAAAGGAACTAGGCCTAATTATGACTAGCATGAAAATAATTTCGTTTTTGGTCGATTTTGAACCTAAAACCTTAAGATTCGGAAAATGAGGTTCTTGATCGAATTTTGCAAAATTCTTGATGTGAAAGTCAAATTGAAATTAAAATGAGGTGATTTTATGATTTTCGTATTTTTCAATTTTTTTGGTCAAATATTTGATCAAAAGTCAAACCATAGTTGAACTTTTCACTAAAAATTTGATTTTATGGTCAAATCTTTGAATTTTTCCGAAATTTCCACTTTGAAAATGAAATTAAATTCAAAAGGGACATTTTGGTGCAAAAGGCCAATATTTGACCTTGAGTTAATTTTTGGTCAAACCAAAAAGTCAACTCGAAAGTCAATCATTTGACTTTTCGGGTTATTGTGCGAAATGAATAATAAATATTTTTCTAATACTAATGCAACAAATAGAATTGAAAACTGACATTTTTTGTTCAAAAGAGGGCTCTGTCGCGATCAGAAACCCACTAATTCGGTTTTTCTACATTTATCAACGCGTCAACTAAAAATCATGTGTCAACTTGTTGTATATATCATTTCCGAAGGACACAACTAGTATCTATACCATTGGAAAAAGTATAAACCTTGAAGCATACTTCGCCATTTATAAACTACTCCAATTGTTTATTTTCATCAAAAGTCTGTTCAGATTCGCTCGACAAATCAGACTCTGTCAACTCTAAAATACATGTTGATGGTACTATGCATGCATTTGCAATTACCTACGGCAAATAGGAAGTTAAAATTTTTTGGATTGATCAAAAGCCACGATAGATTAAGCATAAGATCAGGCCAGACCTAGTATGAGACCAAATGCATCTCTTTATAGGTCCCAAAATACAGTTCCTTTTGTAGTTACAAAAGAACCCTCAACTTCCAACGTTTTATGCGGTAAAAAGAGAAAGGACAAGCAGAAGAGTTTCTCAATTGACTCTTGGCCTTCATTAAATTGCCATACCTTGAGCAAAAACTAGCTGGAGACCTTATCTTCTTGCTCCCTTGTTCGCAATCCCTACATCCATTTAGCTCCTAATGAAGCCAACAATCTTTTGATATAAATACTAGACTAAAGAGAAAACATTGAAATTGGATACACTTACCTTTGACTTTCGGCGTGATAAATCCGTGTATTCTTTTAAGGAGCAAGTCTTATAACATCGTAAGTTGTTGTGAGAAAATCATCCCAAGTCTCAAGGTTAAGGTATAATTGGAGTGCCAAAATTTAGTACAAATGGACACTTTAAGGGGAAGATGAGTCTGAGGTTTTCATAGGATGAGAGGTTCTCTTCTAGTAACAGAACGTGATAATGACCTAATTAAACATACCCCTCGCACTGTCAAGGACCCAGGCAAAAAACTACTGTTCATAGCCTATCACGGGATTTCTTTAGGACTCCCTATGTGTGCAGCCCATAAGTGGCTAAGTTTGCTTGGTTTCTAGCAAATGAGGCATTTTTTGGAAATATTTCAACATGCGGTAAGATAAGTCAGTGTTCTTGTCTACGCGTTCGAGACGTGTAGCAATAGTGCCCAAAAGCTCGTTTTGAGCCAAATCATTTTCAGTTTGCCAATTCATAACAATTTCGACAGCAGAAGGCTGCTTACGTTGTCCTTGTGCATCAAGACTAGTGGGGTTTGGTACCTTGGGTGAGTGTTGGTATTTTTGGTGTGGGTTTGAGAATTTTTCCAATTGAGGAATTTCCGGGTGCGAGTGCTGGTTCCAGATGATTCTGTAGTCTCGAGTGGAGGGAAATCATCAGGATGAAACGTGCATATACCAAGTAGGGCAGGAGGTGGGATAGGTTTAGGTACACAAGAGCTTGGCCTGGGTAAATTCAAGGGACATGAAGGATTCTTTTTTACCCATTTCTAGATTGGTTTATAAAAAGGCGAAGTGATCATGGGTCTAGCTGGTGGTGGTTGAGAGGAGGGAGCTGGCTTACAAGGTGGTGGAGGTGAGGTTGGTACAGGGGACCTGGATGGTCCATAAGAAACAATGAATTGATATCGGCCTCCATCTTCTCCAAGAGATCCAACAGTTGGATCTCCATCAAGATACCTCTGGTAAAGGGTATCTTTCTTTGTCTTTTTTTTTTTTACAGAAGGTCTGTCATCTTCATCGTCAGATTTTGTGCATAATGGACAGATACAGTCTGGGTCCCAAAATCAATGTCTAGTAGGGTCTTTGAAATGATGAATTGGTTGTCCCTGAGGACCAAAAGAATGGACAAATCGTTTGTCATCTAGTTCGCTTGAGACAGGATCAATGGGACATGGTGTAAAATGGAGGGTGGTAGGAAAAATAGAGGAAGATTCCTCCTTAGTTTTTCCGAACTTGATGGTAACAGTACCATCTTTTTGCCTGGTGAACTGTGGTTCACTGGATTGAAGCGGTTTGCAATTCTGGTTGAGTTTTTCGTAGTTGGTGACCCAACTATCTGGAAGGAGCTTAACAAGCTCATTTCTTGGGATCTAGCGAGGGACATGGATGCAGGAGGTCTGGTCGTGATTGACTGAAATAACAAGGGCATCATCAGAATTTGGGATGTTGAGATCAATACCCTGTAGATCATCTGGTAATGTAAGGTGGCAGTAATGGATCCGGGAGTCTGCGGAGCTTTAGTAATTTGTAGCTGAACCTTAAGAGTAGTAAGCAGATTGGGATCTGCAAGAGTAATGTTAAAATTTGGGAAAAGTGTAACAAAAACAGTTCCCGCATTCATTGTTGTCTGGATAGTACCAACACAGGCTTGCTGATATTCCAAAAACCTGGTATCTAACAGGGCTATTCTTGCGGTAACAGGTAAGCCTTTTCGGCCATGAAAGGTTAAAGCAAGACGAATAGCTCTAAAATGGAGATGAGTATAGCCTTGTTGGATCTATTGAGATGGAAACTCTGGTGGAATCTGGAGAGTAACAAACTGTTCTTGTTCAGTTGCTTGGATGGGGTGTTGGTCAAAACGGGAAGATTGAACATACTCCTTGACAGTGCGAAGGGTATGTTTAATTAGGTGTTTAATAGACCGGAGTGGAGAGAAGGAAGATGGTTTAGCGAAAGCGGTGTATGGGTTCATCATGGGGAGCTGGGTTTCTGAGATCTTACTATCCTCTGTGAGGTAAGCAACCTCATAAAGATAGTTTATCTTTGAACATGAAGACTTTCGAAGTTCGGGTGGAGACTGAAGAGTAAGATTAGAAGTAAGAGAAATAGGAAGAGAAGGGGAAGATGAGTCTAAGGTTTCCATAGGATGAGAGGTTCTCTTCTAGTAATAGAACGTGATAATGACCAAACTAAAATGATTCAAACAAATCCATAGCTCTGATACCATAAAGGGTACTACAATCTAAACTCAAGAGTTTAAGTTGGAAACTTCTGACAAGTATGTTATCCCACACACGGCCCTCATGGCCTTAAAAGGGACTGCATGTCAGTCACCAAGTTCATTCTCAAACCATGAACTTAGATCATAGTAAGCTCTAAAATACCGAAAATTCTGATGCATAGGATCCCCTAAAGGCAAGTGCAGAGCATACTCTAGGATTTTTCTCAATCATAGTGTTTGTTCAGAACCTTCGTTCTGGACTAGAAGAGAATGAGAATGTTTAGAAGATCATGTTGGAGGAAGAGTACACAACACACTTCTTATTTCACTCTCTGGTTTTTACAATAGGGACTCATTGCTCTTATATAGGCGAATGAGGATACAACAGACAAGAGCAGGCAGACTGGCCATGCTAGGACGTAATTATCGGAGCAAACTTAGCCACTTATGGGCTACACACATAGGGAGTCCTAAAGAAATCCCGTGATAGGCTATGAACAGTAGTTTTTCACCTGGTGCTACAATAAAAATAGACTGGATGAACAGTGAATAGTGTACAGTGACCGGTGTACAGTGTTTTCAGGATGGCTTTTTGTATGTCCCTTCCGTCTCTAGTATTGTAGTGGTCATAGTCCGAATCATCAGAGCTATGATGAACTAACTGTTCTTTGTAGAGGGTTTCTTCTGCATCTGGACTGGAGCTTCCGCCTTTTTTTCTTTTGAAAGCATGGGTGAGATTCTCAATTTCCTCTGCCGACAAGTCTGGTGGACGAGATGAGCTAGCACCGAAAGAGCCGGAAAAAAAAGGGGCGTAATTTGGGGTGTTTCCCTAGGGGTCTTGTGCAAGTGGCTCTCCCCATGGATCATAGAGGGTAGAGGAGTCTGGATTATTTTTCCGAAAGGTATGAAGAGACTCTTGGATATGTTCTCTGGTGGAATCCCAAGCTTTAAAGTGGTCCCAAGAGACAGGGACTTGTGGAGATGGCCATGCTTCGGGTGGGATGGTGCGATTTTCTTGACATGGGATTCTCTGGAGTGCTTGTGACGATGGCCTGCTGGTGGTGGTGGAGTATGGAAGTGTCTGGTGAACCCGAGCAAATTCTTAAAAAACTTGGGGCCTGTAACTTGAAATTCCTGCAGCAGAAGGTTTGTCAGCTATCCAGCCACATGAATGTGAAAATGTCCATGGTCTGTGGAATAAGACAGTAGTGTGTCTTTCTGGTTCAGGTCTTCCTTGGCGATTTTGGACTTTGAAAAGTCTTCTCCAATATTGGAGTGGTTTATATCATGCAAAAATCTCCAAGAGATGTTTCTGATTATGAGGTTGTCCTTGGCTATCCTTGTTAATAACCTGCAAAATTTTATCAGTGAGAAATTCAATAGCTATAGTGTACAAGTTGAACATGTACCAAAATAACCATTTGTGATCTTCTGGAAATTCCTCTTCAGGAGACCATTTGAGAGGGTGAATGAATGGATATTGCGGATGAAGTCCATCTGGTCTAAGCATTAAACCTCCATGTTCACGGAAAATTCGGAGGTGATATTCCCACATTAGTTCCGGGAGTCTTTCTTTCAGAATATTGTGGTGGATTGCCACGGGAATATCAGGAGGGTATTTGAGGCTGGGCCAACCACCTAGGATTTTGTTCGTTCAATATGTGTCTTGGAAGGGTTCCTTTTTGACATACATGTTGATGGTTTGCATTGGTTCCTTTGGATGGGACAAGAAATCAGCAAGGACATTCTTAGTTCCTGGAATGTTTTGACTTCAAAAGAGTATTTAGAAAACCATTCAGCCCATCGGAGCAATTGTGGATGGGGAACTTGCTTTTGCTTGAATTTAAGCATCTGTGGGAATGAGGACATGTCCATTTCGATAAGAAAATGGTGTCCGATGAGGTGGAATTCAAACTTCTTGATGCCATACTTGACTGCAAGTATCTCTTTAAAAGTGGAATGATAATGGATTTTTGCTTGGGAAAATCGACCACTTTTGTAGACACAAATATACCTAGTTCCATTAATTTCTTCGAAAAGAATGGCTGCCCAATATTTGTCGCTGTCATCAGTTTGGAGAATCCTCTTACTAGTAGATGGAATTTTTAAAGAAGGAAGGTTTTGCAAAAGCTGTTTGAGTTGGGAAACAGCTTGAGTTTGTTTTGGTCCTCATGGTGGAGGATTTTTCTTGAGCATTCTCTGAAGGGGTCTAAGGTGTATGGAGATATGGGGAGCAAAATCTCTTAAATAATTGACAATGCCAAGGAATTGCTGAATCTGTTTAGGATTGAGATTCTTTTTAGGAAATTTTTGGAGTTCATTAGCAATATGAGGTTCAGGGCAGTAGGTTCCTTCTTTGAGGCGCATGCCAAGGAATTCAATTTCCTTTTGGGCAATAATCATCTTTTTTCTGAGAAAGCATAATGACATGTTTCTTAATGATATCAGCAAAATGTGTTAAGAGTTGGCAATGAGATTGTTCATCATGGATGAACAGAAGGATGTCATCAATATAAATCTGGGAGTTTTGAAGGATAGGTTCAAAGATTTTGCACGTAGCTTTTTGAAAAAGGGAATGTGCAGTTTTGAGGCCAAAAGGGACGACTGTCCATTGAAAATGTTGGTTTGGGATACAGAACCCAGTTTTGGGTCTGTCTGTTGGGTCAATACCCAGTTGCCAAAATCCTACTTTAAGATCAAATTTTGAATAGATCTTTGCTTGGGCAAAGCTCAGGAAAAGGGAATTTCGATGAGGAAATGGGAATTTATCATCCTGGAGGATCTGATTCAGAGGTTGGTAGTTAATTACTAACCTCATTTTTCCACGGTTCTGTTCAGCCCGTTTGTTGACATAAAATGCTTCACATGCCCATTGGGAGTCAGAGGGCTCAATGAAATCTTATACCGGTAGTTCTGCACATTCTTGCTGAGCAAGTGCAAGATGTTCAGGGCTCATTCCTGAGTGATTAGCTTTTGTGGGATTGATGTCCTCATTCCTTTTAAAAGGAAGTTTGACATAAAAAGAAGAGTTTTTCCACAAAGGCTGGGTGCAGGTTTGGGAAAACTGGGAGTGTGTTTCAGCACAGGAAGAAAGTAGACTTTGGATGATTGGGTCTAGAATGGCCGGTTGAAGGGCATGGAATCGTTTAATATCTACAAATTCCCTAAATTGGTTTTTGAAACGGAGGCCATGAGAAAGAATTCTGAGTTTGGGAAGTTGGGTCAATATGTCCCAACCAATGATGATATCTTTATTTGGAGACTGGGAACCAAGGACTTTTGTGGTAATAGAACATTGGGGAAAGAACTGAATAGTAATGGGTTTGTTACGATACTTGGTAGCAAAAGTATCACCAGAAGCAAAATTAAAGTACTTGGTGTAACGTTTCCAAAATTCTTCTGGAAGGATCTTTGTGTCTAAAATAGAAGAGCTTGCTCCAGCATCGATGAGTGCTACCAAAGGGATTGGTTTATGATATTTGGACAAGAGGATGTGGACAGGAATATATGGATGATGGACGGGTTCATTGAGCTCAATTTCTACAGGTGAATTAGGGAAGAAGATGAAGACATCGTTTTCAGAATCTGAACCTGAATCTAAGTTATATGTTTGAATAGCACAGAGAGTATTTTCAGATGGTTGGTCGTCTAAAGAGAAGACGGATTCTATATCTAAGTCATCGAGCTGGATGCCAGTACTTTTGGCAATTTTGTCTATCAAATGGCTTCCTCGCTTGCTTGCCCTTGGACAATTTTTGGCAAAATGTCTTTTTTTGTTGCAGACATAACACCTGTCTTTGTTGCGCTTATTTGAAGAACGATGATGGCTTTTACACAAAAATTTCCACTTACCATTGCTTTTTCCTTTGCGTGTCTTCTTGAAGGAAAGCCGTTTAAAATGCATTTTCTTTTTGCATCATGTGCAAGATGGGTCAGAGCAATCCTTGGGACATTTGATCTGTAAACCAGGTTTGAAACATGCTTTGTCAAGATGCCCGTTTTCTTTGAGAAAGCTTTGGAAAGCTTCTCTTTGAAGGCAAAGTTCTTCTATGGCAATGTGCACGGCTTGCTGGATTTCGCCAAGAGTAGCTTCTGTTATGCTTTTCTGCCTCTGTTGGAGAGTTTTTTTTGCAGCTTGGCTGAGTTCTTTTGGAATAGATGCCAGGAAAATAGGCTTGAGGTTCCAATCTGCACCAAGTAGATAAAATAACTTTATCATAGCTTGGAAGTGCCGGTCAAGATCTTTGCGCCTTAATGAGCAACATTTTCGATGAAAAAATTCCTTTCTTTTGAGTTCTTTGGAGTCCTCAAGCTTGCCAATAAAGTACATATGGATAATCTGGATAGCATTATCCAGAGGCTGAGTCAAAATGTACATATGATCTTGTTCTGAGGCAGTATGCCACCAATCTTTAAGGGCTCTTGTAAAATGGCTAGTGAATTCCAAAAGAATATCATAAGTGCTCAGTTCAGAAATATGACTGGTGGTGAGCCAAGCATGGAATTCTTGAAGTCTATTCGGCCACTTATAGTATGGAATGTCATCCAATGTGAAATAAACTTTGGATGATGTGGCACTGAAATTCTGGGTTGCATCAGGTTGATCTTGGTGGTGTATTTCAGGCTCAGAAAGTAATTCTTCATCCTTGACACTGTCTTCCATAAACAAGGTTTCTTCCGCAGAAGATGAATCTAGACGAAAGTCAGAATCGTATTCAAATGAAGAGTCCACCGAGTGAACTTGTCTTGCTGCGGATGGTTTTATGACAGCAATTGAAGGGACCTATTGTCAGAGGAAGTGCTCGATCAGGTTGGAAATGGTGAGAGTGGCAGGGTGATTTTCAGGTGGGTGGTCATCAAAAAGGCGTTCAGGAGTACCAGGAGGAGAGGGTGATGCTGGGAACTCTGTAGGAGATTTCCTTTGCTTCTGCTTAAGCTTGCGAAGGTTTTCGCGAAGGACCAATAAATTGTTTTGAGGCGGAGGGGCGGCTGAGCTAAGAACAGTAGCAAATGAGGATGATGCTCCAAAGGATGATTCTGGTTTGGGTGGCAAGGAAGGAGAGGGGAAATAGGGTGGATCGTTTGTGGTAAATGAATGTTGGCTTTGGAGAATCTGGATTTGTCGTTTGAGTTTTTCAATTTCTGGTTTCTGATCTTCCAAATAATGGCTAGGAGGTGTTTGCTTGGTTTCTAGCAAATAAGGCATTTTTTGGAAATCTTTCAACATGCGGTAAGATAAGTCAGTGTTCTTGTCTACGCGTTTGAGACGTGTAGCAACAGTGCCCAAAAGCTCGTTTTGAGCCAAAGCATTTTCAGTTTGCCAATTCAGAATAGTTTCAACAGCAGAAAGCTGCTTACGTTGTCCTTGTGCATCAAGACTAGTGGGGTTTGGTACCTCAGGTGAGTGCTGGTATTTTTGGTGTGAGTCTGAGAATTTTTCCAATGGAGGAAATTTCCAAGTGCAGGTGCTGGTTCCAGATGATTATGTAGTCTCGAGTGGAGGGAAATCATCAGGATGAAACGTGCATATACCAGGTAGGGCAGGAGGTGGGACAGGTTTAGGTACACAAGAGCTTGGCCTGGGTAAATTCAAGGGACATGAAGGATTCTTTTTTATCCATTTCTGGATTGGTTTATAAAAAGGCGAAGTGATCATGGGTTTAGCTGGTGGTGGTTGAGAGGAGGGAGCTAGCTTACAAGGTGGTGGAGGTGAGGTTGGTACGGGGGACCTGGATGGTCCATAAGAAACAATGAACTGATATTGGCCTCCATCTTTTCCAAGAGATCCAACAGTTGGATCTTCATCAAGATACTTCTGGTAAAGGGTATCTTTCATTGTCTTTTTCTTTTTTACAGAAGGTCTGTCATCTTCATCATCATATTTTGTGCATGATGGACAGATATAGTCTGGGTGCACGAAGAGAAACAACATCATTTCTGATTGCTACGCAAAGGGAGACCATGTCGGAATAGAAAAATCCATGTTGGAAATCGAAAATTATTAAAAAAAATGAAAAATCATAAAAAAAATCCATGTATGACTTTTGGCCGGAAGTGGCACTTCACTAAACAATTTCACTCCGATTTGGCACTTAAGTGAGCGAAAAAAAAATTGCACCAAAATGAGCGTTGTACGAAAATTTTGGTACTCCTAGTGTTCTTTCCCTGATTGCTATGTCATCCCTCTAACCTGTAGATTCGAAGTTTGACAGTTAAGTGATAAAGTTGAAAAAATCTGACCAAATTGCTGATATGACAGTTTTCCAAGGAGAGAAGTGCAAGACAACATTGTTTTGCAAGTTGACATAGCTAAACGATGTCATTTTGCAAGTCCACATAGCTAGGTAAGCTCAAAACAACGTCATTTTAGGCATTGATGTGATTAGATTCAGCCCAAAACGACATTGTTTTACATCAAATTCAATTTTTAATATAAAAATTAGTTAAATTAAATTTAAAAATTTAAAAATTTAAAAAAGAAAAAAGAGAATAGCATAGGCTTGTGGCCGCCAACCCATCGTCGGTAGGGCAGTGGCGATGACTAACAACCCTCACTAACCGAAGGTGATGACCGACGACCCTTGCCAATTGAAGGCGAAGGTTGGTAGGCCCTCACCAAAAGTCGAGAGAGGGCAATAACCCTCTCCTAGATCTAGATGAGGGTCGGAGGTCAGACGACCATGCACAAGAGCAGGCAACCCCCACCTATACTTGGGAGAGGGTCACCACCCTCTCTCAGCTTCTGGAGAAGACCTATTGGCCATCGCTGCCACCCCACCAATGATGAGGCGGCAGCCACAAGCAAGGGAGCCCCCTCTCGCCTATATTGACCTCTTTTTTTTTAAAGTTTTTAATTAAATTTAATATTAAAAATCGAATTCCGAGGAGCCACGTCAATGATTTATATTATTAAAAAATGCCATGTGGGATTTCTAGGACAGGCTATCGAATTTGGCACTAAATTATCCCTTTGTTTTTAAAAAGCGATACCTAAGTATATCTTTTGGAAGTTTTGACACTAAAGTGTTCACTTGTGCCAAGTTTTAGTACTCCAGTCGTACTTTAGCCTAAGTCTCAATGTTTCTACCCTGATTTGGGAAAACACTCCAAACGCTTGAGATGTTGTGATAAAGGGAGGGACAATGGCGAGAATGTGTACAATCCAATCCTTCATTCATGCTAGTGCTCTTGACTATGTAGTATTTACATCAAATCGTCCCCCGCCCTCAACAATAGTGCTGACATGTTGAAGCAGAAAAATGAAGACCAAATGGAAAACTCGATCGCCTGCTATATCATCTACATTGTATATAATATTAGCTAGAAACCATTACCCAGATTCAAGCAAACTTCAAGCCAAGATGGAGAAGGGAAATTTGCAGTAGAGAACAGACAAGACTACTTGTTAACCACTATGAACAGAGGAACTACCACTGCTTCCCCATTTTTGAGTCACGGAAACAGGGGAAGTCGGCAACTTCATATTCTTCAAGAGCCCCACATTGTCACATTCCAGCGAAGGAGGCGGGTTCTTGCTTTGACCGGCACTGTTATCATCGCTAACATCCTTGGAATTGTCGGGCTCGGGTGTCCCACTCGAAATTGCCTTTAACTCCTCCAGGACAGTCTCCATGGAGGGCCTCATGTCCTTGTCCTGTTGCAAGCACCTGAAAGCCAGCTCGGCCACAGCCATGATCATCCTATTGATTTCGGGATCCGACTCGAACTCCAAATTTGGATCGATCAATTCGTGGAACTCACGGTTCCGTATCTTGCTAGTCGCTAAGTTGGCCAAATTGATCTCATGCCTGTCTCGGCTTATATCTACTGCTGGCATAGATGATATGAGTTCCACTAATACCACCCCAAAACTGTAAACATCACTCTTTTCCGTAAGCTGGTAACACTGATGATAATCAGGGTCCACATAACCTGGAGTCCCTTGAGGAGCAGTTGACACGTGACTCACATCATTGGGGAATAGCCGAGAAAGGCCGAAATCTGCTACTTTGACGCTATAGCTTTTGTCAAGGAGTAAGTTGTTAGTCTTCACGTCACGGTGGATTATGTCACACGCATGAAGGTAAGCCAATGCAGCAGCTGTTTCTATGGCGATGCTAATACGAGTATGCCACAGGAGAGGGTCCTGCTTCGCTCGCTCCCCGTGTAGATGATCGGCTACTGTGCCGTTCGAGATGTACTCATAGACAAGCAGGAGTTCACGGCTGTCCCGTGAAGTGCAACCGTATAGAGAGACGAGGTTTTTGTGGCGCATGCAAGTTAGGATTTCAACTTCAGTCATGAACTGCTTCACCCGTCGATAGTTGTGCTCGTATAGACGCTTAACAGCTACTTCCCGGCCATCTCGAAGTTTGCCTGTTTAAGAAAATGGAGAATGACCCTCTTAGATTCCAAGTTGTTTCTGGGATTTCTTGCCATTTATATGCAGGCTGCCTAATTAGCCTCTTTCATTAAGGTCTTACCATAATACACAATTCCAAAACCACCATCTCCAAGCTCCTGGGCAGAATCGAAATGGTTAGTAGCTTCTTCAAGCTCAGCGTTGGTGAAAATGGGGACCCCGAAGTATGCATTGCCCACTTCAAGATCTGCTTTCAAGGAAGAATCGGAAGAAGCATGTCTTGAGCGGGATATTAAGAAGCAAGGCTGTTTTTTGTGGCGGATCATATAGATGCATGAACAGAGAAAAATAATGGCCAAGGCACCAATTCCGCTACCTGAAGAACAAAAGTTTCATTAGATTTGCATCAGTCAAGGGTAGAGTAAATGGAAAATTTCAGGAAATTGACTAGTGAGATTTTCCCAAATGTACGAAGCATGTCAGTGTACTCTTGCATCGTAATTGTGCTCGAAGTATGTGTTGACAACATTGTTTTTCTATCACAAACAGTGCTTAATGCACCAATATACACTCTGAGGATTGTATAATGTCCCCCATGATAAAAGTTTGACTGACCTAATCCAATCTTCAAAGGTGCATAAGGGTGGTTTCCTGCAGCAAAGATGTAGTACAAAAGGAGGGCGTTTGCATTAGAAATGGATTCCACAAATACATATCCTATCCACATAATGAAAACCATAGAACAGGAATACAGACACCAGCTTCCTTGATCAAGCATAAAATTCCTATCGATTGATTGAATATCACTTAGCGTAATACATCTTAGAAATAAATAGATATCCTCACATTTAACATATCACTCAGAAATTGCAGAAATAATAATAATGCAATGTTGTAGGCGGCAGTGTTAACTGAAACTTTAAGCTGATGCAAAACAAGCACAAGCAAACATGCACAGAAAACTTTCCCCTTTACGTTTTCCTTTCTGTGCATTTTTTCTTCTCTTAGTGAATCATACCTTGGCCTCTGCATCGTAAATTCAGTGATCATCTATAATACTCGACACATCTCTGCACTCACATTGGAACTAGCTAATGCAAACAGTGACACTCATAAAATTTCAATATTTATGGAGCTGCGCACATGATTAATGGAGGGTTGAGATACACAGATGTGACTGCAGCGAGACCATGTATCTGTGTTCTGGAGATCTTGTCCCATAGTTCTTCAACTTTGATACGAGGAAGAAAATGGCATTGCTATGAATTCGTATAACTACTAAAAGTATATTTGTTTGAGTAAAAGAATTCGCAATGAATTAGTTTTCTGAAGTTTAATGTCTAGTTTGCTGAAAATGAATAGTCAAACCATTCGGTTAAAGACAATATGCACGATCAAAGTTAGGAAAATAAATTCCTTAATATGAAAATGGTATGATACATTTTTCTTAAAAATGCTTTCCAAGGAATTTATTTTCCTTCGTCATAAATTTTTTTCCAAAACAAACACACCCTAAATCTACAAAAGGATGTCTGAAAAACATATAAATAGATAAAAAAATAAATAAAGTGATGGCTTGGTGATTGAAGCCGATGTGGGAAAAAGGGACTGAGAATAGAAAACCAAGGGAAGCTAAAAAGTTCTTCCTTTGAAATCCTCATCAAGTTTGGAGAGAGTGGCGAGGAAATTCACCGAAAAACACATGGGAGAATATAAACGGTTATTCAGGGAATTAATCGAGAAGTATTACCTCCTCTGCACAGGAAACCATCATTGGGTCCCCTCCAGCATTTGCCTCCCCTTTTTCGGCATTTAACACAATTCTCCCAGGGGGTTAGATCCCATTTCAGTCTAAACCCCTGCTTCCACTTCTCCTCAAGGTCAACATCTTCTTTTTTCTTGCTATCCTCTCTGGGTGATGCATTTTCTTTTTTCGTGCTATTCTCTTTGGCCGGTTCAACACGTGCAGTAACAGTACTCTCGCACGCTGACCAATGATGATTTAGGTCTTTTGGTTCACCTACTATCAGAGCGACGTAAGAGCGAGGCGCGCCGACGGAGGGGCAGGTCAAGTCAGGATATGCATGATCACCATCCGGTAAGCTGCTACAATTACTGAGAAATGCTAGGCGTAAAGGAAAGGAGGGCAGTTTAGGAGCCCGATCAGACGGAGCAAAACAAGCATTGCCCCTTCTCCCAAACTCTGAGATAAACCCAAGAGATTGATTATCACGGTCATCCCAGGTAGCTTGATTATCACGGTCATCCCAGGTAGCTTTTAGTTTCCACAGTGGCTCATAAGAACAACATAGTTCAGAGTCGTTCCGGTAGGGATAACCTACCCTGACTTTACTGCACTCGCCAGGCTCGCAGGATTCGTTCTTCGGGCTCACTGCTGCAACCCAGTCTTCCAAAAAAATAATCGCCAAAATACTAATGACATGGCGAAGCAAAACCTTGGAACTTTTGGAGCTCTCGACACCCATTTCAGGAATTTTAGAAGGGAACTATAGAAGCACAAGAATAGCAGAAAGAGGAAAGCTTTGTTGCGCGTATAGCAGAGACAGAAGGGACTCTAGTGAGATTTAGTTGCCTTCACTGAAGATCGCATTTTATATATGTGTCGTTGAATCCTTTTTCACATCAACACGCCAATTGACTTGGTCAACTGAGCGTAGAGGACCCGAAAGAGCAAACGTGGGGAACCACATATTTGCTCAGAGAGGAAAATCGATTACAACTTTTAATACTTCGGCTGAAAAGGGTCCATTTTAAGGACCCAGGATCGATTTCTCTCCATCGGCCACGGGTCCATGGCCACCTTTATTTCTTTCGAAGTTCCCAACTTTGTTTGACGGGGATTCGAAGCTTTCCCACAGGCTTTCCTGGCTCGATTTCAAGCCCTCGGAACCACAATGATTTTTATCGAGACTCGTCCTCCACCCTTGATCTCCTTTGAAGGTCAAGTACTATGACAACTTGAGTTCGTGAAAGTCAAAGGTGGAGGGACACGGCAGGTGACAACTGGTGGCGAAGGAAGGAAGAAACTGGTGAAGTCAACATCTGATCGGGCCATTGGGTTTATGTCAGATAAAGACACGTCGATGTTAAGGAGGTCGAAACAGAAAAGTCCCATGAACACTATTCCTGTCCGATTTTAACATGATGTGATCTTGATTATTTAGAGGTTGCACTTCCAATTTTGGCCTCAGTAAGCGAAAAAGACCTGGGTTTTCTTCTCTAGTTCTTTTACGTGAAGATGAACGTGACAGGATGGCAGCAAAATGAGAAGGAAGAAGAGAAAAGTGACGAACTTTCAATGAAGTATGCGTCCATTTGAAGAATAGATATGATAATTGAGGGTATCATTGTTCTGATAATTTCTCCTCTTGGGTTCGAGCATAATCCTCTTCGCCAAGTCCAAAATTGCGTATCTTGAAACCATCATATCCGACAACCCAACGTTGAGAGACAGAAAAGATGGTGGAAAAAGAACAAAGATTTTAGACTGTTCTCGAGATGATGATAAATAATTGAGAAGGTATATGTTGCTTCTTAAGTACTTTTGGAGGACCTATAAATATTTCCCAGATGATTCAGAATTTAACTCAGCTCGAGAAGTTCAAGCTAATACGTACTTGGCAACTTCAGCTAGATTGAGCTCTTATGTCTCTCTGTGGCTGATTTTTCCATGCGACATATTAAACTTATACTAGAAATGAGGAGTGGAAGTGAGCAGATGGGAGTAATCAAGCAGTAGAAAATAACGCCTAAGAAAGCCAAAGAAATCAGGCTGAACTTTCCGGACTAAAAGAGTAGAAGAAATAATTCTACAAAGATAAAGTGGACCGAGAGATAATTTGAAATTCTATATTTCTCGAACACAGGCGAATTGATATAAAACCCTTAGTAATTTGATTTTCTCACGGATTGGTCCTGTCTGTTCCAACGGACCGGAAACAGATGGTGAAGAAAAAATTTCTAGAAGAGCATAATGTGAAAGCCTAAGTTAGAATGGTTTGCGGCACCTTACTCTTGCCAAAGTGTTCGAGACGTGTTTGATCAGGGCAATAGCACACACTTGTGCTATTTTCACAGCCACACCTCCCCCCACTTCTGCGGCACCTCATGCAGTCGTACCCTGTCCAGTTCAACGTGAAACCGTCCTCCAATAACTTCAGGTACTCAACACTTTGATTCACCTTCCAGTTACATATCTGAACCAGGGCCGCCACCAAGTACTGGCATGACGCTCTATTCCAGTTCAAGTTATCACACTTACTAGCTATCGCCGCAAAAGTATTGTTCCCTTGACTAGGACCACACTCGGCCCGAGATATTGCGGAATTAACTGAAAATGACTCGTTGCAGTTGCGGAAAATGCAGAGATCAGCCTTGTCCGGACCAAAAGCAACAGGTAAGCATTCGAAAGAGTGGTTAGAACTCGGCCGGGGCACCCCGCATTGAATACCTCTTCATTCACCACTCTGAATGAGTTCTTGTCATACGAAATATCTTCAATGACATTACTAGATATAGATGTCTGATAAATCGGCCTACTGTTGTGGCACTCTATCTCGAAGCAGGAAAGCCACAATAAGGTTGTTGAACTTTCAGGATCTGTAAAGGGTAGCTTATGTTTGGACCACTACCGCAGTTCTTTGGCTGACAAGCATCAAATTTTGGGTTCACCTCTAGTGACGGTACGAAGTGGAATAAGAACATGCTGATATTGATGACGATACTGATCCGCCTAAACAGGGAGGCTCTAAAGCTCAGCACGTTTTGTGGATTCAACCCAGGGGACATTGCTGAAGAATGCGAAGGAAGTAGAGAAAGACGAATTGCACCAGAGAGGATGTAACCGTATATACCCTCTAAATGGTCCAAGTCGTTACTATTTAGCACTAGTAAATACCCACTTGGATATTAAAATTGACCTTGCTATAAAATGGCTGTTGTAAAGTCAAACAAAAAGACAAGGTTCAAATCATGCACGAAAGTCCAAATTTTCCGTGTACTTATAAGTGGCGTTTTCGTAAAATTCTGCATCAAACACGACCCAGTCCAAATGCAAACAAGCAAACGATACAGGGACGTATCGCTCTGGACCATGAAAAAAGGACATAAAAGTCATCGTCCATAAGACATCGGTGCCTTTCGGCAACTGCTCATGGGTGGAATTTCAGAAGCAAAGTAAGAAGGGAAAGAAGGACAGATCAGGGGACCACCTTTGGTTCTGATGTTTCCTTGTCCATAGCTTAGAGGGTGGTCGACGGGGTTTTTGGTCAAAGTCTTCCCTCCGAAAGTCTAAAGAAGGCTGGCTTATTCGGAATCATGACGACATTGATGACATTCATATCCGTGTCAAATCTTTTCTGGGTATTCATTTCTCAGCGTTCAAACATCAGCGATTGGTCATAGCTTAGAAAACCAGCAATCAAGCCGCATTTCCGTTTGAAAATGTCAAACGCAGTTTCATTGATTCTTAATCTATCAGCATAATGATGTTGACCTTTCCACACTAATCTGAATCTCGTGTGATAGGGGGCGTCTATTTCACGCATTTTCCTAAAAAAATATTATTTATATTGCTTAAAAAATAAATATTGTTTATAATAAAAATATTTTTCATAAAATAATTATTTCAAATAATAAAAAAAATTATTTTTAGGAATTTTTTTCAAATCATTGATTTTTTGCCCAATAAATAAAGCGTAAATACTAAGTTCTGGTTGTAATATGAGCTGTAGGCACTGAAATGTTTTAAGAAATGATGGCATACTTGATAAAGTACAATTAGACAATTGACTAATTATGATGAAAAATAGAAAGGATCATCTTCTTACAAGAAGTAAATTTAATATAAAGAATTGCTTAAGCCAACGGAAAATGTAATTTACCAGTTAATAATTAGCACCTAAGCTAGAATTTGCAATTCACTAAAAAGCTTTATTTAGGAAATACAAAAATTAATAAAAAAAGAGCTTGAAATTTACATGCAAACAAGAAAACACTATATAATTATCATAATGATAAAATGAAATGAAATGCATTAAATTATCCAAATAACCTGTACATAAATCAAGTAACGAAATGTTTCAAAATCAGTGGATATAGATAGCTTAAATATGATCAATTATGAGTGTCATCTAAATCCAATCTATAGTATATGGATAACAGAAAAGCTGTTATAAAAAGAAAATTCCATTTGTAAAATTGAAATTATATAGTAAAATGGAAAAGAAAAAGTAAATGTGATAAAACAGCAAATAACATAGATATTGATCATTAAGAGTATAAATTAAGTAAATTATTATGCTAAGGTTATATTACATTACCCATGAATAAATTGATGATTAAGTCAAGATATAATCCTATCTGGAAATCCATATTTTTACAAAATTTTCTCATTACCGTAGACAGTAGATGGAGCCGTGCTCGGCCTAATACCCATAGAGAAAAGAATGGCCGAGACTAAACATTTAAGAAATTAAATTCCATGGAGTGGTGGAAAAGTTTCGCTTTAAATTGAATTGGAGACCGCCGTCTCAACATGTCATGGCAAAGTTTAATACCCATTCATTTACTCTAAAAATTTGAACTATTTAAGAAAGCCCCGATTCTAATCCACAATGCTCTTCAATATCCTATCTCCTAATGGCTTCATTCCACAATAATTTGGTAGTTTTCGATGCAATTTATGGTAATAATTGAACAACAATAATATAGTATGAGAACCCTCAATCGCCCTACTATAATAAATTCATTAATTATAAGAGTGTAATAGCTCCAAAATGACTAGCCAACTCAATCAAGGTTTGTCATGCATCGGCCACTCACTTTTGTGGCGAAATGTTCTGGCAAAAGCTAACTCTTGGCCCCAAGACAGTGAAATATTAATACTAACACTAAGTGGATCAAGATCTATCCACAAAATAGATATATTAAGTGATGCAACAGACTGTTATTAGTTATTGAATATGGCTGGCTTGTCTGAAATTAGCTTATGTATTAATATTATACATGTCTTATTATGCATGGCATTACTATAAGTAGTGCATATTTGAGTTCTGATAGGAAGACAAATTATTCTTTTTGTTATTTGGCCATATCCTTTGGATCGGATATACCTAAATAAAATGTCGGATAAGAAATCCGTCATAAGGGTGAGATAAATCTGAATTCAATAAAAAAAATTAAAAATAAAATAACAATCTCTATTATCATCCAAAGATGGATTGATAGAGTGACACATCCGACAAACATTAGTGGCGAACCCACAATTCTTAACACTCTTTGCAAATGTCTCTATGCTCTCCAATTGATCTATCAAGGAATCGACAATTGTTCTCTATGCTCTCCAATTGATCTATCAAGGAATCGACAATTGTTCTCAACTCGCTCATGATCACATCAAACGATTGTTATTTCGAATCTCTTCATGGTTTAATTACTCTGAAATGGAGAATCAATTAAAACCACCCTTCTCAGTGGCCTCTTCTCCTCTTCCACCAAAATGACCAATCACACTATCAATCTACTTTGATAATTAATTGTTATTAGTTTTTCCTAATTCAATCCCATCATCTGCTCCTCCATTACTGTTTTTGCTAGCACCAACAACAGCCTCCACCGTGCAATTGCCACCGCCGCCAAGACGCCAAGAGACATGGCCAGGAGGAGGGAGGGGGAGGGGAGAGGGCTAGGGCCAATGATCGGCGCGAGACAGAGGGGACAATTGGTGCAGGGGGACATGACTAAATCCAGAGTCATCGGCAAGGGATGGTATAGGTCGAAGCTGGTAGGGCGGAGTAGGCGGCGGTGGCGGGGAGTGGCCCGGACATAAGGCAGTACGGTTCGCTGAAGGGGCCACGAGAGAGAGCTCTTCCAGCGGCTATAGTTGATAGCTAAACAGTGAATCGTCCAAAGAGTGGAGGCATGATTTAAGAGAGAGAATATTTGAAATATTATCCATGATTTTCAAAGATTCTCAATTTCATCTTTAGTGGCACCAAATATATAATGGGATTTTATATAATTCGGATGATACTTCAAAGATTATAATCCTATTTTATCTTATCATATCCTATCATATCTTATTATATCCTATTTTAATCCGAATTCGGGCAAGTAAACACAAGCTAAGCAATCTTAAAGCTTTCAGGCTGGAATGAATTAGATAAAGTCTTCCTCTAAATGCAGAAAAAAAATCAGAAATTAGCATTGACTCATCGATAGTTTTGCATCATCGCTATATGTAGGCTATATCTAGACGATGGAAATAGACTTTGTCACCATTTCCATTATCCGTACCTACTTCTAGTAATGAAATGGTTTCTTTTTGGTTGCTAGAGGGCTACTTCTAGCGATTAATTTGCACCTTTCAAATAGCACACACGTTCACTCGAGCCAAGACATTAGATCCACATGTATCCTAACATTTTCTCCTCATTTGAAGATGATTCGTGCACATCGTGGTTAGCCTAGCTACTTCACAAGTATTGATTTGTTAGATGTCAACTTGCACGGCCAAATCGTCTTCTTTTTCCGGTCCTCCCTTCCTTATTTATAGAGATTTCTACTATGTCCGTGATAACCCTCCTCCATTAGTGTATTAACATTATACATGTCTTATTATACATGCCATTTACTTTAAGTAGTTCGGATTTAAATCATGATAGGATAACAAATTATCATATCCGGTATTTGGCCATTTTCTTTGAGCCAAATATGCCTAGATGAAATGTTGGATAAGAAATCCATCATAGGGGTGGGATAGACCCAAACTACATTAAAAAATTTAAAATAAAATAGCAATCTCTATTATCATCCAATGATGGATAAAAGTGTGACACGTCCAACAAACATTAACACAAACCCACAATCCTTAACACTCTTTGTAGATGTCCTTATGCTCTCCAAATGATTTATCGAGGAATCGTAAATTGTTCTCACCTAGCTCATGTTCACATAGAACGATTGCATTTTTGAGCCTCCTCACGGTTTAATTACTCGAAATGGACAATCAATTGAAATTGCCCTTTTCACTGGCCCCTCCTCCACCACTAGACCCAATTGATTTTCATGATCATTCACACTATCAATCTATTTATATAATTCATTAATATTAGTTTTTCCTAATTCAATTTGTCATCTGTTCCTCCATTATTGTTTTCGCTACCACCAACAACAGCCTCCACCATGCAATTGCCGTCGCTGCCGAGACGCCAAGAGACATGGCCAAGGGGAGGGAGGGGGAGAGAATTAGGGCCAATGATCGGCACGAGACAGAGGGGCAATTGGTGCAAGGGAACGTGACTAAATCCAGAGTCGTCGGCGAGGGATGGTAAAGGCAGAAGCTGGTCGGGCGGAGTAGGCGGCGGCGGGGAGTGGCCCAGGAATAAGGCAGTTGGTTCGCTGAAGGGGCCACGAGAGAGCTTTTCCAATGGCTATAGTTGATAGCTAAACAGTGAATCGTCCAAGAGTGGAGGTATGATTTGAGGGAGAGAATATTTGGAAGATAATCCATGATCTTCCAAAATTCTCAATCCTGTTTTAAGTGGCACCAAATTTATGACGGGATTTTATACAATTCGGATGATATTCGGAGGATTTCTAATCCTACTTTATCTTATCCTATGCTATCTTAATCCAAATTCGGACAAGCAAACACAGCCTAAGCAGCTTTGAACTTTTGAGGCCGAAAAGAATTAGATAAAGTCTTCCATTAATTGTTGAAAAAATCGGTAATCAGCGAGAAACAACATGCCATTGCTAGTTTTGTGACAACGGAAATAGACTTCTTTGCCATTTCCATGATTCGTACCCAATTTCTAGTAATGGAATGGTTTTGGTTTGGCCGCTAGAGCTACTTCTAGCGACGAATTTGCACCTTCCCAATAGCACACAAGTTTGCTCGAGCCAACACATTATATCCACATGTATCCTAACATTTTCTTCTCATTTGAAGATGATTTGCGCACATGTTAGACATTAACTAGTGCGGCCTAATCGCCTTTCTTTCTCCAGTCCTCCCTTCCTTATTTATGGAGATTTTTATTGTATCCGTGATAACCCTCCTCGTTTCGTATGATACTACTAATCCATAAACTTGTCTATGAGAACTCATCGTGTCATTTGCTATATAAACTTAGAGAAGAAGGAGAAGAAGTGAACGCACCAGTTTGTGTACAATGCCAAGCATGAGGCCGGTCCGGGCAGTAACACCGGAAATGGAAGATGCCGTAATCAAACCCGCACTTGCCGCCGCTCTCCTCACACGCGCCGCAATCGCTTGCCGTCCAGTTCAACACGAACCCACTACTCAACGCTTCCTCTAGCTCTGCCCTCCCTTTCCACTCGGCCGCCACTGGCGCCTCCACCAAAGTCCCGCACTCTTTTGTCGCATCAATCACTGTTTGATCCTTGTCATCCCCGTATATGCCCAAAACGATCCCACTTTCGCCTTCTTCTTCACCAGGACAGCTGATCCTGTAGTTCAGAAGCTCGTCGGCACGGAGAGATGTTGCAGTCGTATAAGAGAGAGAGAGTAGCGGTAACGTTCTGGCTCAGCTGGAACAAAGTCGTCGCGAGGGTCAAGTTCTTGAGAGAACCAGGCGCACAGTAAGAGAAGGCGGTCGAGTTGTCGTTGGAGAGGGCAGCGTTGGAGACGCGGAGAGACTGGTTCTTGTAGAAGATGTCGTGGACAACATAGTTGTCGCTGGAGAGAGTGATGACCGGGCGGTCATCAGCGCAGGACAGGTCGAAGCCTGGGAAGCCGCAGTAGGAGGGCTGCCGATCGCGGACATAGAATGGGAAAGTGATGTTCAGGCCGCCGCAGGCGACAGGGAGGCTGCAGTTTCCGAAATAGGGGTCGATGAGGGAGAGAGAAAAGAGCAACAGCTGTAAGAGGTCTGTGTTGATTGGGAGAGCAGAGAGAGGAGGTGTGAGGGCGGTTCTGGTTCTGGTTCTGGTCATTGTGGATGGATGGGGCGGTGGAGTTTGGTCGAAGATGGTGATTTCATAGAGAGAGAGAGAGAGAGAGAGAGAGAGAGAGAGAAAGAGGGACTGAAGTGTTGAGGTTCTTGGATGGTGGTGGATTGTCCGTCTTGAATAGTTTGACTTGGAGATGAGTTGGATGAGATTTGATTCTTCTGACAAAACAGGAAGTGTGTGGTGCTGTATGCACCTTCCTCCTTATCATAGACTGCTGAAAAATTCAGGAAATGCCCACGAAAAGTCAACGCCGTCAAGTTGACCGATCCGAAACCATTCACGTCTCGAAGTCACCATCGCTGCAAGTCGGAGGAGGAGAAAGTTGAATGCTCTGGTGAAGTACGACTGGAGAACTGAAGATGGAGAAAGTCCTCAGACGCGTCATCTCACCGACCTTCGCGCCTGAGTTTCACTGTGCCTCACTGCCTCTCTGCCCCTCTGCCCCATCCTCAACATTAGCTTCGCGTGGAATGAGGAAAAATAGTCGGGGGCGAGTTGATGCAAATCACAAAATTTGGGGGGATTGCAAGTAATTAGATACAAAATTGAGAAGCTAAGAGGTTCCGCCCATAAGCCATCAACTTTCGAGGAGATCTACTGTATTTATCACTTGATTCACAGAATGCAATTAATTTTGGAAAAAAGACGCAAATGAATCAATCTGCAATATCATTTTTGAACTTTTAATGTATTCACCATGGTTCTTAAATTTAGATTAAATATTTAACATGATTCCTAAGCTTTTACATATTTTCCTATAATTTAGAGACTATATTGAAATTTATAAATAGTTTAGGGGTTACATTAAATAAATTAAAATCTACAAATGACATTACACATTATGTGAAAATTTAGAAATTACATCCCACAAATTACAAATTCAGGGACAATATTGCACATTGAATAAAGTTCAAAGACCATTTATATTGTCATCCCACTAATTTTATACTAGTAGACTAAGACCAGCAATTACCGATATGCTAAGGAGGTTGTCTCGTATAGTACTTTTGCCGTGGTTGTATTTGTTGTAACTTTTATAAGTAGTTTGATAAACACTCACATAACCATATTACCTCCAAAACTACATTAGTTTACTAGAACTCACGAATGTCTCACCTAATTTTAAGATCGTGGAACTTTAAAACATGCAGTGTGACCATGTACATTGCAACACTTCACAACATAGAGACATGATATAGCTATAGTTGTGTTTCAACTGTGTTACAATGCTATGCTAGGAAAAGTTATAACTTGTGTTTTGGCAACTTTCTGATAATGGATTAAATATATCCTTTAAATCCTTTAAATCCACAACACCTTAATACTAGTTGAGGCAACTTTCTGATAATGGATGCAATTGCTAGTAGTTTAGCAAAGATTTGTAAAAGTTGCAACATTCATTTTCGCAATCGTGGCTGCTGCTGAAAAATGCACCATATAGGTTTTGAACGAGTTTTAATAATATATAAGCTAACATGGGGAGCCATGCTAGCCTTGTGTTATATGGTTTCTAGTCAAAAGTGTGCATATAAATCAAGTTACATGTTGCTTGATTATAGTTTTATATACTCTTTATATACATATAATAGCTCACTACCTACCAACTTAAGCTTTTGATGGACATTCTAACATGATATCAAAGTCAAGTTCTACTCCAATTTTATCTCATATGTGCATTGCACATCCTTTAATTAGGGATTCTTATGCTCTTTATATACATATGGGCTTCTTCTAATCATCGGTTCAAGGTTTTAGATTGGATATTCTAACAAAGTTAAATTGGTTAGAGCCAAGTGAAGTGAATAAGAAGGCATGAGACGACTATAAATTGTAATTTTATGGGGACATGACTCTACTTAACGAGACAAATTCATGGACATCACATGTCTTCTCTAATTGATAAGATGCAAGTACCAGGTTTCTTCGAGCGAGTTATCTTAAAAATGATAGGTAAGATCTTTGCATTATTGAAGGATCCCCTTTATATAGTCTATTCAATCATTGCTGAATTTTATATTCCGATATATGGATGACCAGGTCAATCATTCTCTTTTCTATTTGCAGTTCAATTCAAAGTGAATCTCAAAAAGTCATGTCAAACCGGCCAATTTGAATAACAGGCAGATGATTACCTCGCGTACACAAAAAGAATCCCATCACGAGAAATTATTGAGTCCCACTCCATTTGACCGGAATTCAATGCATCATTCACCAAGGTAAGGGGATCATAATACATTAGCAAATCGAAAATGACATAATTTTTAGATAAGTGGTAAGGAAATAAAAAGGTTATAGTTATTACATACTTAAGGTCTTGTCCCATCTTAATCGGTACGAAAATAATAAGATCTTTTTATAGATCCAGGCCGGCAAACTTCAAGAGAGCGCATATATTTAATCGTTCGGCAAAAAAAAAAAAAAAAACGAGAAGCCATAGCCCAAAAGATAAAAATCTATGGTTCTAGCCAAGGAGACATCAATTCGGTTACTGAGTAACATTGCCGAGACTCCCCCTGGCGTATTAATTTCTTACCCCCATAAGATCTGATTCGCCGACCAGTCGGCGCATGCATTTTCTTATCTATAAGTACGGACTATCTAAATTTGTGGCATTTTACGACGACAACTTATTAGGATACATGGTTGAACTAGTGTGCTGATCGCTTGTGAGTTGACCTTGATTACCAACATTAGTGGAACCCAAAGAAATCAAGGAATGTCATGGTCAGAACTCAATTCCCTCGAAATTGTCATGATCTATCCCTTAATTATCATTAGGCCTTCATCTCATGGGCCCGTAAACAAAGGAGTTAATTAAATGTCCAAATCTTGTGGTTATATACTGGAAGTGTCAATTTACTTCATAAAATCTTGAATTTTGACTAAAAAAGACGATGAATGGTTGGGATGGAACTTACCACAGCTTGTTCTAGTTGAAAGCGTACGATAAAACTCCGATTGTCAGTAGAAAGCTAATTTCGAGTCCATCAACATATTCAGTTGAATTCACCTCCATTTAAAAATTTAAATCAACAAATTATGATTAGTTAGAATATTTTAATTGCTCCATAACACATCTATTATTCGATGTGAGACTTTTGCTACATAATTCACACATGTATCTCAACAATCTTCTATTGCTTGTGAAATAAGTGTTAGGTTTGTTTTTCCTTGCTTCAATTATTGCTTTACATTAACATGTCTTAAATTGAATCTCTAACACCTAAATTTATCCCTGCTATCTTTCTCCAAATCAATTAGTGAAAGCTGCCATCAAAATTGTGTTACTATACCACAACATTCACCGTCTCTCCAAGGTACTTTCACCAAATCGAACCACAAAAGCTACACAGAAATCGCATTGGTCACAAGATTTCTTCATTGAGATATGCCCCAAACATTGATATGTATGATGAGTAGGCCACCAATCAACCATCATCCATAATACCATTTGTTATAGGTAGTAATCAACCATCATCGATAATACCATTTATTAGGAGCATGGCAAAAACCCAATATCTTCACTTAGGAAGATTGCCAAAAGGAAGTCCAAGTCTAAACCCATTAATATACCCACTGATCAATCTTCACTTAAAAGCTTAAACTAGTTATGAATCAATTATGATTTATTAACTTCTTCATCACATTACATGTAACATCCCGAAAATCGACCCCATTTTAGGATTTTATAAAAGGGCAATATTAGTCGAAGGCCTGGTCAGTACAAATTTTCCGAACTGTGTGTTCGTGGGATAATGGATTACAGAGAGGCGTCGATAGGAAATGATTCGCGTACGACTCGCAATTTCGATCAGGAACAAACCCTTCGACCATGAGGACCTGGGCGGGAACGATATCCTCTAAGTACTAGATTATTAAGGAAACGGAAATAAATCGATTCGGCAGAAGTACGAAGTCGATCTGCGGGTGATTTCCGCACGACTTTGATACGAACTACGAACGACGGTAAACCGAATCCTTTTCATCTGGTACTCGGGATTATCAATTGAGCCCCCGGGATCACACGACAATCGAGGGACGTCCCTGACTCGAGAATTGGCATAAACGTGGTTCAAAGAATGGTTGACCATGGGTCAAATGTGAAGAAAGTCCTAAAAGGGCGCCCGATAATCCAAATTGTACTACGGTCGCAATCGCCTCAATTTGGCCCCGATTTTTAATCCGATTTTGGGAACCGACTTCTCAGTGATATCAAGAATAAATATTTGGACGTCGCCTCATTTATTTTGGGATTTTCCGTTGGACACGGAAGCGTTGGAAAAAGGAAAAATTGGACCGGGTTTCGGGCCCGCGGGTGGGCCGGCCCAAGACCGGCGGCCCAATGGGCCTTGCACCCATCCAGCCCAGCCCAAAGGAGGCCCAAGCTGGCCCATTCTCCTCTCCCTTTCCAGCCCATGGGCTTCTCCCTTTTGGCCTTTTGCTTTTGTGCCCAAGTGGGCTTTGTTTATGCTTGTTTTGCTTTGTTTTTTATTGGCTCTTCAAGCAAGTGGCTTGCCCACTTGCCTTGGCCTTATCCAAGCCTTCAGCAGCCTCTTCTCTCTCCTCTTTCTCCCCCAAAATTCGTGCACCAGCCCAGCCTTCCTCTCTCTCCCTTTTTCTCTTCCTTTTCTCTTTCATTTCTGGTGCTCTTTGCTGTCCAAGCTGTTTTCCAGCAAGAAAATGGCCTTGTCGCCATCACCGGAGCCGCCGCAACCGCCCAAAGTGTAGTCCTGGAAGTTAGGAAGCCAACCGCGCACCCCCGGTCGCCGCTGGTCGCCGTTAGCCGCCCGTTTCGGCCTTTTCCGCTCAGCTGCACCGGTTCCGCGTGAACAGTGATTCCGGGCTGTTTTGGCCCGTTTCGGCCATCGTTTGTCATCCGTTGCCATCCCCGAGCTTACCCCTCGTAGCCCTTGTTCCCCTCTACGCGCTGGTGTCGCCGGATTTCCGATCCAAGTAAGTTAACTTCCTAATCCTTCTTTAGGGGTTAATCTTGCTTAGGGGTTAATTAGTGTATTTGTGTGTTTGTGATTAATTAATGTTGATTGGTTGATTAGTCTGGTTAATTAAGCTGACTAGGGTTAGATTAATTGACCATAGTTAGTTTTAAAAGTAACTAAGGTTAATTAATTAAAGTAACTAGGGTTAGTTTCTAAAGTAACTATGGTTAATTATTAATCATGATTGAGTTAATTAACCCTAGTTAGGTTAAATTTAGTAACCATGGTTAAGTTTAATATTATTTTATTAATTTCGGATTAGTTACTGTTCATATATTACTGTTCACGGATTACTGTTCATACAGAAGTAAATTTTGGTTTCAAATTGTTGTGTTCTTGGTTGTTATGCTTTCTTGAAGTGCCGATTGTTAATTATATGCGTGATTAATGATGAAATGCATGATCGAAGATCGAGTGGAAGTGATAGTGTTTGATTTATTGAGTTATTCCCGAGAATTAGGGAATGTACGTGATTATTGATTGGTGGAATTTTGAGGATTTAGTCTAGTATTGGAGAATACGATACTTACAGTGAGGTGTCATATAAAGGATTTGACTAAGTGGTAAGACAACAAGGACGAGTAGTTGTTTACGCGTCACAACGATTGAGGGCTTGTGAAGTTCAGAATGTGAGCTCATAAAAATTTGGTGGATCAAATTTCAAGTGTTGACGAGTGGTCCTATGGAAACGAGCTCATGAGTTGACGAGCTGGAGAAAGTTTTGTACTTTGAGGTGCTCAGATGAGGTTAAAACCGTGAGGCTTGGTATGGGACAGGCCAAAGCGGATAATACCTCTATGAGATAAAGCATGTTTAAAAGGGACTTTTGTTAGAAGTGGTGCAGTTCGTAGATGCCCATGACGACTGATCCGATGAGGACGGGGAGTGGACGCCGGGGCCGGAGTGCCTGAGCAAGGAGCGACTCCTGGCAGGCTTCTAGGATGTCGAAAGGGGCAGAAATGAACTGAACTACAGACTGACAAAAAGAGAATGCTTGTGGGATAAAATTTATTCGAGTGATATAGCAGAAGTATGGTCAAGTTTGTGGAACTCCAGTCTATTGGAATAACATCGGAGAAAGGATGATCTTTGGTCTAGAGATTGTTGGCAATCAGTGGATGTGGTTAAGATGTCAGGGGCAGGCTAACGTCAGAAAAGCGATACATACAAGACTAAGATTGTTTGATTATTAAGTTCAGTGTTGCGTTTCCCTTAAGGTATGTCATCTTTGGTCGTTTGTGATTGCACCTGTTTATTAAACTGTCTTCTGCTGTCTTTCTCTCTGAGGTGGTATTGCACTGATTGCTGTATTAGGTTGTATGTTAAACTCCCGAGGCGAGCGAAGTTCCTAACCGGGGCTTAGGACTTTAACTTGCTGAGTTTATCTCAACCCGTCGTGGTTAACATTTTCAGGCCCTAGATGATGCAGTACTGAGGATCGAAGAGAGCGATTCCTCTGAGGCCAGCGAGTAGGCACTTGTGCAGTGTTAGGTTAGCTAGGCCGGTCTCTTTTTGAGTAGGCCTTAGCTTGTCACCTATAGTAAGGTGTGTATGTATTTGCTGGTGTGCTGGCTAACCTTCAGATATATAAAATGGTGTTTGTCTTTCCTCTGCTACTGTTGTTGCTATCCCTGTTGTTTGGTTTGGGAGTTGTTCGTTTCCGCATGTGCATAATAATAAGATAAAATGAACTGGTCGACGACAGTACCTGGGACGTCGTACAGATAGACCTCAAGTGAAATGGGGTTGCCGCGAGCTCGAGAGTCGGGGCGTGACAATTTTGGCCACTAGAGAAAATGTGTCATCATAGTCGACACCATAAGTTTGATTATAGCATTTTGCAACTAATCATGCCTTCAATTGATCAAAAGTACCATCTGAATGAACCTTAACCGTGAAAACACAACGATAACAAATAGGTTTTTTATCGGTAGGTAAGGAAGTAAGTTGCCAAGTTTGGTTCTAAATTAGTGCCTGCATTTCGTCCTCCATAGCATGACGCCAACCCGGATGAGTAAGAACTTTAGCAACATTGCTAGGCATAGAAATAGTAGACAACGATGAGACAAAAGCAAAAAAGGTAGGAGATAAACGATCATAGGAAAAAAAAATTAGAAATAGGATGATGCATACTAACACAATCAAAAAGATCGGAATAAAGAGCATAACAATCAATAGGCCAACCAACACAAGAACATGTACCTTTTCGAGAAGTAATAGGCGGATCAAGATTAGAGCATGGCACTGTAACTAATATGGGAACAGATGAATCAGATGTTGATGAAGACTATACTGTCATAGGTGGAGTTGTACTACATCAATGATAAGTGTGATCAGCAAATTGAAATTTTATAGATGCAGTTGGAGAAATGGAAGGCAGTGGAACTATTGGTATGACACAATTGTCACCATCACCATGTGTTGGTGAAACCACCAGAGAAGAAAAATATGATTGATCTTCAAAGAATGTCACATCTATTGAAAACTCCTAGTTTTGATGTTAATAAATCATTTTATGTAAGTATTTATACATATCTTCAGAAGGAATAAGCCATAGAGTGGCGTATGTTTTTAAGTCTGCTGGTGGCAGAAGAAAAAACACAAAGTGTTTCTCAGTCTGTTCGTACCAGACGGAAGACCTTAAGAGACGTAGATTCTGAGTCTGACCGTGTCAAACAGAAAACTTAAACAGACTCAGAATACTAGTCTATCAAACTTAGAATGAAACTTCAAGATCAGATCACCAATAGTCAAGTATTTCAATTACTTTGTTTATGTTGATTCTGTTATATTAATTTGATTGGCAAGATCAATTAATGGACAACTTCTAAAGAAGAATGGAACACTTATGGAAGCCTGGATTCCGATTGTATGGGTGAACAAAATCCAAGGGGATCTAATCTACCTCCAACGGTCAAAAAGACTTGCCTTATAAAGTTTGTCCAAGAAAGGGAAGACTAAACTCTCAAAGAAAGAGCCAACGGTCGAGTGTGGCTTGGAGAGTATATAAGGATAGGATGAGACCTACGAGATAGATAGGATAAACATATTCCAAAGTGCGATTATGTTCTTCATCAGTTGTCTAAAGTGTGAATTTGAGTGATCCTAGTGAATTACCAAGAAGAGTGACTCTGTGAGACTCATCATCACCGAGTGCTAACACTTAAGAGTGTATAATCACCTTTGATCATATAGTGAAATCTAGTCTATTGGCTGATCGCTTGGAGAATGGACATAGGCTTGTCTAAAGCCAAACCACTATAAATTGTGTTTGCAATCTTCTCTACTCTCTCTATTTAATTTCAGTTTAATGATTGCAAAAACTTTATTTTAATTGCGCGTAAAATTACTCTACACCTATTCAGCCCCCCTCTAGGTGTTATTACTAGCTACAACAATTGGTCTCAGAGCCCTGTGCTTAGATTTTTTGAAGCGTCTGTTACTTCAGAGTTAAAGATCCTCTATGGCTAGTATTCTTGCACCAGGTCTGATCGAGGGACAGAGCAATACTCGACCACCCTACTTTGATGGTAAAGAGTACAATATATGGAAGAACAAAATGAAGGCCTTCCTCATATCAAAGGATCCGCTGGAATGGGATGTAGTTGCAAGAGGAGTTGATCCAAATGCAAAAATCAAAGAAACTTCAAAGAAAGATGATGGGAAAGCAACAAAAATATCAGCTACCACTTCTCCAAAAGAATTGACCAAGAGACAAACTCTTGATGCTAAGGCTATCTACTCCATTTGCTGTGCTTTATCACCTCATGAATATAATCGAATATCTTCTTGTGATATAATAAAGGAAGTATGGGATAGACTGCACATAACCTATGAAGGAACTGATCGTGTTAAAGAGACCAAAGTAAATATTTTACTTGGTCAATATGAATCCTTCAAGATGAAATAGGGAGAGTCAATAGGAGACATGTTCAGTCAATTTACAGAAATTGTAAATGGACTGGCATATCAAGGACAGCCTGTTCTTAGTCCTATGAAAGTCAACAAGCTTTTAAGAGGACTATCAAAAGAGTGGAATAATGTGAAGATTTCTATTAGAGAAACTTCGCGTATTTCACCACTAACAATTGATGAACTTGTTGGTACTCTGCAATCCTATGAAGCAAAACAAATGAACGAAGAAGTGGAATCCAGAGGTAAGAAAACCATTGCTCTTAAGTCTAATATCGATTCTGATGATACAGATTTTGAGGATGAGCTGGATGATGAAGAATTCACACTGCTAATCAGAAAGGTAAAGAAGCTAAACAAGAAAGGCAAAAAGTTCTATAGTAAGAAGCAAAACAAACAGACTGGACAACGAAAGACAGAGGATGAGAAAGAATATGTCAAAGATGTTGTCTGTTTCGAATGCAAAGAGAAAGGTCACATAAAAATGAACTGTCCTAAACTCAAGAAAAACAAAGGGAAATATGAAAAATACAAGAAAGCCCTGAAAGTTGAAACTTGAAGTGACACTGAGGTTGAAGACAATGAAGACGAATATGGCAACATCTGTCTAATGGCACACTCAGATTCAGACTCTGGAGTAAATTCAGAATCAGACTCAAGACTTAGACAAGGAAATTGAGGTTAGTCATTCTGATATTCCTATAGAAGTTTCAGATTATATAAACGAGCTGTGTTTAAATTTAAAATCTACTCTGAAAAAAATTTCCAAATTAAAAAAGGAAAATTGCAAGTTGAGTCAAATGAATCACTTTTTAAATGGAAAATTTGATGATCTCAAAAAGGAATTTTCAGAAATAAAGAAAAATCGAGATTTTCTCTTAAATGAAAATGAATCACACAAAAAGGAAATTTTGGAGACAAAACAGAATAGAAATTCTCTGCAAAATGAAAATGAATCTCTCAAAAAGGAAATTTTGAATATTAGTACAAAGTTTTCTAAATGATTGAAAACCTTGCAGCATATACTTTCCATTCAAATTCCCTATTATGGTAAGTCAGGACGTGAGTTTTATAAGGAAAGTGATTCTTTAATTGATTTTCCTAAGGTCAATGAGAGAATTAAACAGAGACCTCCTCGACAGGCCTATAAAAATCATTTCAAAAAGACTTTTGCAAAACCTATTGGTCGAGATCATCTCAAATGCTCTAATTGTAGAGAAAAAAGAACATTCTGAAAACAAATGTCTTAAAGTCTGGAGACCTGTTCAAAAGAAATGGATAGACAAAACATATACTAACATTAAAGGACCCAAAAAAACTGGGTACCAAAGAAGAAGTGAATATGCATGTTGATTGCAGGTAAGTTTCAAGAGCAAGAAGAAATGGTACTTTGATAGTGGATGTTCAAGACATATGACTGGAGATTCAAGAATGTTTGTTGTTTTAGAAAAGGTTAAAGGAGGAATAGTCTCTTTTGGAGAAAACACCAAAGGAAACATTGTTGGATCATAAACAGTCAAGATTGGTAGTCTAATTATCAACAATGTATCTCTGGTTAAGGGACTGAACTACAATCTTTTTAGAATTAGCCAGTTATGTGATGCTGGTTTCAGAATTAACTTCAAAGAAAATTTATATTTTGGAATTAGCAATGATTCTTCTCAGTCATTCACTGGACGAAGACATGGGAACATCTATATTCTAGACATAAATGAAGACAATGCCAAATGTCTAATTTCAGTCCAAGATTACGCAAATCTCTGGCATCGCAAACTTGGACATGTCAGCATGAATCAAATCTCTATGCTACACAGCAAAAAGCTTGTTCATGGCTTGCCCTCATTAATCTATAAGAAGACAAATCTTTGCTCCGAATGTACTTTGGGAAAACAGGTTAGAAATTCTTTCAAATCTATGAATCAAGTTTCTACTAAACGTGTATTGCAGCTACTTCACATGGATCTGTTTGGCCCAACTAGAACTCAAAGCATTAGAGGTAATAAATATTGTCTGGTAATTATAGATGATTACTCTCGTTTTACATGGATATTCTTTCTTGCCAATAAAAATAAAACATTTTCTTATTTCTCAATATTTGCAAAAATGGTTCAAAATGAGAAAGGTTATTCTATTTCCAACATTAAAATATATCATGGAGGAGAGTTTGAAAATCAGAACTTTGCAAACTTTTGTAATGAAAATGGTATTCAGCATACGTTTTCCTCTCCCTATACTCCAGAACAAAATGAAGTTGTAGAAAGAAAGAATAGATCTTTGCAAGAAATGGCCAGAACTCTGCTTATTGAAAGTAAGGTGGCAACTCATTTTTGGACAGAAGCAGTTTCCACGTCTTGTCATATCATTAACTGAATTTTTCTGAGACCAATTCTTGAGAAAACTCCCTATGATATTTTCAAAGGAAGAAAACCAATTGTTTCCTATTTCAAAATTTTCGGTTGTCAATATTTCATTCTTAAAAATGCTAACAATCTTCCAAGCAAGTTTAAGGAAAGATCAAATGAAGGTATATTTCTAGGATATTCAACCACAAGTAAAGCATACTGAGTGTTCAACAAGAACACTCAGACAGTGGAAGAATCTATGAATGTGAAGTTTCTAGAGCAAGATTCCTCCAGCAGAAGTAGAACAGAAATTGAAGATCCAGAACCAACTGCCGCTCCTAAAAATTCAACTCTCAACAAAGAAGCTGACTCTTCACAGAAAATAGACTCTGAGGGAACTCAAGAACAAAGAATCACTCAGCTGGACACTACTCAATTGGCAAAAGATGCTGATGACAACATAGTGTAGAGCAAAAACTGGAAGCATAAGTCCAGTCACCCTTAAGAGCTAGTCATTGGAAACATCAGTGAAGGAATTCAAACCAGATCGAAGAACAAAAAAGAAACAAGTATTGTGGCACTCATCTCTGAGATTGAACCCAAAGGAATAGACGAGACCCTTACAAATGAAAGTTGGATAGAAGCAATGCAAGAAGAACTCCAGCAGTTTAAAAGGAATGATGTGTGGGAATTGGTTCCCAAACCTAAATGAAGAACCATCATAGGTACTAAGTGGGTCTTCAGGAATAAAATAAATGAATATGGTAAGGTGACCAGAAACAAGGCAAGACTTGTAGCCAAAGGCTATTTACAGTTAGAAGGAATAGACTATGATGAAACCTATGCACCAATAGCAAGATTGGAAGCTATTAGACTATTACTTGCCTATGCTTGCTATCAAAACTTCAAGCTTTTTCAGATGGATGTAAAGAGCGCCTTTCTGAATGGGTTTATCAAAGAAGTCTATGTGAAACAACCTCCTGGTTTTGAGGAACCAAGAAAGCCAGATCACATATACAGACTGAAAAAGGCTCTGTATGGTCTGAAACAAGCACCTCAAGCCTGGTATGAACGACTAAGTAAGTTTCTACTAGACAACAAATTCAAGAAATGTATGGTTGATACAACTCTATTTATCAAGAAGGAAAGTAAGGATATTCTGCTAATACAAATTTATGTAGATGGTATTATCTTTGGTTATTCTAATGAACGTTTGTGCAAGAATTTTTCAAAGTCTATGCAGGAGGAATTTGAGATGAGCATGATGGGAGAACTTACATTCTTCCTAGGATTTCAGATCAACCAATCGAAACATGACACTTTCATCTATCAATAAAAATATACCAAAGACTTGATCAAGAAGTTTGGAATGGAGAATTGCAAGAAAATTGAAACTCCAATATCAACCTCCATCAAACTAAATCAGGATGAATCAAGGAAGAAAGTTGACCATCTAGACCAGAAATTATATACAGTGTGTTTATGTGCTCGATTCCAAGCAGACCCTAGAGAATCTCATCTTACAGTAGTGAAGCGTATAATAAAGTACATAGCTATTTATCCACATTTGGGTCTGTGGTATCCTAAGGGAACAGACTTTTCTCTCATTAGCTACTCAGATGCTAACCTAGCAAGATGTAAAGTGGACAGAAAGAGCACATCAGGAACATGTCAACTTTTAGGACAGATGTTGGTTTCATGGTCCTCTAAAAAGCAGAACATTATGGCTTTATCAACTACAGAAGCTTGATACATTGCCCTTGAAAGCTGCTATTCACAGATTTTATGAATGAGACAACAACTGAGGGACTATGGAAATCAAGAAACATGTACTAAAATAAGGTGTGACAATACAAGTACCATAAATCTCACCAAGAACCCGATCCTACATTCTAGGGCAAAGCACATTGAAATCAAGCATCATTTTATTAGAGATCACGTACAAAATGGGGATATATTTGTGGAATTTATCGACTCGAAAAATCAATTGGCAGATATCTTCACAAAACCGTTGGACAAAGGTACATTTGATTCAATATGTAGCAGATTAAATATCATTAATCATTTTGCATAAAATCCATGAAGACATAGTTTGGGAGAAACAATTGGACCAATCTTCTAGGTAGCACCTAGAAGGACTTGACGGTAATTTTGAATTTAATTTTTGGTGCGTAAGTTATTGTCTTATATGACTAATCTTGGTAAGTTATTATTAGCAAAATAATTGATTTGCATAATTTCGGTACATGCCTAAGTTATCTGCATCTATTTTCGCCAATTTTAATAATTTTTGAATAACTGTTATTTTTAGTCAAAAGTCGCGTCTTTTCATCTTCGAAGAGTCTATAACCTCCAAAAAGAACGAGTCTTTCACGACATTCTTTAGAAACCTTCTTCCAAAAACCCTAAAGAACTAATCTTTCTCTCTAAATCAAACCAAATCTTCTCCAAACAATGGCTTCGAGATCCTCCATGTCCAGATTAAGGTTTGTGCCTCCATCTCCCAGAAGAAGATCCAACAGGATTGCTAGCAGAGGATCAAGGAATGTAGAAGAAGGACAAACGCATTTCGATCTGACGCAAACCTCTGACGATTCCCAAGGATAATCTCAAAATGCAACAGCTCAAAAGGATGCAAATGAAAATATAGAACCTCAGAGGAATTCCCCAACAGGTTATGAGCGGAGAAATGTCTCCATAAGAGGTATGTTTGGATTAACCTTGCCTAAACTAGAAAACCCTCATTCTGTTATGAGAATGTATAAACGCTTAGTGCGAAGGAATGCTACTGAGGATATGAAACTCTACCTCTTGCGCACAAAGGTTATGCAAATGAATTTCGTTTGGTTCAAGCTGTTCAAACTACAGAACCACCTTCTAGACAAAGAGCACGGGAAAGTGAAGTGAGTAGGAGTAGGGAGAATGTCTGGGGTGAGAAGGAGGATGTTGAACGCATCTATAGGAATTTTGAAGTCAGAATGGGAATTGCTGCAGTGGCTAGGAATACCACGGGGAAGTTCTTCCGATCAAAAGAGCATAAGACTTTTTATAACAGATTGTTAGAACGTGGAGTTATGCATCACAGGATTGTGGACTTTGATTTCTTGGATGCTACTTGAAATAACTAGTATAAACACCTAGAGGGGGGGGTGAATAGGTGTAGAGATTAATCGATCAAATATATAGTACTTTTCGAATCAACAAACTGAAATCAAGTAGAGGGAGTTAGAGAAGATTGCAAACATTATTTATAGTGGTTCGGCTTTTAATAAGCCTACGTCCACTCTCCGGGTGACTAGGCAATCGGCTGTATTTCACTATATGATCAACGATGATTACACACTCTCAAGTGTTTGTACTCGGTGATGATCTATCTCACTAAGTCACTCTCTTTTTGTAAAACACTTAGATCACTCAAATGTGCACTATGAACAGCAATTGAAGAATTGAATCAGCTTTGGAATAATGTTCATCTATCTCTCCCCTAAGTCTCAACCTACCCTTAAATACTCTCCAAGCCACACTTCGACCATTGGCTCTTTCCTTGAGAGTTTAGTCTTCCCTTTCTTGGACAGACTTTATAAGGTAAGTCTTTTTGACCGTTGAGGGTAGATCAGATCCCCTTAGATTCTGTTCACCCATACAACCAGAATCCGGGCTTCCATAAGTACTCTATTCTTCATTGGAAGTTGCTCATTAATTGATCCTGTTAATTAGATTAATATAACAGAATCAACATAAATAAGGTAAGTGAAATACTCTACTGTTGGTGATCTTATCGTGTAGGTTCATCGTAAGTCTGATGGTCTTAAGTTCTGAATCTGCCTAGATTTTCAGTCTGGTTTGTTCAGACTTAAAATCTTAGTCTGGTTCATTCAGACTTAAAACTTGATCTGGTATGGTCAGACTTAAAACTCAGTCTGGTACGGTCAGACTTAAAACTCAGTCTGGGTGAGTCTTTCCGTCTGGTACGGTCAGACTCTTAGACATCTTATGCTTTATCTTCTGCAACAAGCAGACTTTAAAGCTTATGTCATTCTGTGTCCTTTTCCTTCAAGAGATTGATATATAAATATCATTCATAAGCTATTTTGTTAGCATCAAAACTAGGAGTTTTCTCAACAATCTCCCCCTTTTTGATGGTGACAAAACATCTTATACATATGGCTTAATGTCCCTGCAAAATATGGTTAAATAGAACCTGTTTCCAACTATTCTGCTCAACTCATAAGTATAGCTCATATCAATCCTGCATAGACAATTCAGCAGCAACATAATTTCATATTATAGCTCAACAAGATTCAGACTTTATCAGTACTGTGTGATCAGCCAATAAGAAAATATCATTAGTCATTCATAATCAGAACTTTCATATCACAGCATCATGCATTAACACAATGATAAATCCAACTGTCACGCATCAACACAATGATAAATCCATCAAAAATCAATTAAAAAGCCATATAAGCCATATCTACTCCCCCTTTTTGTCAACTTCAAAAAGAGTTAGTCAGTTCAAAAAGATGTTTTTAAGTGGTTTTCTTGTTTGGGGTTCGAACAAGGGTGAAATCCTCCATATCTGATGCAGACTTCTCAATCCTGTCAATACACTGATTAACTGTCTTCTCGAGAGTTTCCAGTTTGTTATTGAAGGAGGTTTCCATATGTACCTGCCGATCCCTGATCTCTGTTAAAAGTCCTAAGATCTTCTGATAATCAGCATTCCCAGATGAAGCTGCAGGAACTTGAATGTCAATATTTTCATAATGATGCTCCCCCTGAGTTGATGCTTCATTCTGTCCTTATTGCCCCTCTTTTTCTCTGTCCTTATCTCCTTCTTCTTCTTCTTCTTATTCTGCTTCTGTTTCTTCTTCTTCTTCTGGCTCATCCATTGATTCATATTCTGCTTTCTTCTCATTTTCTGTGCAGAGAATGTGTTCTGCATGTGTTTCTGCCTTTGGTTCAGACATTCTCTGAGAATTTTGACGCATATTTGCCAGAATTGCGGAGATGCTTTCTTCTTCATCTTCTTCATCTACCAGTAGGAGTTGTCTTCTCCTTTTAGAACTTGGCTCATCAGCAGCCGATTCTTTGCCTTTTCGTTTTGCTGTCTCTGCTCTAGCCAATTCCTTTTCTTTTCATCTCCATGTCTCTACAACATCCTTCAGTCTCATCTTATTGATCATTTTCATATCAATGATCATTGTTGGAAGAGTTTTAGTACTGAATCTTCTGGGTATATCTATCTTAAGATGATTAAAGATTCTTGTGACTAAAGCTCCATAGGGTAGCTGTCCTTTGTCCTTTGAGACTGTTCGATACATATGCAAAATGATTGTGTGAGGCAGTGAGAACAGTACTCCTTTTTCAATTGCCCACATCAGTTTGGCCTCAAATTTGGATACATCAGTCTTGGATGATGCTTTTGGACGAATGCAGCTGATAATGATCTTGTGCAAAATAGTTCTTGTAGATGTTAGAAGAGGATAAGTTATAGTGGCCCTCACAGACTTTGTGAGAAACTTGCAGACTATTTCATGAGGGACATCTATTGGCCTGAATGCTCCTCTCTCAACATTTATAATGTCAGCAAGAGTATCTGAACTAACATCATAGAACCTGTCATTCACACTAAATTGCATTCTGTCTAGAGATAGAAATGTCAAATTCGAGTAAAAATATGCTGTTAATTCAGGATAAACAGCAGCAGAATCAGTGCAAAATTAGTCCATCTGCAATTTTTCAAAGCATTCTCGCAGATTCATGTCAGCAGCATCCAAATAATCAAAATCAACAATTCTATGGTTCATGACTCCTCGATCAACAAGATTGTTAAAGAAAGTTTTGTGTTCTTTGGATCGAAATAATTTCCCAGTTGTGGTCCGGATTACAGCAGCTATTCCCATTCTTACTTCAAAATTTCCGTAGATCGTCTCATCATCTTCCTTCACCTTATCTTTGCTTTTTCCTGTATCATTAACTCGTTCTTTACGAGTAGATGACGATTCTGCAGCCTGTACTGCTTGAATGAGACGGAGTTCATTCGCAAACCCATTCTGTCTCAAGAAAAACAGTTTGACGTCTTCCCTGATATTTTTCCGGACTAACTTCTCATATCTCCTCATAATTACATGAGGACTTTCAGTAGGTGTCGGTAGAGTTAATCCAGACGTACCTCTACGTGAGACATTCCTTTCTTCAGATTGTGAGCGGAGAGTTCTTGGAGATTCCTCATTATCATCTTGATTACTTTGAGGAGACACTCTTGGAGATTGTCCTGAGTATCTTCGGAAGTCTGTGTTAGGTCGAAATGCGTCTGCCCTCCGTCGATTCTCCTTCCTCCTCTTCCAGCAACCCTGTTTAATCTTCTTCTAGGAGATGGAGATCTTGATCTGGATATGGATGATCTCGAGGCCATGTTTGGAGAAGGTTGGTTTTGACGAAGATTAATTTAGAAAGCGTTTTTCTCTGTTAGGGTTTGTAAACAAATGTTCTAGAGAGTGGTGAGGAAAATACCCGACTTTTGGATGTTTTTATACCCTTGTTAGGACAACAAGTGAATAGTCGCAACCTAAAACAAATTAAAATGGCAGTTATTCTAAATTTAACAAGAATATTCAATCATCATAGACATATGCCAAAAAATATGCAAATCAATCATTCATATCAAAAACTTACTAAAATAATTACCAGATTTTAATAAGGAGATAACACACCATATCATTATTTCCTTTTTCAATCTTCTTCTAAGAGTGATATGACCCGACGATTTCTACTATCAGACTTTGTCCTGTTCTCATAGAATTTATAAGAAAGGGTTAATAATGTTTAAACACCCACATATTGAATCGAATGTACCTTTGTCCAGCGGCTTTGTGAAGATATCTACTAATTGATTCTTAGAATCAATGAATTCCACATATATATCTCCATTTTGCACATGGTCTCTAATAAAGTGATGTTTGATCTCAATGTGCTTTGCCCTGGAATGTAAAATTGGATTCTTGGTGAGGTTTATGGCACTCGTATTATCACATCTTATTTCTGTGCAGGATTCTTCCTTCCCATAGTCTCTTAGTTGCTGTCTCATCCACAGAATCTGTGAACAACAGTTTCCAAGTGCTACATATTCTGCTTCTGTTGTTGATAGAGCCACAGTATTCTGCTTTTTGGAAAACCATGAAACTAGCATTTTTCCCAGAAGTTGGCATGTTCCTGAAGTACTCTTCCTGTCTACTTTGCATCCTGCTAAATCTGCATTTGAGTAGCCAAGAAGAGTAAAATCTGTTTCTTTTGGATACCATAGCCCTAAGTTTGGATAAGTGGCTATATACTTAATTATACGTTTAACAGCAGAAAGGTGTGATTCTCTAGGATCTACTTGAAACCTCACATAAAGACAAACACTATATGGAATATTTGGTCTAGATGCAGTAAGGTAGAGAAGAGAACCGATCATGCTTCTATAATTCTTCTGATCAACCTTCTTCCCCTTTTCATCCTGATCTAGTTTGATGGTGGTTGCCATTGGAGTTTCTGTCCTCTTGTAGTTCTCCATTCCAAATTTTTTAATCAAGTCTTTGGCATACTTCTCTTGATTGATAAAAGTTCCACGTTCCGTTTGATTGACTTGGAGTCCTAGGAAGAATGTCAGTTATCCCATCATGCTCATTTCAAATTCTTCCTGCATAGACTTTGAGAAGATCTTGCACAAGTGCTCATTAGATGAACCAAAAATAATATCATCTACATAGATTTGTACTAGCAGTATATCTTTACCTTCCTTCTTAATGAACAAGGTTGTATCTACCATTCCTTTTCTGAATTTGTTGTCTAGTAGAAACTTGCTCAATCGTTCATACCAAGCTCGAGGAGCCTGTTTCAGACCGTAAAGTGCCTTTTTTAATCTGTATACATGGTCAGGCTTTCTTGATTCCTCGAATCCAGGAGGCTGTTCTACAAACACTTCTTCTTTGATAAATCCATTCAGAAAAGCACTTTTCATGTCCATTTGATATAGCTTGAAATTCTAATAGCAAGCATAAGCAAGTAATAGTTTGATTGCTTCTAGTCTTGCAACTGGGGCATAGGTTTCATCATAGTCTATTCCTTCAGATTGAGAATAACCTTTTGCCACGAGCCTTGCCTTGTTTCTGGTGACTTTTCCAAGTTCATTGACTTTGTTTCTAAAAATCCATTTGGTTCCAATGATTGTTCGTCCTTTTGGTTTGTGTACCAATTCCCATACATCATTTCTCTTGAACTGTTGAAGCTCTTCTTGTATTGCTTCTATCCAGCTTTCATTTTCCAGTGCTTCATCAATTCCTTTGGGTTCAATTTCAGAGATCAGTGCAACAATACCTGTGTCCTTTTTGTTTCTTGATCTGGTTTGAATCCCTTCGTTGATGTTTCCAATCACAAGCTCCTTGGGATGACTGGACTTATGCTTCCAGTTTCCATTTGGAACTTCATTATTATCAGAATCTTCTGCTAATGCAGGAGTATCAAGCTGAGTTAGTCGTTCTTCATGAGTTGCTTCTTTGATTGTTTCCTGGAAAGATTCTGCTTCTTTGTTGAGACCAGATCTTTCAGTAGCTGCATTTGATTTCGATTCTTCATTTATTGAACTGCTCTGTTTTGAAACTTCTTTCTCCAGAAACTTTACGTTCATGGATTCTTCCACTGTCTGAGTGTTCTTGTTGAACACTCTGTATGCTTTACTAGAGTTTGAATAGCCCAGAAACATACCTTCATTTGACATTTCTTCAAACTTACTAGGTTGATGATTAACATTTTTAAGGATATAGCATAGACAACCAAAGATTCGAAAGTAGGAAATAATAGGTTTTCTTTCTTTGAAAATCTCATAGGGGGTTTTCTCAAGAATTGGTCTAAGAAATACTCTATTAATAATATGACAAGAAGTAGAAACTGCTTCTGCCCAGAACTGAGTTGCCACCTTACTTTCTATAAGCAATGTTCTGGCCATTTCCTGCAAAGACCTATTCTTTCTTTCCACAACTCCATTTTATTCTGGAGTGTAAAGAGATGAAAATGTATGCTGTATGCCATTTTTGTCACAAAAGTTTGAGAAGTCTTGATTCTCAAATTCTCCCCCATGATCTGTTTTGATACTTGAAATAGAGTAACCTTTTTCATTTTGGATTCTCTTAGCAAATGTTGAGAAATATGAGAAGGTATCTCCTTTATTTGCTAGAAAATATACCCATGTGAATCGAGAGTAATCATCTACTATCACAAGACAGTATTTCTTACCTCCAATGCTTTGGGTTCTGGTTGGTCCAAATAAGTCCATGTGAAGAAGCTGTAACACACGATTAATAGAAATTTGTTTTATAGATTTGAAAGAGCTTCTTACCTATTTTCCCAGTGTACATGCAGAGCAATGCTCTGTTTTCTTGTAACTTAGTGAAGGCAAGCCACGAACAAGCTTTTTGCTGGCAAGCTTGGAGATTTGTTTCATGCTGACATACCCAAGTTTGCGGTGCCACATATCTGCTTCATCTTGGACTGATAATACACATTTCGCAGTATCTTCATTTATGTCCAGAAGATAAATGTTCCCATGTCTTCGTCCAGTAAAAGTCTATGAAGAGTCATTGCTTGTTCCAGAACATAGGTTCTCTTTGAAGTTTATTTTGAAGCCGGCATCACATAACTGACTGATGCTCAGAAGATTGTAGTTTAATCCTTTGACTAGAGAAACGTTGTTGATGATTAAGCTACCGATCTTGACAGTTCCCAGTCCTATAATGTTTCCTTTGGTGTTTCCTCCAAACGAAATTGTTCCTCCCTTGATTATTCCGTATCCAATGAACATCTTTGAATTTCCTGTCATATGTCTTGAACATCCACTGTCCAAATACCATTTCTTCTTACTTTTGAAGCTTACCTGCAATGTTTACAAATACTCATTTTTTCTTTGGTACCCAAATTTTCTTGGGTCCATTGAAGTTAGCAGTATAAGCTTTTTCTATCCATTTCTTTTGAACAGGTCTCCAGACTTTAGGACATTTGTTTTCAAAATGTTCTCTTTCTCCACAGTTAGAACATTTGAGATTGTTTCTACCAATAGGTCTTACAAAATTGTTTTTGAAATGATTTCTATAAGCTTGTCGAGGAGGTCTTTGTCTTATTCTTTCCTTGACTTTAGGAAAATCAATCAGGGAATCATTTTTCTTATAAAAACCAAGTCCAGACTTATCATAATAAGGAATATAATAAGGAATTTGAATGGAAAGTATATGCTGTAGAGTTTTTGATCCTTTAGAAAATTTTGTGGTAATATCTAGGAATTCCTTTTTGAAAGAATCATTCTCCTTTTGCAAAGAATTTCGATTTTCCTTCGTTTCCAAAAGTTCCTTTTTAATAGATTCGTCTCATTTAATAGAAACTCTCGATTTTCCTTTATTTCCAAAAAATCCTTTTTGAAATCATCCATTTTTCCTTTCAAAGAAACGTTCTGTTGATTCAACTTGTAATTTTCCTTTTTTAATTTGGAGATCCTTTTCAGAGTAGATTTTATATTAGAACAAAGCTCATTTATATAATGTGAAACTTCTATAGGAATCTCAGAATGATTTACCTCGATCTCTCTGTCTGAGTCTGAGCTTGAATTAGTTTCAGAGTCTAAGTCTGAGTGTGCCATAAGACAGATGTTTCCATATTCGTCTTCACTATCCTCGACTTCTGTGTCACTCCATGTTTCAGCTTTGAGAGCCTTCTTGTACTTCTCGAATTTCCCTTTGTTCTTTTTGAGTTTGGGACAATTCTGTTTAATATGTCCATTTTTCTTACACTCAAAGCAAATTACATCTTTGGCATAATCATCCTCGTCATCAATTCTGCGTTGTCCAAATTGTCTATTTTGTTTCCTGTTGTTGAACTTCCTGCCTTTTTTGTTTAATTTCTTTACCTTTTTTATTAGCAGTGCAAGTTCCTCGTCGTCCAGTTTTTCCTCAAAATCTGTATCATCAGAATTAGTGTTAGACTTAAGAGCAAGGGACTTTTTACCTCTGGATTCCACTTCCTCGTTCATTTGTTCTGCCTCATAGGACTGCAGAGTACCAATGAGCTCATCGACTGTTAGAGGTGAAATTTACAGAGTTTCTCTAATAGATGTCTTCACATTGTTCCATTCTTTTGACAGTCCTCTTAGAAGTTTGTTGACCTTCATTGGTCCAGGAACAGACTGTCCTTGATATGCCAATCCGTTTACAATTTCTGTAAAACGACTGAACATATCTCCTATGGATTCTCCATGCTTCATCTTAAAAGATTCGTATTGACCAAGTAATATGTTTACTTTGGTCTCCTTGACTCGATCAGTTCCTTCATATGTCACATGTAGTCTGTCTCATACTTCCTTTGCTGTATCACAAGAAGATATACGATTATATTCATTAGGTGATAAAGCACAATATAGAGAGTAAATAGCCTTTGCATCAATAGTTTGTCTCTTTGTTATCTCTTCTGGAGAGGGAGTGGCTGATGGTTTTGTTTCTTTCCCATCGGTACTCTTTGACGTCTTTCTGGCGTTATCAGTGGGCTCAATTCCCCTATTAACCACATCCCATTCCAGTG
>CM026416.1:29152830-29166272 GCA_014858505.1 Corymbia citriodora subsp. variegata | reverse complement strand
TTCCTCGCACCAAAGTTGAAGAACTACGGTACAACATCTGCAGATCACAGATACATAGTCCTGTTGTAGTTGCTTTTGTGGATCTCAACCTTTCATTAATCATGTGCGGCAGCTGAGTAAATAGTGATATTTTTGGGAGTGTCACTGTTTGCGTTAGCCAGTTCCAATGTGAGTGCACACGTGTTGAGGATTATAGATTATTATTGAATTTACAATATAGAGGCCAGGGTATGATTCACTGAGAGAAGACAAATGCACGGGAAGGAAAACGTGAAGGGGAGAGTTTTCTGGGTGTGTGTTTGTTTATGCTTGTTTTGAATCAACTTGAAGTTTCAGTTAACACTGTCGCCTATAACACTGCGTTATACTTAGTTCTGCAATTTCTATGTGATATGTAACATGAGGGACTATCTATTTGTTCCTAAGATGTATTATGTTAAGTGATATTCAATTGATCAATAGGAATTTATGTTAGATAAAGGAAGCTGGTGTCTGTATTCCGGTTCTATGATTTTCATTATGTGGATAGAATCAGTATTTGTGGAATTCATTTCTACGCAAACGCCATCTTTTGGCACTACTTCTTTGCTGCAGGAAACGAAGCACCTTTGAAGATCGGATTAGGTCAGTCAAACTTTTATCGTGGGGGACATAATATAATTCTTTGAGTATAAATTGGTGCATTAAGCATGGTTTGTGATAGCAAAACAATGTTGCCAACGCATACTTGGAGCACAATTACGATGCAAGAGCACAATGACATGCTTCGTACATTTGGGAAGATCTCACAGTCAAAGTTCTCCTGAAATTTTCCATTTCCTCTTCCTGCCACTGATGCAAATCTAATTAAACTTTTGTTCTTCAGGTAGCGGATTTGGTGCCCTGGCCAGCATTTTTCTCTGTTTATGCATCTATATGATCCGCCACAAGAAAAAGCATTGCTCCTTAATATTCCGCTCAAGAAATGCTTCTTCCGATTCTTCCTTGAAAGCAGATCTTGAAGTGGGCAATCTATACTTCGGGGTCCCCATTTTTACCAATGCCGAGCTTGAAGAAGCTACTAACCATTTCGATTCTTCTCAGGAGCTCGGAGATGGAGGTTTTGGAATTGTGTACTATGGTAAGACCTTAGAGGCTAATTAGGCAGCCTGCATATAAATGGCAAGAAATTCTGGAAACAACTAGGAATCTAAGAGTCATTCTCCATTTTCTTAAACAGGCAAACTTCGAGATGGCCGGGAAGTAGCTGTTAAGCGTCTCTACGAGCACAACTATCGACAGGTGAAGCAGTTCATGACCGAAGTTGAAATCCTAACTCGCCTGCGCCACAAAAACCTAGTCTCTCTATATGGTTGCACTTCACGGCACAGCCGTGAACTCCTGCTGGTCTATGAGTACATCTCGAACGGCACAGTAGCCGATCATCTACATGGGGAGCGAGCGAAGCAGGACCCTCTCCTGTGGCATACTCGTATTAGCATCGCCATAGAAACAGCCACCGCATTGGCTTACCTTCATGCGTGTGACATAATCCACCGTGACGTGAAGACTAACAACATACTCCTTGACAAAAACTTTAGCGTCAAAGTAGCAGATTTCGGCCTTTCTTGGCTGTTCCCCAATGATGCGAGCCATGTGTCAACCGCTCCTCAGGGGACTCCGGGTTATGTGGACCCCGATTATCATCGGTGTTACCGGCTTATGGAGAAGAGTGATGTCTACAGTTTTGGAGTGGTATTAGTGGAACTCATATCATCCATGCCCGCAGTAGATATAAGCCGAGACAGGCACGAGATTAATTTGGCCAACTTAGCGACTAGCAAGATACGGAACCGCGAGTTCCACGAATTGATCGATCCAAATTTAGGGTTTGAGTCGGATCCCGAAATCAATAGGATGATCATGGCTGTGGCCTCGCTGGCCTTGAGGTGCTTGCAACAGGACAAGGACATGAGGCCCTTTATGAAGACTATCCTGGAGGAGTTAAAGGCGATTTCGATTGGGACACATGAGCCCAACAAGTCGAAGGATGTGACCGATGATAACAGCGCCGGCCAAAGCAACAACCCGCCTCCTTCACCGGAACGTGACCATGTGGGGCTGTTGAAGAATATGAAGTTGCCGACTTCACCAGTTTCTGTGACTCAAAAATGGGGAAGCAGTGGCAGTTCTTCTATACATAGTGGTTAACTTGCAGTCTTATCAGTTCTCTCCTGCAAATTTCCCTTCTCCTCCATCTTGGCTTAAAGTTTGCTTGCATCTGGGTAATGGTTTCTAGCTAATATTATATACAATGTAGATGATATAGCAGACAATCAAGTTCTCCATTTTGGTGTTCATTTTTCTGCTTCAATATATCAGCACTTCTGTTGAGGCTGGAGGAGGATTTGATGTAAATACTACATAGTAAAGAGCACTAGCATGAATGAAGGATCGTACACACACTCGCCATTGTCCCTCCCTTCATCACAACATCTCAGGCGTTTGGAGTGTTTTCCTAGATCAGGATTGAAATATTGAGACTTGGACTAAAGTAGGGCTGGAGTGTCAAAAGTTGACATAAATAGACACTTTGGTGTCAAAACTTCTAAAAGGTACACCTAAATATTACTTTTTTAAAAAAGTAGGATTTTTTAGTGTGAAGTTTGGCGACTTGTCTTGGAAATCCTAAATGGCACTTTTTAATAGTATAACGTTGACGTGGCTCACCGGAAAGTTGAATCAGTTTGGACTCAGTCAAAATGACGTCATTTTGGCTCGAATTCGATTTTTAATATAAAAATTAATTAAAAACTTAAAAAAAGGGAGAGAGGTCAGCATAGGTGAGAGGGGACTCCCTCGCTTGTGGCTGCTGCCCCAATGTTGGTGGGGCGGCAGCGATGGCCAATACAAGGTGGTAACTCTCTTCCAAATTTGGGTGGGCCCTTGTCCAAATTTGGAAGAGGGTCGCCGCCCTCTCCTGGCTCTTGGCGAGGGCCTATTAACCTTCACCTTTGGTCGGCAAGGGTCGTTGGCCTTTGTCCAGGCATTGGCGACCCTTGCAAGTCATCACTGCCATCCCGCTGGTCATCGCCGTCATCCCAGGCCTGTGTTGTTCTCCTTGTTGTGTGTGTGTGTGTTTTTTTTTGTTTTTTAAGATTTTAATTTAATTTAACTAATTTTTATATTAAAAATCGAATTCGATGTAAAATGACATCGTTTTGGGCTAAGTCTAGCCACGTTAATGCCCAAAACTTGTCATTTTGAGCTTATTTAGCCATATCTGCTCACAAAATAACATCATTTTGTGCGCTTCTCCCTGGAAAATTGCCATGTTAGCAATTTGACCAGATTTTTTCGCCACCGGCACTTAAGTGTCCCATTTTCTTTGATTTTGGCACTTAATGTATTTTTTGAAAGACTTTTGGCACAAAAGTGTTCAGTTATGTCAAGTTTTAGCATTCCAGCCATACTCTTAGCTTTGAGACTTGGAATGATTTTCTTACAACAGCTTCGACATTTTAAGACTTGCTCCTTAAAAGAATACAAGGCTTTATCACGCGGGAAGTCAACGGGCAAGTGTATCCAATTTCAATGTTTTCTCTCCAGTCTAGTATTTATATCGAAAGATTGTTGGTTTCACTAGGAGCCAAATGGATGTAGGGATTGCGAACAAGGGAGCAAGAAGATAAGGTCTCGAGCCAATTTCTGCTCAAGGTATGGCAATTTAATGAAGACAAAATGTCAATTGAGAAATTCTTCTGCTTTTCCTTTTTCTTTTTACCGCATAAAATGTTGGAAGTTGGGAGTTCTTTGTAACTACAAAAGAAACTGTATTTTGGGACCTGTACAGAGATGCATTTGGTCTCATACTAGGTCTGGCCTGATCTTATGCTTAATCTCTCGTGGCCTTCAATTAATCCAAAAAAGTTTAGCTTCCTATTTGCCGTAGGCAATTGCAAATGCATGCAAAGTACCATCAACAACTATTTCAGAGTTGACAGAGTCTGATTTGTCGAGCGAATCTGAACAAACTTTTAATGAAAATGAACAATTGGAGCAGCTTATAAATGGTGAAGTATGCTTCGAGGTGTATCCTTTTTCCAATGGTATAGATTCTGGTTGTGTTCTTCGGAAATGATATATAAAATGCAAAAAATTGTTATTTATCCATTTTCTGCAGATTCACATGCGTTGTATGCAGAAAGAAAGATTATATTGTCTGGTTCGTTTAATCCATTACATGACAGTCATTTGAAGTCGTTGGATGTTGCTTCCAGGTACATTAGAGAGTTGATGTTTCTAAATGACTAGTGGTGTTGAGGAAATTCAACTTTATTTGCTTTACTTGAATGCAGATCATTAATAATAGTGCAAATGATTGTTTATCTTTTGATGTTACCCACCTTGATGTCATGCTATATATCTAGTTCTGCTGGGGTTTTGAATTTAGTGCAACAAGCGACATGCCTTAAATTGAAGGCAAATGTTTTTGGCCTAGCTTAATTGTTTCATGGTACTTTGGCATTTTCTAACTTTCAACCTCTTAATTATCCATATAGTTTTATGCATTGTGTAGAATAAGCCGGGAATGTAGTGATAAAAGCTCTTGGAACTCCAGATTACTATAATGTGGTAGTCAATAAGCCCGTGCACTGTTTTTGTGAACAATAATTTAAACTTCAAGCAAGTGTTCGAAAAGCTTGAAAAATTGGATTTCTGGAAAAAGGATAATGATTTAGACCTGTAATTTTAGCAGGGAAGGAAATGATTTAGTACAAAGCAAAGAAAAAAAAATCAAACTGCAGTATTGATTCTAATTTTTTTTTAATGTTTTTCTTAATATTGTAATAAATTATTTCTCTTTTTTCTTCTTTGGTTAAATTCATGCTAACTTTTGGAATAAATAAATGTGGGCTTCTAGTATTACCCTATGAGTGCTAACATTTTAAGGACACACAATCTCACAGGCGGTCATATAATTTTCAGTGTACAAAATTCAACCATTATTATAAGGCAATTGAAATTAAGGGGGAGGGATAATAGAATTTTTTCAATTAATTTCAAATGAAATTGCATTTTGAATTGATAATTTCACATGAATTGAATAGTTTTTAAAGAGATACAGGAAAAAAAATTTAAAATGCAAATTCCATCGTCCCTGCATATATACTGATTTGTAATTTTTAAACTCGAATTGCTTCTATTATAGTTTTTTGGCTAAAATTAAGTAATAATTAAAATGATGTTAGAGTCTATTTGAACTGATTTCTCTTCAATTTTATATGAGTTTGACTTCTGGTTAACGTTGATCACTTTGAATTCCTAAAGCAATATAAATATCAACATTCTGGGGTCTCTTATTATCATTATAAAACTAATGAGGTACTAAAGTAATAAAGCAAGAGTATAACACATTAGTAAACGAAATGGACTGACAACATCTTCCTCTAGGAAAAAAAAATCTAATTGATTAATGCCAAAGAAACTACCTCGTGTTAGCCTCTCAATTTTACTTTGGTAACTTTGATATTGCTTTTTCCTATAATTATTAATTGAAAATTTAAAAAAGAATGGTCTGAGTAAAGGAATGAAAAAGGATTAGTTTGAATAAAAATGACTACTTTAGTTTGAAGGACATGTTTCTTTTTATTTGTTTTTAATGGGACATGTGTCCTCAAAGAGAGGACCACATGTCAGTAATTCATAGCTCCTTTGCTTTTGCAAGAAAATACATACCTAGTATTGGATGTAGGTAAATTCCTAGCAACTTATCGATTTGTCCTAGTGGCCGAATTTTGATGTTTGACTCCTCCGTAAGTTTATTGGGCAGCGTCTCCATTGTTGTGTCACGGTGAGGTGAACAGCCATTTGCAGACTACAAGCTTTGAATTCTTCTTTGCATATCTAAACAGATGCATGAAGTCCTCTTGTTATGGGTTTCTGATATTGCATCCTCTGCCATCCCAGATATTCATGTTGGACTTTTGTCCCTTGATCAGATGTTACAATTTTTTCATTAATTAATGAATTTTGCCGCAGTATCTGCGGCAATGGATGTCCATGTTTTGAAATTTCAGAGTAAATGTGGATAAAACTCCCCTATTAGTGCAAGAAATAAAAGATTGAGTGAAGCAATCTGAAAGAGTTGGTGAGATTTTCTTGTTCTTGGTTACCAGTTATTTTCCTGCCTGGATGTTCCACACTATCAAACTGAAAATTGAATGAACTCTGACTACGGAACCACTTATGTATGTTTTTGCAGGTATGTATATACTCTGACTACGGAACCACTTATGTATGTTTTTGCAATGAATATGGATACATTTGACAATGGATATGCATACTGGAAATTGAATGAACTCCAACTACGGAACCACTTAATATACGTTTTTGCAGATATAAGGCAATGAATATGGATATATTGGACAATGGATAGGCATACCGTATTACATTTATATAGATTCTCTATCGATAGTGAAGATCCTGTGCTATTCTTTGAGCTTTCTTTAGAGATTTAACTTGCAACTGCTGTACCGGCAGTGGCTTTTGTTTGAGTGGACTTGTCGTTTGCTGCTATTTCAAACTCCTGTGCCCTCTTAAATTTTCTTTTATTATGGTAAATATTTGGCTGTAATGTGTCCTATCTGCTTCGCACTTATCAGCATGCAACATTGTATAAAGAGTCGTGCAAGCAAGGCTAGAGCTTCCACTGTTGTTTATGAGGCAGAGTGTATTTTTGAAAAGAGAGGTTAATATATAGAAATAATACCATACTAAAAGCTGAAATTGTTTATCAGGGTGTTGGCCATTGAATGCTGACTTGTGAACCATGTGCTCTGCTTCTGCATAATCTGCACAGGAATGGGATGTGTCTTTGAAGTCAATATCTGTCTTTGTTTTGCTTTGTGGGCCTTTTCTGTTAGAACTGCTTTTGACTGTCCATGTTCCCTTTATACTTTTATTGACATCAGCCATCATGCTTCTTGCGAATTTCAGGAAAAACTCTGATAATATCTAATCAACCATTTTTCTATAAGAAAGCAGAGCTTTTTCGGGCAGTGCCTTTGTAATTGGTGCAGACACAGCAGCGAGACTTATTAATGTATGTTCTCAACCATCTATTGTAGATTAGTATCCTTATTTTGGACAATGGCCCTGCATTAACTGTTCATAGCTTTTGGTAGGGTTGATGCTTCTTGACATAGCTATGGCCACTTTCACTTCATACTGCAGTTTCACATTACTAGTGGTAAATGGATTGCGAAAATTAAGAAAAATGTTTTGACTTTCTTTCCACATGGCAGTATTGTTGAGCAAGGCTGTTTCGTTTTCTTGATGCTTTTGCAGTGTTATGAATTTTGTTGATAATTATGTCGTGCAGCCAAAGTATTATGATAGAGATTATAAGAAGATGCTGCAAATACTTATTGGATGCAAAAGCACTGGATGCACTTTTCTGGTGGGTGGTCGTAATGTGGATGGAGTTTTCAAGGTCTGTCCTATGAGATTCACGGAAATGTGCCCTTTTTCCCATTCCTTTTCTACCTTTGCTCCATCTCTTCCTAACAAAACCCAGAAGCTTGATCCATCAAATGCGACACAGTGCAGGTTCTCAAGGACTTTGAGATTCCGGATGTTTTGAAGGAGATGTTCATATCAATACCTCCCAAAAGGTTTCGCATGGATATTTCATCCACTGAAATAAGGCGAAGTCATGGAATGTTATTATATAAAGACGGCAGGAAAAAAGGAATGACTACTTTACCAGGAAATTTACTGTTATATTATTAGATATACGTCCATATGGTTACTCAACTCTAATTTATGCCCGTACAGAGAGGATTTATACTATACCTCTGGTGAAAGCCCTTTCAGAGACGAATTATACAATACCTCTGGTGAAATAAAAAATCCAAATGAAGACTTCATATATAGGGAGCTGGGGGCAACACGTAGATGATGAAGCGCATTGCCTATACCATTATATGTGTCGCTGATCGTTTGCTACTTTAGTTAACCACAAAAAGAGGAAAAAGATCCAAACGCGGGCTTGCACATTTCCAACTTGTCATTGCAATCTTGCAGTTGCTGGAATAGGATAAGTTCTCTTTGCTGTATATTCTATGTTAATAAATTGGAGTCTTCTTTGAGAGAGAGGTAAGAAGCGATCTATCTTTGGGGATGCACGTTCTATTTAACTAGCTGTTGAGGTTATCTACATCGGCATGAAGAGGTGAACTCCCGGAGCATGAAAGGATGGACAGAGTAGCAGTGACTGTAAGTACTGTTCTGTCAATGTTTACTATGTTAGGTCCTTCAACATCCATGAGCTATACTGTGAACTGATACCCAGAAGAAGAAAGAAGCCACACTGATTTGTGGTGCAACAGTTTTGGATCCCATTATTTGAATTAGAAAAGCCATTCCCTATATCAGGGAATAGCTACTGTAAACATAGCTGAGCCCTACTGATAATTCGATTGGTTGCATCTCTAGTCTGTGAGACACTATAAGAGGTTGAGAGGACAGGAAAGAGGGAGAAACTACATTTGACCTGCAAAATGGTGTCTGGTTCTCATCAAACTACCTTTTGAATCGAGGGGCGGCCTCTGAGGATAATGTCCGATCGGGATGAATCTCCGGAAATGAACTCATTTGGGACGAGATTGTATGACAGGAGATTGCCGAGTGTGTTGGAAATTTTCCGATAATGGGCTTACATTAATTAATTGATTTTCTATTTTATATAATCGGGTTAATGAATATTCCAATATATGTTAAACCCTCAAGTGATCTTATTGAATTGGGTTTTGGCATCTATTAATTACGGGCCTAGTTGAGCAGCAAAGTGTAGGGAATTGTGTTTAATTAAAGCCCGCAATGGGAAGGGCCCAGTTGACACGCTGTTGATTAGGGTTTGCTAGTTCCCTTCTCTAACCTATAAAAGGGTAGGTTATATCTATCAGTCGCTGAATCCCATTAAAGCTGCTAAACCGAAATAGGTCATAGAGAGGAAGAACCAGCATACCGATAGATCACTGATCATATTAGGTTGATCCGTTTTTAGTCAAGTGAGGCCATGGCTCAAACAGGTATGTAATTAATTCCGCTGTACATATTTGGATTATTGGTGTTTTACAATCATGTATGAATCAAATTCATTCTTAATTTGATGATTATTCATATTAAGAAATTCTACATGTGGTATCAGAGCAGGTCATATATGATTGTAGAACCCAAAAATAATTTTTTTTTTATAAATAAATTCGAAATTCTTTTCTCGAACCAAATATTGTCGTTATATTTTTCATGTGGATTCTTTGATCAATTAATTCTGAAACCTTAGGGTTTTTATTCTACATGTCGAGATTTTTCCAACCATGTATAATTTGTATATTTTCGTTGAGAATTGAGAGAGAATTTCGAATTCGAAATTCTAGGTTTTGTACCTTGGAAGGGTTCTAAAAGTTTCGAATTTCCTTCAATTGAATGATGTATGTTATAAATTCTTATATGTGTATTGTTCTTGATTCTCTGATTGTCCTTGATGTTTCAATTCAAACGATTTTTTACTAAAGATCTATAGATGTAGAGGATTTTTTTTTTCTATTGATTTGCATTTTAATCTGGGTCTTTTTCCTTCGATGAATCGGCGGTGATGAGATTGTATTTCTCTCCATGAGATTCGGCTGAATTTGGGATTTAGGTTCTCATGTCTATCTTCGGATAGATTGGTGCCTCTTTCGAGGCTTGATACCATTGGCCTCGCATGTGTCGGTAGTCTTCTCTCGACGAATCTAGGTGTCTTCAAAAGTTGTTTTCTGTTTTGATTGTTTATTCTATATAGATATCGTTATATTGTGATTCTTGGGTTCAATGTGGTTTAGATTCGGAAGTTGCGTTTTTTGGGTCTCAATATGTTCCCTTTCAATTGTTGCCCACGAACCCATGTTGTTTCTTGAGTAGATTGTTTTCGGTCCGATGCAATTCAAAGTTTTTCTTTTCTTTTTTTGGGTGTGGAAAATTTTTGGGCTTTGTTTGGTTTTTGGACTTTACCCGTTGGTTTTCTTGGCTTTTGCGGGTGCCTGTGTTGCCGCTTGTCTACGGGTTTTTAGCACTCTATTCAAGTGAATTGAGGCTTGGCTCTATGGTTGATGATGGATTCCTTTGCTTCCGATCTGTGATCAAGTGCACCAATTGATTGGGTCTGGTTCTTGTATTTCTCGATCTATATGGGTAGCTTGATTTTTAGTTCCATCTTGTGATGGTTTGCTTTGGCTAGAGTTTTGGGATAGTTTTTTTTTTTTTTTGAATTAATTCATCTTGGATTTTAATTGGGTACAAAATTGTCTTAAATACACATGAATTCACTTTCTTGATTTTGTTGAATTCACAGTCAAGAAAAGGAAAAGTACAAGTCAGACTTGTTGACCAAATTATATGGTTTCCTACTCCAAGTTGTAGACATTCTCTATGAATATTATTTTTGGCAACATATATATTGTGTGGGTTAAGGGATAATTTTTCTTATTTATTGAAGCACCGTGGAGATTAAAAAAATCTCCAATCAAGCTGCTAGCCCCATGCACATATATATTGTGTTTAGGGTCTTCCGACACTTGTTTCGTTTCAAATTTTTTTAATATGCCTAATTTTTATTTATTTATGATTTTTTGGTATGGTAAATTTTAATTTTGGCATATTAAATATTTATTTGGAATTATTTATTGATATCCATATTTAATTCCATAAAAAAAATTTGTGCCTATTGTGCCTATTTTTCAATTTTTAATTTAAGGAAATTTATTATAGTGTATGAGGGATAGGATGACAATATCCACTTTCCCTAATTTAGTATAGATTATCTATACTTTCTTATTTAGTTTAACTAGATAATCTTAAATGCTTAATTGTAGAAATAGGCACATAAAATTGTGGCAAAAATTGTTGTTTGATAAATGCAATATGATCTTAGGAAGCACATGTCGTAAAGTGCTTCATATTGTTTGATGAATTTTTGGGCATTGATTAAATGTAATATTATTTACAAATTGTTAAAGTTTGTAAATTATTGAAGTTCTTTATTGATAAAAATTAGTATATACAATCACCTGCTCAAATGGGGTTATTGTGTATATTAATTTGAAAATTGCATGAAGATATATTCCAAAATTAAAAGATGGGGATAAATTTTTAAAGTTATATGTAATTCCCCTCTATATTAATATATTAGAGATAATGGAGGGGATGCGTGACTCAAAAGGTTTATCTACCCAAAGGGGATAAACTTTGAGAGTTATATGTGATTTCCCTTTATGTTAAGATAAAAAGGATGTATAATTTAAAGGATTTGTCTGCCTAAAGGGGATGAATTCTTAAAGATTATATCTAATTCTCCTTATCTATCTCTATATATTGATATCATGGAGATATATAATTTAAATGATTTATCTGCCCAAAGGAGATTGATCATTGACAATTATATGTAATTCTCCCTGTTGTTGTTTTACAAACTTCATGCTGTGGAAAATAATGGTGTATTATACGCTCTGCCCAAAGGGGAGTTTATAATATACTAATTATTTTGTGGAATTACTTATTGCCCATAATTGATCATATTGCATTATGTGTGACAAACAGTTACTTTTGTTGTGAACAACAATAATGCCACGACTAAGATATTAATCAGATCAAATATTATATTATTAATGACTTAGTCAAAAAGAGAGACATTGTGATTGAAAATATTAGAACTAAGTCCATATTAGCCGATTCTCTAACAAAAGGTCTATGATCCATTATGTTTAAAGATCATGTGAGGAATATGGATGTTTTAGAGTCTTTCTGATCTCTTTTGTTAGTGGGAGTTATATAGTTTGTATTTCTAGATATTATAGTTATATACAAACTAATAATGCTTTTATAATGTCTATTAAAGCATTTATTTTTGATGATCATTATTATTGATTTTACTGTTATCCTTTCTCCTGTCGACTGAGAAATGGAAATATGAAACAGTATCTTTAAACAATTTTTTGTTTAAAGACGACTGGATGTTACTGATTATGAGATCTCATGTTGGATTGTGACATAGTTGTGCAATTTCATGTTGTTTAGAAATCGCACTAAGGCAATTTCATGTTGTTTAGAAATTGCGCTGATGCAGTTTCATGTCGCTGAAAAATTGCATTGAGGACCGATAAGAAATAGTGTATATTTTGATCACATGTTGGCACTATTTCTTACTACACTATTAGGCCCATGATCCATGAAAATATAATGTTTATTATATGTGATTATGGAAGGTCATGTGTTACAGTATTTTCTTAACACGTTGATCGCCATAGTCCTATAATGAGGTTATATATGATTGGATTGGTTTTGAGATGCCATTATTGGAATATTATTTTTCAAAATTGTGGCCACATAAAATAAATTTTCAGTTATTAACTCGAGTGTGTCGTTTTCAAAATTAAAATCATTTTCAAATATAAAACAAATTAATTAATATAGCTCAAGTGGGAGAATGTTGGAAATTTTCCGATAATGGGCTTACATTAATTAATTGATTTTCTATTTTATATAATCGGGTTAATGAATATTCCAATATATGTTAAACCCTCAAGTGATCTTATTGAATTGGGTTTTGGCATCTATTAATTATGGGCCTAGTTGAGCAGCAAAGTGTAGGCAATTGTGTTTAATTGAAGCCCGCAATGGGAATGGCCCAGTTGACACACTGTTGATTAGGGTTTGCTAGGTCCCCTCTCTAGCCTATAAAAGGGTAGGTTATACCTATCAGTCGCTGAATCCCATTAAAGCTCCTAAACCGAAATAGGTCATAGAGAGGAAGAACCAGCATACCGATAGATCACTGATCATATTAGGTTGATCCGTTTTTAGTCAAGTGAGGCCATGGCTCAAACAGGTATGTAATTAATTCCGCTGTACATATTTGGATTATTGGTGTTTTACAATCATGTATGAATCGAATTCATTCTTAATTTGATGATTATTCATATTAAGAAATTCTACAGAGTGCTCATCCACCACAAGCTGTGCCGCAACCGAAGGCGCAGGTGCTCCCGTAAGTGTCCGTGTGGGTGGAGGCGGAGGCCTTGTCTTTGGACATGCCGTCGGCGCACATGAACATAACCACAACGAACAGAGCAAGGGAGAGCAGGAATGCCGTGAAGACGAGAACCGCACCGCTCGAGGCTTCGCCTCCATGCACTCTGGTGGCGACTTCTTTCCAATCCCTCACCATCTCTCTCAATCTCTCACATTGACTGTCAATCCTCGAGGAGGTAATGAATGGGTTATCAAGAAGCTCTTTAGTATCTTTTGCCCACCCCCTTGGCTCACTTTTGTTGAGTGGGTCTTAAGAGGTGAGTTCGTGTGGATATTTTTGGGACGAGATTCCTTCACTCGCCCATGGAATTCCTCGGGCCCCCTCCTCC
>CM026416.1:29074255-29152730 GCA_014858505.1 Corymbia citriodora subsp. variegata | reverse complement strand
CCCATTCTTTCCCAACATCTTCGTGCCGGTTAGCTTTCAAATAGTGTACGTGCTAGTCTTTTTAAGTGTTGATTGAGTACTGACTTAAAATGGTTGGATTGGCGTGTAGGATGGGAAGGAAACGCTATGCAACATAGAGGAGTAGCAATGGCTCCAGCGGTGCAAGGCGACATGAGGCATTAGATGTTGAGAAAACTGCTAGTTTTAATGCTAACAAAACTTTCTATTACATTAAAACAAGCAACACTTTTAGTACAAACTATGGAAGAAGACTCATGTGTTGACATATTCAACAAAGTCTATCTATTATAGAAGAAGGCATAAACTGACGCAGAATCTCATTCTGTTAAGAACCCAGAACGATCCTCAAGGGTCAGAACAAGGATAAGGTCCCCAATGGCTACGAATTTCACTTACTTATATTGGTTTTGCTAATCAAATCGATTGATAAGATCAATTAACGAGACAATTTCCAAATAATGATGGAACACTTATAGAAACCTAGATTCTGCTTGTATGGGCAACCAAAATTAAATGGAGTTTAATTTGTCTTCAACGACTAGGAAATCTTTAATCTTGTAAATTAGCCGATGAAAACATGATACATGCTCACAATATAATTCACTGCACATTTCTCAGGCATGAGTTGCAGGAAAGAATGATACATAGTCATATTTTATTTCCAAAACGTGTCTTGCTTTTATACCTCATCAAGAAATATACTATTCTTATTTTTCCCATAAAATTTGACATATATACGCCCGACAACTCGGGGTTTTGTCTCTTTGTATCTCATGCAATCAATATGCATACGTCGAGACATGATTAATTAGAATAGTTAAGCACGCGATAATTTCCAACAATCATATAATAAATCCAATCAACAATCCAACATACATTTATGATTACTAACACGTGAATAAATCTCACCATTCAATTATAAATAAACTGTACTATGCACAATTAAACCTTAATCAATTATTATTAAAATTAACAATAATAAATCCGAATTTCATAAATAATAATAATTCCGAATTTCAATAAATAATTTTAATCCCGAATTCAATCAATAACAACTAATTCCGAATTTAATAACTAATAACTAATAATGAATTTCAATAAATTATATTAATCCCAAATTCAATCAATAACAACTAATTCCGAATTTAATAACTAATAACTAATAATGAATTTCAATAAATTATATTAATCCCAAATTCAATCAATAACAACTAATTCCAAATTTAATAACTAATAGCTAATTCCGAATTTAATAAATAATAATTAAAAAAATTATTTCTTTTTAATAAAATACTCTTAATCCGGATTATCCCACTAATCATTGGTTTCTCTAACTAATTACCGTTAATTCTCCATAAACATGTTCAACCACATAAATAACACATAATCGCGATTAACTCTAATCTAATCTCCTCTTAAATGAGTTTAACAGACTAATTGAAGATTTAGAACATAAACTCACCCGGTGACGAATCCAATGACACCAACGCGACGGTGACGACGAGGTGGATGAGTGGTGCCTCCGGTTTACCAAAACCGAACGTTTCGAAACCGGATGTCAGCCGAAACGGTTCAGACCGAGCTGACCTGCGGGGAAGGGGGACTTCGCGGCGGCTCTAGTCAGTTGGGATGGGCTCTGATGACCAAACAGTGGCGACTGGGAGCAGAGGCCGGCAGCTGTGAAACTGGTAGGACAGAGGAGGAAACGGGTTGGTTCGGGCGGCTGTCGAGCTCCGACAGCGGGTCGACGAAGCGGCAGCGTGGCGATGGCGACTGAGGCGGCGAACGAAGGGGGCGGCAGCAGCAAGGGAAATGTAGCAGCAGCAACAGTGGTCAGCCGAGCAGCAGCCGAAGAAGAAGAAGAAGAATAAGAAGAAGAAGAAAAGGAGGAGAGAGGGCTGCATGCAGTACATGCACGGGGAAGNCGAGCTCCGACAGCGGGTCGACGAAGCGGCAGCGTGGCGATGGCGACTGAGGCGGCGAACGAAGGGGGCGGCAGCAGCAAGGGAAATGTAGCAGCAGCAACAGTGGTCAGCCGAGCAGCAGCCGAAGAAGAAGAAGAAGAAGAATAAGAAGAAGAAGAAAAGGAGGAGAGAGGGCTGCATGCAGTACATGCACGGGGAAGGGAAGCGGCTGAAGAGGGGAGGGGGGGAGGAAAATCCCCGAGCCTCTCCCATTTCCCTCTTTGATTCAAACAAAGATTGTCTCTCGGTCCAAAACGGACTAGGGGCAATTTCGTCCACGCGCAGTTCTCAGAACTGAAAATTACTGAAACACCCTTGGCTCGATAATACGCAATGGGAAACGTTGGGTTCAATCCTTCGACCCGAGTATCCTTATTATGACGTTTCCGAACAGACCAAAATTTTTGGAAATTAATGAGGCTAAAGTCCAATAATTAGTCCCGACGTCCGAAAAATCCCGACAACCGAATTTGGATAGAAATCATGACTAAGTCAATCAATTGCAAATCCAGTGTGTCTTAGACTAACATGTGCCTTTTTTTAAAGAATCGCGTGTTTGTAAAGTCTTTAGTAGCCTCTACCATTTGGTTGTTATTCCATGAGTGATCAATTCAGAGCGAGACCAACTAGTAGTGCATTAATGACTACGCATTCATAAAATCCACAATAGGTCGGAAAATCTAGGACGTCACAACTTGGATCCGAGTTCTACATCCATTAAGTACAAGTTTTATCTTTGTAGCATTTTTCTCAATTCCATTCAATGACTCTAGGTCTCACTTCTTTGTAGCCATAAAGATCTATCTCTAAAGAATAACGAACTGCAACATGCCAACTTTATCTTTTGCCGTGAGGTTTCTGCCTTTCCGTGTACAAAAATTATATTTTCTTCCGCGAGGGTGAATTTTTGAAATAATATATATCTTTTTTTTTGCACCTCGTTTTCACTTAGGATTGTGTTTTGCGTTGGAGAAAATTTTCCTGTTACGGGACTCTAATTTGATGACTAGAAACATGCATATCGCAAATGATTTCCATGAAATGATTTTCAAACTTCACGTGCTTGGTTGAACCAACTTGGGTTGCTGTTCATTGTCATCCTATGTGCGCCACTTATCTTGACGTGAAAAGTTCTACATAAACCCACTATTCTGAAAGTGAGATGAGAAAAGTTCTTCAACTTAAAATGAAGTAAATCAGTATCCTTTCACCCCTAAGTTGTCTTGAGCTCGCTCAATCACCTAACTCAATGCATTGACGGACGACATATTCAAATTGCTAATGAACATCCAATCACTATGTGAAATGTAGGTCAAAATAATAGATTAAGCTAAGCCTATTACGAGGGTTCTTTCAAGCCTTATCTTGGACTTAGCTACATCTGAGGCATGTTTTGCTAAGCGTTAGCTCAACTTGGGTTAGCGTCCATTAAGTACAAGAATGTCGCCCATTTTCTCAATCCCATCAGACGAATCAGCTCTCACTCCTTTGCAGCCTTAAGATCTCCATCTGAAAAATAACAAATTGCAACCTGCAATCTTTCACCAAAAGTTGGATTTGGTTATGTTTCAATGTTCAATATTAGCGTTTTCTCATACCCCTTTGGCCGGTTCGTATTACTAGAAATTACAATGCTTTGTTCATCCGTCACGGCTCTATGACCGGTTGGTTTACACGTTTAAAGGCGACTCGTGTATGACTTTAACATGCACAAAACTCAACAGCTAAAACTCCCCCACCCCCTCCACCTCCCGAGCCATCACTGCCTCAGAACTGAGGTTGATCAGTGAATGTTGGCCACGGGCGACCTCTGATTGGCTTCGACTTGAGATTGCGCACACACGAGTGGGGAACTAGGATTCTTCATTCGCTTTCTTTATTGGGTTGGTAAGTTTATTCTGATGTTCAGTGATTGATTGGTAGTTTTTTTTTTCTGCTACGAATTACAATTCGGCTATTTGTACTACTACCCATAGTTAACAAAGGTTTACAACAAAACCAAACACATTTATACAACTCCTAAAATCCAGCAACTTGTATTTACAAGCAATTACTAAGCAAACACATTACTTTGATAGCCGTTACTTCTCAATCATTGATAATTACTTCTGTAACTTGTAGCTCCAGTTCCTGCCGATTACAATGACCTATATTTTTGACCTTTATAGTTACTGGCCTCCTGTGATCTACGGCTCTACAATAATAGGATCCTATCTATCTTACTTCTGCATGGCCATATAGTTTACCTAAGCAAATTGCGTTTGTAATAATCAAACTCTTTACTTGGGCAGTTACCTAGTATCTAGGTTGTCGTGATCAGTTTTAGTCGTGACCTTCTTGTTTATCAAATTAAACTTCATTCATTGACACTCATGACTCAAAACTTAGTAACTTCATTCAGTGTTTAGCGATTTCTATATTTGCCGACTAAAAGCTCCCAATACTTAGTGAATTGTACTTTTGCCACTTCTTTGGCCTCTCCTAGTCCGAGATTGATAGCCAGGAATTTGGGGATTTTAATGTGTCAACAACTTCACAAAATAATTAGCAAAGGATATTTAACTTTTAAATAGATTAGTAACTAACTTAATAATCTTTGCATAATAGCTCTTCTTCTTTTTTCCCTACATCATTCGTTTTTTACTTACTAGGATAATTGAGACCTTGGCATTCTCTCTTAAAGAACCTCTCATATTAAGCCAATAGTGTATAAGTTTTCAATTTGTAGTTAAAGCTACAAAAAATGCAGGTAAGACCTAATAGCAAAGTTCCATGGTTCTATCTGCGCCAAAGCATTATTTCTCAAGTTGGAAAACAATACTCATCATTTCTCGTATTTCACAATTCAAATGCATCCTTTTTCTAAAATATAGCTCTTAAATTCGGAAGGATTTTTTGCTAAAAATTCGTAGCAATACTTCCTTAATTTTTGAAATGCAAAGATGTTAAATAATTTTGATGGGGTCAAGATTTATGGATGAACATGTTTTTTTTATAAAATAGGGGCCTAAACATAATTTGGGGAAATTGGGAAGGCCGGAGCCCCATGCAGCTCCACTCTAAATCCGCCCAAGTTCATCGATACATGCAAATAACTTATGGAAATAGAACACTAGAAGAAATTTGCCCGTCAATTCATAGGCTTAAGATTTCAGAAATTGAAGTTTAATGACGAAGGATCGTCTCAAGAAGATTAAGGCTTATCTGGCAATCAATGCAAAATTATTTAAAGCTTAGTTAAGCATATCTCTGCTAGCTGGATTGTCTGAATTACTTTCATATGTTGTTTGAGAGACTTTTCATACTTCACTATGGTCAAATATTATAATAGTTAGAAAAGCCTACATGTCTAGTCTTTAATGAATCAAGTTTCAAGCAATTTGGAGATTTTAGAAAAAAAATTTCCAAAATTCTAAATGCTGCTCAGGAAATACGAGAATGATTTTTCTTTAGTTTATTTGTTGAGTCATGTGCACTGCATTTAGTTTCTAGATCCTTTGAGTCCATAATCAATGTTATTGTTCATGTTTTGCCCATGGTTGTTGGTCTTTATCTTGCCAATCAAATGTTGGTGTTTTGGTATATGCCAAACCTAGAGGGTCATTCCAATTTGTGTCTATATAAACCCCTCTCACATTTTCTCAAGGAAAAATGATAGTTTCAATGAATTTTTGGAAATTGAACTCTTGGATTTGAGTTTCATTGCAACTTAATACTTCTTTGGTGGATTCCATGTGGTGAGTTACATACTCATGCGTGGTATTTTAAGGTGGATTTCTTAGGTAGCAAATGCTTATCATGTGATGTACCATGCATGGTGAAGTGATTTCCTTAGGTGGTAAGCATTTGCCAGCTTGTCATACTTATGTTATTTTTTAAATGTCTTACACCTCCAGTATCACTTAACAGCTTAAAAGAAAGTAAAATATATAAAGTAATACTAGTTACAAGGATCGCAGTGGAATTTACTGAGCAATAATGCTGAAGGGGGCACAATCACATGAGAGTGAGAATCATTGCCATGATCTACAACCCAAAAAAGCCCTCAGAGCTGTGAAATGCTGGTGCAACACCCTAGCCAATGTTGGGTAGCGAAGGAACAAAGCCACGAATCCACCCGGATCCACATATGCAAGATTTAATTGTTTCGGCCATACAATACTTATAAAATTTGAGACTTTTCTTGACGTATCGTGACTGGCTAGAGGTGCCATGCCAAGCAGAGGTGATCAATGAGTTGAGCAAGATGAGTTCGGGCAGGCTTCTAGCATAATACCTATGCCCAAGCTAACCCAAGCTAACAAAACCAGGCCAGCATCATGTAGGGCAAGAGTTCAAATTTCATGAAAAATCTCGTCAATATCAAGGATATGGTAAAACACGAGTTCAAGTCCAGATAGGTGGTCTAAATGACTTGAACGTTTGATTTGGTCTTGGTGATTTGAGGATCTGAGCTTGTGTTGTGCGCCTAATTTTCACCCAAAGTTTTGTTCCTTGACCACTATAAGCCGACCTCCACTAGATCTATATTGTATGCATCTCTTTTACTTAAAATAATATGAATATAGTAATATAAGAATATGGTAAATTCGTATTGCTTGTTTCAAATGATGGTTTTGTATATGGTTTTTTTTTCCATGTAGTAGAAAGCAAATTTCAGGCCACAAAAGATACCAAAATATTATGCCACATGCAATTTTCTTTTCTCCTTCTTTTTGTGAACACAACTTACTGAACTTTAGACACACAAAGCACCACTTATATTATATATTCAAATTGGAGTACAACATCATCATGCACTGTTGAAAGCTTAACACACTTATAGTGGGCAGCTAAACATCCACCCTTTCATGCTTCCAAAGCATGTTATTGAGTACTTGAACCACACGTAGAACATCGTCCCTCAAATTTATTTATTTAACATTTCAAGCATATTTTTTTCATTCCTCGTTAGTTCCGGCTCGAGGCGGTCTGTCTGCCGCCTCGAGCATTTTAATGAGGAATTCCATATAGTCGTTGGGAGCCGGGATTCTGGCGTGTTTCTTCTTGTAAGCCAGCGTCACTATCGCCAAGCAGCCATCCTCATGGGCAAAGAACTGGTGGACCACCTTCAGGATACTGTAACGCTGTTGCGGCACAATGCCTTTCTGCAGAGTCCACATGATGGACATCGCCTGGTCGTTGATGTCCTCCACTATGTCGTCCCAGGTTCCGCATTGATCTGCGATACGTTTTCTTTTCCCTTTTACTTTGAGAGATTCTAAAATAAAACCGGAAAGTTTTGTGGCTCGTGAATCTTGTCTGTCGTTTTTAGTCTCATGGCTGTCCGGGAGATTTTTCTTGAAACCATTTCTCATAAATTTGTTCGGAAAGCGCACTTATCTTCTAAAGCACTATATAAATTTGTAATAGGCATGGCTACCGCTATTTCCACACTCCTTTTGGGGGAGAATTACCAATAAAAGCCATAGACTTATTGCAATTGAGTCAATTTAATTATAAACTTTTTTTTGTCAATTCAATCTTAAACCTTTTGCAATTGTGCCAATTTAGTTTATTCGACCAATTTTAGCCAGTTGACATTGACGTGATAATTTTTTAATAATATTTTATTTTTTCTAATTTTTTTATGAATTTTTTCCCTTTTTTTTTTTTTTTCTCTTCTTCCTCTTTGGCTTCTTTTCCCACAGTAGTTGACGATTGTTATAGCCCTTGTTCAGCCTTGCCCACCTTCAATGGCACCTGGCAAGGGCTTTGTGGCCCTTGCCCAATTGGGAAAGAAGCCAAAGGAGGAAGAAGAGAAAAAAAAAAAAAAAAAAAAAAATTTTAAAAAATAAATTTGAAAAAAATAAAATATTATTAAAAATTGCTATGTTAGTGTTGTCCAGACGACCGGTCAAAATTGGCTGGATGTACTAAATTAGCATAATTGCAAGTGGTTTATGACTGAATTTGTCAAAAAAAAAAGTTTATGATTAAATTAATACAATTGCAATAGGTTTTAAATTTTTTTTTGTAATTCCCCACCCCAGCCTAAAGTGGGCCATGCTAAGTTAACCACCAAATTAGCCTTCAACTATATTAAGTATTTGTTAATGTTTCCTTACACCCTCTTTAGGCAATCTAGTGATCCATGAGTTACGGCTTTCCTATCTCAGTTTTGTTGACAAAATTTCAATTTTGTTCTTTTCAGCTGGAAACTTATTTTGGGATTATAATTCATTTGTTCATTTCAATCTGTAAGCACAAAGCTAGAAAAGATAAAGAAATGATAACGTAAAAAAAAGATCTAAGACTCTTTTTTTGATTGACACTGCGTCATATGTTGGCCCCTAGTTGTTGAACTCACAACGATGAATTAACAACGACAATCCCATCATTTTTCAATTGGACCGTCAATTACAAAACACAAGAATTGGGAGAAAATTATCGACTTTTCTGATTAATAATATGGCGAGATGACTAATTAATTAAGAAACGAAGGAGATATAGATACGTTATGGAATTCGGGAATTAAAATTTGCTAGATCAAGTGACAAATTTTTGGACTTACCATCAACAAAAGTCCAGCGCCTTTTTGAGCCCTTTTGGTCCCATTTGCCTTCGAGCAATTCTACGCTCTTAATCTGTTTTTTCATGAGATCTGGGAAGCGGTAGGGTTGACACCGGTAGATATTAAATAAATCCTTAGCTGATGAACGCAAGGCCTTTGTCTGCATCAGTACACCAACCAAGGATTTCTCAGCCGGCGTCAGTCTACCGCCCAATAATTTCTCAGCCTGCGCCATCTCCTCCGCACATTGCGCCGTCTCCATATTCTGCATTTTTGCTCTTGGAAATGAAATAAGGTTGAGGAAACTGTGCAGAGAGTGGAGAGAGCGTGTTGTAGCTAGACTCTGCAAATGAGCGGTTAGTGCTGCAGCAAATTTATAGAAATGCTTAGGCCTTTTGGTGAGCTAATTTTACTTATCCCGAATCGCTTGTGCCCGAAGTATCGTACGATAGGTCACATCATGAGTGACGATGTAAATGATATCATGTGGATGGTAGTGTGTGAAAATTAAATGATTGGACCAGACCCACCTAATTTATTGTGGACAACTGTGACTAAAGATAATGGTTATGAGCCCGCGACTTCAATCACTAAATATGCGCATTTACAATGAGAGTTGTATTTACACGAGCAAGTCATTCCAACCCCCTTCCCACTTTTCGTGTGTGTTTTGCACTAATAATTGAAGAGGGAAGTGTGTTCGTATGAGGCACCTTTGTATCGAGGGAAGTTTGAAAGTGCGACTGAGCTATAATTGAAGTCATTTATGGTTGACCTAAAACTTAGATGAAAAAACAAGAAAAGAGGGATCCTTGCACAATCGCATTAACAGTTTTACTTATAGGAGAAAGTCACTCTCTCTCTCTCTCTCTCTCTCTCTCTCTCTCTCTGCCTTTGCAGATGAATAATTGAAGATGGATGTGTGTTTAGATAGGCAACTGTGTGGTAAGATGCAGGTTCGATCTTTAGGCATAGGATTCCTTATGATACAAAGTTGAAAGTGATGGACATCGCTGTGTCATCGATGGTCTCCACAATGTCCTTCCAGCTTCTGCAATTATCTGAATTATGTATTTTTTCTGTTTGGAAATCAATCTTGGTAGCCAATATTTGTTCCTTGTTGAGATTCTAAGATAAAACTAGAGTTAGACCAAAAATTTAAAACTAGAGAGTTTCATGGCTCATGATCGATGTTAAGAGGACAATTGACTAGAAGTGCCTATTCATGATTGTTCAAGCTCTACGTACCTGTTCTCATTTTCATCAATGGTTGGAGGTTAATATAAAATTCTACACGTTTTCGCATTTGATCTCGATTATTAGGATCATGGCTTTTTCGTATATTTTTTTAACAATATTAGGATACATGAGCGTGAAATATCGCAAATTGGAAAATACACTGTTGCTCAAAGCGAGTTATGACAATTTGTTGTAGCAACAAAATGTGCGCCGTCGCCATCACCGTCCCCATCTTATCACTTTTTCCGAGCATTATCTTCTACTTATTTGGAGGATATACCTAGGTCCACAAAAAAGGAAGCTTTTGGTAAGGATAGGAGGAATAATCTATGGAGCAAATTGGGCTATTGCAATAATAGATGGAATCAAATTCGCGGCGGTGTGGTCACCGATGAAAAATAGAGACAAGGACTGAGGTGCTTTAGTCATGGTTCAATTAACTAAAGTTTTATACTTCCAGGGAAGCTATAGAATAAGATGATATATGTTGCTAATGAGGTGTTTTGGTCATGAACAAATGATGAATAAGATGAGTGTTTTGTCTGTCGCAAATTAGTGAGTGCATCTCTCCATTTTTTTACTTAGGTACTTGTTTGATGATTAAGTGAGTCACAATATCCTGATATGTTTGATCTATGATCATGTCGTAAACATAATTTGCCTAAACATTGATTAACAAGTTAGACGTTATATATTTTTACATATAAAATGCATCCATAGATCACCATCTATTAACAAGTATAGACCCTCGCTTCATCCTTTATATCTTCCTTTCACTTTTCTTTTCATGCTGCAGAATCTATATATCCATGCCTTTAGTGACCGTGGTAAACAAATCCATCTACTCATCGGCGCCAGAACACCGGAGTCGGCTTCTCATGCTTCATCATCGCTGTTACCAAAGAGGACTCCATATGGAACTTGAACAATATTGGAGGAAAAAACCCAGAATGTCCTTCCTGCTTTGAAAAATCAACAAGAGACGCGAAATCCATAAAAATGAAAAACAGAAAGGATGTTTGATTAAAATATGGTAACTTTTTTAGTTTGGAAGTTCTGTAGATAACTTTTCCTATTGGGCAACTTATGTGAGGCGCAAGTGTGTGATGTATATCTTCTTGCTTCGAAGAAAGGATGAGAACTTCTTGGCTAGTTCCGCTGGCGCGGTCAACAGTCTATTTTCGTGTAGGCACCACGTCCTCAATGGTCTTTCAAATCACGTCCGTCCCATTGTCAATCCACTTCATCTAAGAGTGCGACTAGCTTTTATTCATTCGTCTGTCTTCAATACCCAAAGCGAAGCGGATATCAGAAACTCTGCATCACCTCTTCACCACCCACAGTCCACCAGCAGGAGCTCAACCAGACCCCGCGATGGGGAAGAACACCCTTGGAGCACTGGCCTCTGTGGCTGCTTCGACAACATCAAAAGCTGTAACAGAAATCTGTTTAAATCCCCAGCTTCTTCTTTCCCTCTTTTTCTTCCACGTATCAAGGAAGAAATCCATGCAACTCCATTCCATGTTGCTTGCAGGCTGTAAACCTTCTGGTGCCCATGCATCACCTTCAGACGGATATAAGAAATTATGGACAAAGGGGCAACGTGTATGTAACTTCTGTATATGGGTCCGCAAATTTGTCTGAGGATCACTCCATACTACTGTTACATTGCACTCTGATTATATTTCACGTACACGGTTATTTTTCGAATAAGTCCTTGGTATAGGTGGAGTTTCGTCTTGTTGAAAATTTGACGCCGAATATTGATCGAGCGAATCGGATAAAATTAGTCGGAAGGAAGGAAAGGAAATCGGACACCGAATTTACATGGTTGTCGCGACCTTCCCAAAGGTGAATCACCATGGGAAGACTAATGGATTACTAAGTCCAAAGACTTAGTGCAAACTCTCCCAAGCCCTACTAACCGCAACTTGGTACTCAAAATTTGACCTATTTAAATATGTAATTTTATTTAATTAGGAGCCGCCACTAATCGATTAGAGTTGATTAGAAACTCAAGTAAAGTATGGGAGAATACTTTACTTCTGCGAACCAGAGATTCAATAAGTTCGGGGACATGATTACGCTAAGTTAAACTAGCGCCCTTTCGGTACCCTTTCTCTTTAAGTTTCAAAAATATTTTTTTTTTTTGCAAGCAATCTTAGTTGATTTTAACCTAAGCCACTAACATGGAAATGAGTGGTCATGCAAATCACAATCAATAACATTCAGTAAATTCAAAAGGACGAATATAAAAATCATAATCAACCTTAAAACAAAATAAGCTATAACTAAAATGCATGACCTAAACATAAATTCTAAATGGGATGACATCTACTTTTTTTTTATTTTTCTAAAATTAATTATATATATATATAACTCTAGTCTAGGTTTAATATGCATGATTCTTACTTTAACAACATATGACGTGCAATTCAAATAACCCAACTCTAATGACATATGTTAATTGAAAACTATTGTAACATGTGTGCAAGCTATCTAAATATGCATGTGCTACATGATGTGGGATGAATAATGTATTTTGCTATATGCATATGTATGATCTTTTATTTTTTTTATTTTTATGTCTTTTTTGTTAAAAAATATATATATTTAACTAATGAAATTTCATAAGCTTCTACGTCATATGCAATGTAAACTATAAGACTAATCTGACATGAAATGCATTAATCTACCCTATTATGCGACAGATTTTTTTTTTTTATGCATTTTTTCGTAATCTTACTAAAAAAAAAACCAACACATATAATGCAACTAATCATGTAAAGCACACAATTTAGTCCCGACCCAAGATAGAAAATCAAAACAATCAAAAACCTAATCCGACGTCTCGCGGCTCAATATTTTTGATTATTGAGATTTTTTAACATGACACAATGACCTCACTTAATTGGAATTCAATCAAGCATGCAATACTTTAAATGAGAAAACAAAATATTCAAGAATTAATTTAGATAGGAACTTTACCTACCTTGTCTCTTGGGAAGAGACCTCCTTTTGTGAGCCGACCTTCAAGACTTGCAGTAAAAAGAGACGCTTTTTCTCCTCTCTCTCTCTCTCTCTCTCTCTCTCTATTGCGTTGCCGCTCCTTTTCTCTCAATTGTGGCTGTATTTTTTGTGTGTGTCTTTTCAGTGTTTGTGGCCCCCTTTTTATAGGTGAGAGGACTATGTTATTTAAGGAAAGATGATAAATTTACACGTTGTCTATTTAGCTCTTGTATCCCACGTGCAATATTTTTCCAATATTTCATCCGACGCTTTCCTTGAATATTGAAAGAATAATGAGAATATTCTCGGGAACATTCTCGTATTCCCGATAATATTCTCATATTCCAACTCGTCACCCCTTAATGGGAATATTTCATCTGACACTTTCCTTGAATATTGAAAGAATAATGCGAATATTCTCGGGAATATTCTCATATTCCAACTCATCACCCCTTAACGGGCCTGGCCAAATTCTCTTTCACCGCGGGCTTAGTCCAATTTGTTAAATTAAAGTTTAGAACCATCAATTGAAGCCCATTTGCCACATGTCCAATGCGAATGCAATAATAAATGCTCCTAAAACTATATGCTATGCAATTTAATCCTAATATTTTTTGTTTAGGGGTTAAAATTAATCCCTAAATTTTTGTGCATTAAATTACGAATGATTAATCAAAATTTAGGTGTCAACAGCTGCCCTTCTTTGAAGGTGAGCTCGCAGAGGTTGCATTTAAAGATAAATTGAAACCTAAATTTTGACCATATATATGCAATATAATGTTATTTTTTGTGAGAAAATGAATCCCATTTTAAAATGCAATATGATATGATGTATGGAAAAGCTAATGCAAAGTGTGAAAAGAAGAAGAAGAAGAGCGTACCTGTAGTTACTTACCAATTAATACGATAGAGCATCTTGAGGTACATGATGAATTCCATGAGACTTGCAAAACATCTGAAGATCTGGAATCCTCATCAGATTTCAAAAGAGATTAAGCACATGGAAATCACGTCGGTGTTTATAGGTTTAAATATATGGAATTCACATCAGATATTTGAGAATATTTACTAACCACCTAGAAATCTCATCAGGTATTTAAAGGTTGAACATCTGGAATTCACATCAGACATTTGAAAAAAAATTCACTAGACACCTGGAAATCACATCAGGTATTTAAAGGTTCGAATATCTGGAATTCACATCAGACATTTGAAAAAAATTCACTAGACACCTGGAAATCACATCAGGTATTTAAAGGTTCAAATATCTAGAATTCACATCAGACATTTGAAAAAAATTCACTAGACACCTGGAAATTACATCAGGTATTTAAAGGTTCAAGTATAAGGAATTGTCACCGAATACTGAAAAAGTTTTAGGACACTGAAATTTTCGCTTAAAATTCTCATTAGGAATTTGGATTGACTTGAGAACCAATACTTGGAATCCTCATCAAGTACTTTGAATCATCTTGAGAACAGATACCTAGAATTCTCATCAGATGTTTTGAAGATTTAATAGTATTTGGACAAACTCAAGGCTTCAAAGAGGAGCTCTTTGATCTCTGAAGAAACCCACCTATCAAACATGATTAGAGCAAGTGTGCATTTAACAACAAAGTGAAGAATTAAAGCCATTTTTGGACATTAAAACTCAAGGAGACCCATGCATATTTTTTCATGTTTTCATCCCTACATTCCACCAGTTAGAATTATCATCAAGACAATTTTCATTCATAGTGTGGACTTCTTGAAAATGCTAGATGAGAGACTTTTAGTCTGAAAGGGCTTTTCACTCACTCTCATTTAAGAAGGCTATTTGTTGAAAATCACTCGATCTTACCATCAAGTCAACAAGGATTCGAGCTTTCTCGCAAGCGGTACGATTTTACTAATCTGAGAGGTCTTTACTAGGATTATAATGTGATCTTGGTCAACGGCTTAACAAGGGGACTCTTTGAGTCAAGGCTATTGAAAGAACAATTTTGCAATCATCTCCAGGTTTACAAGTCAAGAACCCTGCAAAATGAAATAGAAATAATCTTGCTCACACTTCTTTGAGCAATGCTTAAGACATGTGAACACCTACATTAATTCAAGTGCCCTAATCTGAAGAGACTTTATGAGGGACATAATGTAGGCTAGGTTCACGGGTTGAGAAATGAAAGGATTATCAGGCTCAAAATGTGTGTAAATGAGTGAAAGTTGGTGATCATCTTGGCATTACCACCAGTCTTCATCTTCACCGTTAAGGATTGTCTTCAAAATGTACTCTATTGACTGTAAAAGTTTTGCATTTGAGCTCTTTGAGTACCACTCCATTGGGGATACAACTTTTCACCATTGATAATCATCTATCTTGACTTCTTCTTTTTTCTCCTATGGGCATTGGCCTTGCTTTTACCAGGCACACTGCTTTTTCATGCCCCCTAGTTCTATTTTTACCAATGACACGTTGTCTACGATGTATCAATTTTCCATTTGGACTTTTGAAGGTCTTTACATTTTGTTGGCACTCTAGACCTTGCTGTTTCTTGAATGGTTATTTTTTGCTTGCCCCAATGTGGGGGATGATCACCAACTAGGTTCAAAGAAATGAACTTTTAGGCTCAAAAGGGCTATGCAACGGATATACGTGTGTAGGATAGAGAAAAAAATGCTCTTCGTCATCCTAAGGCACTTGGATTATTGTTTGAGTTCATCTGCAATAAGATACTCAAAAATTGATGCAAGTGAGAGCAAGAAAATTTCTATCTATTTGTCTCACCACATGATGCCAACTTACCTCTAGTTTGCCCCAATATAGGGTGGTTCTTGACAGGGGTAATTTGAAAGAAATCTCCACAAGTGTATGAGGCTCAAAGGGGTTAAACAAAGGTTTACTTGTAGTGTTTGGGATAGAGAAATAAACTGCCTCTTGTCATTTTAGTTGTCGTCCCTTTCGCGAGAAAACCCTTTAACTTGTCGACATGGATTTTTCACACTCATCTCACAATGTATATACGAGGGATTGTGTATAGGATAAGGCTTGCCTTTCATCATTCTAGAAAATTCAAGCATTTCCACACCATTCATTGAATTGTCTATTTTGACAAATCTCAAGTGAAATTAGCGAATTAAACAAGCAAACTATCATGTGAAAATGCTTTATGATGATAAAGCAACTAGGCTCTATTCCTGCAAGCAACAAACATTGAATTCCAAAGTCAGAGCTAAAAGGTGTTTGTATCTTACCCCTCTTTGTAAGGGAGCCTGATGACACCATTCATCTTTTGCCCCTGCAAAAGTAAAACATGCATGATTATAAACTCGAGGCTTCGCCTTCATCAAAGCAGATGGTGCAAGATCATGCCTGAGACATAAAGTAAACAATCAGAGAGACAAACGGGGTGAACAAGATGCATGCTGAAATAAAAATCTTTTTTTGGAAAATTTTGAGAGAACATGAGGAAGCCTAGCCTTCAGAATTAGCTTCATGCCGTTTTCTTTTTGGTAGGATTTCATCACAGGGCCAGTTTGGTGTACTTCAACATGCCCTCAAAATATGAAAATCTTCATGTATTTTATTGGATGAAAAGCAAATTACATTATTGGAATGAAAGAAATCCTAACATGCAAACTAGGAAAGCAATAAAGACTCCTACGCAGAGGAGTATGCAAACAATTAAAATTCTCCTACTCTCGAGCTTCATCAGTGGCGAACACTAAATTCTCCTCGAACAATTCGATCATTCCTTTGACCTCGTCATCTTCTGCAGTGGATTGTAATAATCTTCCCTTGCGCCACAAAATTTACTTTTTGATGAAGGCTTGAAGGAACTGCACCTGTTGCATGTATCTATGGATGACCCAACAAAAAGTTGAACGCAGTGGGTATATCCAAAACTTGGAAAACCACATTGAATAGCACTGGCCCTATTTGCACATCTAAATCAACTTCCCCAACTTCTTCTTTCCTAGTCCCATCAAATGCTCGAACAGAGATCCTAGCTGCACGAATTTTCTCCAAATCATACCCTAGGCATTTCAGAGTTGCTAGAGGGTATATGTTTAAAGCCGATCCATTATCAATGAGTACGCGGGCCACTAAAGCATCCCGACACCTGACTGAGATATAAAGGGCCTTATTATGTCCTCTTTCTTCATCTGGGAGCTCCTCATCCGAGAAGGCAATTTGGTCTTTTAACAAAATGGACCCGACAAATTCCTCCAACTTCTCATGGTCAATGGATTCTGGGACGTGTATCTCACTAAGAACTTTCATCAAGGACTTTTGATGCTTATCTGATGTCTGAAGCAACTCTAACAGAGAGATCTGTGCGGGCATTTTGCGAAGCTGCTCTACTACATTATACTCACTTGCCTTAATTACAACTAAGAATTCTTTAGCTTCCTTATCAGTGACCGGCTTGACAGGTTGTGAGTTGGCTTGAGCATAGATGCGCCCCGATCGAGTGACTACATCTATCTCCGCATCATAACACCATGGCACTGCTTTGTCACTTGTATAAGCATATGGTTGCGTAACATCAAGAATTAACTCTTCCTCATCAAACAATGGTGTGTCGATAATGATCAATCCATCCTCGTCCAACGCATCTTCCAATCGTGGCATGTCAAGAGGTAGAGGGTCAGTCTCATCAGCTTTAATGTTCCAGTCAGCAAACTCATCCCCTTGATTGGTAAACTCCTCTTCCAAATCAATAACGAATGGAGTGATAGTTGAAATCATGCCAGTATGGTCCGCATATGCAATCATGCATTGGTTGGATATCGCCTTAACTCTTTGTTTCTTCTGAGACATTGTAGCTTTTTTTGTCTCTGAATAATACCCGGCACGAACTAAACTATCATAAACGTCATCCACATGTACTTTCAAGTTCTTCTTCCTATCAGCATCAAAACTGAAGATGGCATTTATACCTTCCACGTGGTCAGGGAGTGGGTTATTTTGGACGTTCGGTTGTGTATCGCGAAAGGAGACCACCTTAGCATCCAAAAGATTTTGGATTTTGTGTCTCAACGTATAGCAATCATCAACAGAATGCCCTATTTCCCCCATGTGATAATCACATGTCTTAGACGAGTCGTAGTTGGGGAAACGCTCGGGATTGGTCCGCTTAGGCTCTTTGGCTAGTAACCCTTTCTTTTGGAGAATCGGCAGAATCTTAGACAAAGGTTTAGGAAGCGGCGTGAACTGACGCCTAGAAGAGTTCCTCTGTTGACCATAAAATGGTCGCGCTCCTCCTTGCTGGGTGTTCTGGGTAGAGCGAGGTGGTTGGACATAAGCTGCATTAACCTCCGCTACGGGTTCCTTATCTTTCTTGACTGAGAATCTCTTGTACGAGTTGGTCTGATTGGACGCCCATCCATCACGCAGGGCCATTTCAATTCGTTCACCAACAGGGATTAGCTGATTGAATGACTCAGCAGTCGAACCGAGCATCCGGCTTCGATATTCAGGCAGGAGTGTCTTCATAAACAAATCCATTAACTCTTTCTCCGTCGGTTCAGGACTGATTTGAGAAGCCACGACTCGCCACCTTGTGACATATGCCTTGAAAGATTCCGTCTTCTTCTTTTCTGTACGAATCAAATCCTCCCGGGATGGAGTAACATCGATGTTATACTTATATTGCTTGAAGAAAGCATTAGTCAAATCCTCCCAAGTCTCTAAGAGATTAATTCTCTTCATGATGTACCATTGCAATGCCGGCCCTGTCAAACTCGCTTGGAACGACTGGATCATTAAGGGTACATTATCAACATACTGGGTCATCCTGACCAAATATGTCTGCAGATGGATCTTTGGGCAAGAGGTGCCATCATACTTTTCAAAGTTAGGCATTTTGAACTTCTTGGGCACTTTGACTTTTGTATAAAGAGACAAGTCTGTCGGGCTTTTGCATTCTGAACCCTGTAGTTGCTTGAGCTTTTCCTCAATTTTTGCCAAGCATTTTTCTTGCTCGGTTTTTGGTACGACCGGGTGCATCACTTGTACCTCATCATCAACAACAATTTGAGGCGTGTCAGTGATTTTGACTGTAGGAGCATCAACAGAGTTTAACGGGTTGATTGCAATCGTATTCTTGCCCTTATCTCTCGAATCACCAATAGGAGGTTGTTGAGGTAACACCACTTCAACTTGCGGAGCTGATGGGACAATGCTCGATTTGAGGGAATCCATTTGTTTAGACAGCTGCTCAAGGACATTCAGGACTTGCTTCATTTCCGTTTCAAGGGCAGTGACACGAGCTTGTTCAGTAACACGTGCTTGTTCAGTGTTATCGGCCATTGCTGCTCTAGAACGAGTACGAATAGGTGATCTTGGGTGAGCCGTGTTGTATCAATGTCACCTAATGTAAAAAAACAACACAGTAAGCATCATGACAAATGAAATTGGTCCATGACAACGATCGATCGCGCATTTTATTAAGTGAAATTGGATTCCAAAGACATTAACCTAAGAAATGAAAATGACTCCCTAGGGAATTAAATTCCTAAAACATCAATTTGAAAAATTGAAATAACACTCTAAAATTGAAATTGAACTCCTAGACATGAAAATAAAGACAATATTTTCTATATACAATTGACCTTTTGTCATGGACCCAAAAAAATGATAAATAGATTGCATAGTGTAAGGTAAGAATAATTACTTCCTGAAGGAAAAATGGCAACCACATAGACATACACATGAGATGTGAGGTTCAACATCTAAACTATAGGGCTTAGCAAATTAGAGCTAAGAGGAATGATCCGACTAGTCGCAGTCTCGCGTACAAAGGTCGGGTTGTCTTAGCTTCGGCTTGGTCAAAGAAAATCCTATAGTCATGCGATCTCGCAGACAAGGATAAACATTTTGACACCAAGAAAAAAATTTCGGAGTTGAGAAAGGCAACCTCTACATCGCAGTCTCGCGTTCAAGGTTGGATCATTTCTCAACACCATCCTAACATCCTTAATTGCGGTCCAGGTCCGACGGCAGGTAGTGTGTGCAAAGTGTAGTGCTAAAACCATTTAAAAATCATGCACAGTAATTAATAATGCAAACATCACTTCAATATGAACAAAAAAAATTCAACATCAACACCTTCCTGCAAAACAAAAGGTTAGCAAATACTACACCCCTTATAACTCCTTTCTGCAAAAACATTTAACATTTCATGTTAAGGGCGTACCTGGTATCCATGCTGCCAAACAAAAAAAGTATTTTTGAAAAGAGAAAAATTAGGCCTATGTCCACTATGAGTTTTGACTCATGTCCCCAGCGGAGTCGCCAAGCTGTCGCGACCTTCCCGAAGGTGAATCACCATGGGAAGACTAATGGATTACTAAGTCCAAAGACTTAGTGCGGACTCTCCCAAGCCCTACCAACCACAACTTGATACTCAAAATTTGATCTATTTAAACATGTAATTTTATTTAATTAGGAGCCGCCACTAATCGATTAGAGTTGATTAGAAACTCAAGTAAAGTATGGGAGAATACTTTACTTTTGCGAGCCAGAGATTCAATAAGTTCGGGGACATGATTACGCTAAGTTAAACTAGCGCCCTTTCAGTACCCTTTCTCTTTAAGTTTCAAAAATATTTTTTTTTTTTGCAAGCAATCTTAGTTTATTTTAACCTAAGCCACTAACATGGAAATGAGTGGTCATGCAAATCACAATCAATAACATTCAGTAAATTCAAAAGGACGAATATAAAAATCATAATCAACCTTAAAACAAAATAAGCTATAACTAAAATGCATGACCTAAACATAAATTCTAAATGGGATGACATCTACTTTTTTTTATTTTTCTAAAATTAATTATATATATATATATATATAACTCTAGTCTAGGTTTAATATGCATGATTCTTACTTTAACAACATATGACGTGCAATTCAAATGGCCCAACTCTAATGACATATGTTAATTGAAAACTATTGTAACATGTGTACAAACTATCTAAATATGCATGTGCTACATGATGTGGGATGAATAATGTATTTTGCTATATGCATATGCATGATCTTTTATTTTTTTTATTTTTATGTCTTTTTTGTTAAAAAAATATATATATTTAACTAATGAAATTTCATAAGCTTCTACGTCATATGCAATGTAAACTATAAGACTAATCAGACATGAAATGCATTAATCTACCCTATTATGCGACATATTTTTTTTTATGCATTTTTTCGTAATCTTACTAAAAAAAAAATCAACACATATAATGCAACTGATCATGTAAAGCACACAATTTAGTCCTGACCCAAGATAGAAAATCAAAACAATCAAAAACCTGATCCGACGTCTCGCGGCTCAATATTTTTGATTATTGAGATTTTTTAACACGACACAACGACCTCACTTAATTGGAATTCAATCAAGCATACAATACTTTAAACGAGAAAACAAAATATTCAAGAATTAATTTAGATAGGAACTATACCTACCTTGTCTCTTGGGAAAAGACCTCCTTTTGTGAGCCGACCTTCAAGACTTGCAGTAAAAAGAGACGCTTTTTCTCCTCTCTCTCTCTCTCTCTCTCTCTCTCTCTATTGCGTTGCTGCTCCTTTTCTCTCAATTGTGGCTGTATTTTGTGTGTCTTTTCAGTGTTTGTGGCCCCCTTTTTATAGGTGAGATGACTATGTTATTTAAGGAAAGATGATAAATCTGCACGTTGTCTATTTAGCTCTTGTATCCCACGTGCAATATTTTTCCAATATTTTATCCGACGCTTTCCTTGAATATTGAAAGAATAATGAGAATATTCTCGGGAACATTCTCGTATTCCCGGGAATATTCTCATATTCCAACTCGTCACCCCTTAACGGGAATATTTCATCTGACACTTTCCTTGAATATTGAAAGTTCAGGAACATTCTCATATTCCCGGGAATATTCTCATATTCCAACTCATCACCCCTTAATGGGCCTGGCCAAATTCTCTTTCACCGCGAGCTTAGTCCAATTTGTTAAATTAAAGCTTAGAACCATCAATTGAAGCCCATTTGCCACATGTCCAATGCGAATGCAATAATAAATGCTCCTAAAACTATATGCTATGCAATTTAATCCTAATATTTTTTGTTTAGGGGTTAAAATTAATCCCTAAATTTTTGTGTATTAAATTACGATTGATTAATTAAAATTTAGGTGTCAACAGTGGTTCAGTCCGAATATCGAAACCTACGTCCACGGGGAGAGCAGCACGGAATTCCACTATAGAATCAAGCGATACAATGGAGATTACACTCACTCAGTGTTTCCCAGCCCCCAATTACACCTAATAATTCATACAGTAATTAGCCCCTCACAATTCTCAATGAAATTCTCAATCAAGGAATTAAACAAATTCTACTGACAAGAATTTAACTGGCTAAAACACCCAGGTGTAATTACAACGAGAAAATTTCCTTTCTACCGAGAGCTCCCACGCGTTCAGTCTCGCCCTCTTCTTGCTCTCTCTTTTTTTGGAGCTCTCTCCACACGGCCTCCTCTCTTCGGCCTCGGACGTCCTCCTTCAATTTCCATGAAGCACTCATGCATGTACATGGCCATGTGCATACATTTAATGAGGTGGAGAACAATCGCACGTCCATGGACTATTTTGCCTCTTCTTTGACTTTTCCTCCTCTGTAATTAGAAGACAACTCAAAAGCTGGAGCTCCTATTTGCATTAAATGAAGGCAGGAATTTTGGACTTTCCCTTTTGTAGCTGCACGCCTCCTTCTAACTGCACTTGAGAGTCAAACACACATGTTCTTTCTTTTCTACTGCTTCCCTTGTCTTCATTCTTCCTTCTCCATTTTGCATGCAGAGCATTTAATGCAAAATCACGGATAATCACAAAAATCCAATTTGGATTTTATTTTTTTCAAGACAAACCCACATGTTTTTATTTCGCATCAGACATGCATGTAGAAGGCATTAGGATCACGTACAATTAATTCTTGATCCACATATGATCGAGTTCACATATCCTTGTCAGTTTGATTTTATTCAACGGGCTCAAATTCGAGACATAATTTTAACACGTCTAATGATGAATGTTCCAGACGAACTGTAATAATAATGGGTCACAAATCAAGCCAGCGCATGAATTACTAGAGTCACAGTTCACAAAGAAAGTAGAGCCAGTTAGTTAGAGTTCAACGTTGGACATGTGATGTCAACTTTTTATGAACATATCCCGATTTGACAATTCATTCAGAAAATATGGGAGATTATTTTTTCCCTTTAAGAAAGGCTAATTGATTACCAAAGAACAGACATAGGCTAGTTATATATTTCTCACTTGCTTATCCGAGCTTGGATTGCAACTTGCTGCACGAACTGCGCAATCTTCACACTGATCTGCTCGCTGACTTTGTGCGCATGCTCCTATCCACACACATGCCTCTATTCATGCCCCTACTGAACCAAACTGAGATGAGACTTCGGGTTGAAGGAAAATCCGCGCAATGACTGCTTAGTCCACGGCTGCTGCGTGTACTGCGCACTTTGTCGAGAGTACTGAGAGCTCAAGAGCCGTGGATTCTACGTGGAGAAGGGTAAAAACCATTCCTTTCCAACATTCTCGAGCCGGCTAGCTTCCGAATAGTGTACATACTAGTCTTTTTTTAAGTGTTGATTAAGTACTGACTTAGGATGGTTGGATGGGGAGGAAACGCCAGGCAACATAGAGAAGTGGCAATGGCTCCAAAGGTTGGGGCGAAATGAGGTGCTGGAGTCCTGTGCTGATTAATGGCAACATCTTATTTCGACCAAGAATATAATTCTCTTTCCTCTACATGAATAACATATGTCATGTATTATTCTTATTCTGTGTTATCAATAAAGCCGGAGCTCAGCTCCTAATTGTACTATTGATTTCATCCGGTAGGCGCAGTCCATGCTAACGGTATGATTAAGACCTTTCCGGTGAGTATTGAGTTGTCAACTTATAAATCTTTTGATAGCATTGTTCAATATGTGATTCCTTCAGTTGGTTCCGTCTTTGTGTCCAGGAATTTTAGTGGACTTGTCGTCGTCACTCTCCTCACGAAACATAAATCGTACCACAACTACATAACATTTAGGATTGATTTTTCATTCATTTATCGCAACTTCTTACCCAGCCTCGAACCTTCTACACCCACAAATGACTCCTTGCTCCCATCCGTTGATTGGATCGAGTGCAAATGGTTCAAGCCTTCAAAAGAATTATCAATCGAGACATCTGGGAGTTAAAGGTGAATGGAAGTCGACTTTTAAATCATAAGATTTTCCCCACTTCATATGGAACTTGGACGTAATAATTTTGAATTTAGATACATATAGGTCATGCGCACATTGGCGGACCTAAGAGGCTTGTGGTAGCCTCCGCTCCTCCTAGGATGAAACATTTTCTATATATATTATTTTAATAAAAAATTTGTATCATACCTCCTTACTTCAAATTCTCAGTTCAACATTGGACACACAAAGTAGGGTTGATTGGTTTCCGGATGAGTTAGTTCCCACCTTGAAATAGAGAACCGCACACAAATGGCCTGTTTCATAAATTGTGAATCAGGAATTGCTCACCAATTCTTGAACCCATTTGGAAACTGGACCATCAATCTACTGCGATTCTTAAATGAGTCCATGAAACCAGCTGTATGATCACCACGACAACCCTGATCAAATCCGGATACTCACTTTCAAGAATCTTAATAACTGAGATTTTTGAGGCAACAACGAGGAAACAAGGCACACAAGCGGTATGATCACCATTTCATTTGACTCGTGTACAATAGATTGCTCCTCTGCCAATTCATGTCATGAGTAGCGAGCAAGGTTGAGTGCGCCGAGAGAAGCTGCGAGCTACGAGAGAAAAGCCAAAGGAAGCATTAGGGTTTTAAACATAAAATTAATATTATATTACATATATATATATATATATATATATCTCAAAAACTAGAAATCGGACTAATATTCACCTGTTAATTTATTGTGATTTCCGATTTCAATCTAATTCTTTTGCACATCCCCTAACACAAATGTGTAAACTATATTTTTATAACACGGATATTTATGATATTATAATTTCACGATACGTCTTATGCCCAACTTACCTTTTTATGCATGCCGGCATAAAAAGGATAAGTTTGTCTACGGCCACCACTAGTTCCTCCTCCGATCCATCATTGTTCGGTCGCGCTCGCATCACAAGTCACGATCCCAATGCATTAGAAATTTCCCCCATGACCAGAGTACACGTTTCCAGACTTTTTCTGCATGGTTTCTCGGGCTCTTCGGCAGCTCATTCAGATATATTGTTATGTGTTGGGCCAATAGAATGAGCGACAAGACATACCGTGCCCATCGGGCGATATCGGTGGAAAAAGCCAGGACGTCCTTTCTGCTCTGAAAAATCAATTGGCAGTTTCGAAAGTCGAGAAAACGCGGAACACGAAGTAGGGTTGATTGATTAAAACATCGTAGAGTTCTAAGTTCGGAAGTCTTGTCGATGACTTCTTTCTATTTGGCGAATTATGTATCGAGCGACTGCGTGATGTATCACCAAATACAAGAGCGACATACGTATTGTGCAGAGGACAAAAATTCAAGGGAAAAAGCCAAAACAATTCGCACAATACACCAAAAATTTGTGAAGAAGTCTAAATAGAAAACTGCCTGAGGCGTATAAGTAACAACAATCGAGGAGGTCGATTTATGACTTCCCGATTGGCTAGCATCTCGGTAAGGTAGAAGTAACATGCTCATTGAAACTCGGGTCTTCGAGTCCTAGGTATATGAAGTAGACGTACCTTGCCTCAATTCGCAATCATAGGGGATCGCGGATTGCTGTGATTACATCAGAGAGAGTCACTAGAGATGGTCGGCCATTCATGCCTTATAAAAAAAAAAAAAATCATGCACTAATGATGGGAAGTTTCAATGTGTCATGGCTCGGAAACACGAACAGTCCGAGAGGGTTTTGATCGATGCCGTGACTGATCCTTGTTACGAGAAATCCTCAACCGTTGCCAAGTTCTAGAGCTTTCTTGAGTCTTCTAGAACATTCCAGAATATTCCTAAGAGATGACCGCGGTGGTCCATTGCCTTCGGACGTGGAGGCACTATCTCCTAGGAGCAAAGTTCGTCGTAAGGACGGACAATGTGGCCACGAGCTACTTTCAGACGCAAAAGAAGCTAAGTCCAAAGTAAGCTCGATGGCAAGATTTCTTGGCGGAGTTCGACTACGTGCTGAAGTACAAGCCGAGGAAGGCTAACTCCGTGGCGGACGCACTAAGCCGGAAGGCGGAGTTGGCAAATATCGTGAGTCGGCCGAATTGCCCGTGGATCGACCGTATCAAGGAGGGACTCAAGTACGATCAAAGGGCTCAAGGACTCCTACGGTATGCGCAAGAGGGCAAGACCAGTCAATTCTGGTGTGAAGACGAGCTTCTCTACACCAAGGGACGGCGATTGTACGTTCCGCTCCATGGGAAGCTGAGGAAGGAAGTGCTACGAGAGTGCCACGACTCGAAATGGGCGGGTCATCCAGGGATCCACCGAACATTGGCGCTCGTCGAGGAACGGTACCATTGGCCTCAAATGCAAGATGACATCGAAGCGTACGTGAAAACTTGTCTTGTATGCCAACAAGACAAGCTCGAGCAACGATCGTCGCCGGGGCTTCGGGAGCCGCTTCTCATTCCCACTCGGCCATAGGAAAGCGTTTCCATGGACTTCATCGTCAACCTACCAAAGTCCGAAGGGTGTCGGACGCTTATGGTGGTAGTTGACCGATTCTCCAAGTACACAACTTTCGTGCCTGCAACGAAGGATTGTCCGGCCGAGGAGGCGGCCAAGCTTTTCTTAAAGCATGTGGTCAAGTACTGGGGAGTACCACAAACGATCGTGAGTGATCGTGACCCCCGATTCACGGGGCGGTTCTGGACAGAGCTCTTCAAGCTGCTAGGGTCGGAGCTAAACTTCTCCACGAGTTTGCATCCCCAAACCGATGGTCAGACGGAGCGGATCAATGCACTCTTGGAAATTTATCTTTGGCACTATGTGAGCATGACGCAAGTGAATTGGGCAAAGTTGATCGACGTGGCCTAATTCTCATACAACTTATAACGAAGCGAGTCGACCGGCCAGAGTCCGTTCGAGATCGTGACAGGACAACAACCGCAAACCCCAAGTGCAGTTGCATCGGGCTACAAGGGGAGTAGCCCTCCCGCCTTCAAGTTCGCGAAAGACTGGCAAAAGCAAGCGGACTTGGCAAGGGCATGCCTACACAAGGCATCGAAGCGCATGAAGAAGTGGGTGGACCAGAAGCGTCGGCACGTAGAGTTCCAAGTTGGAGACCAAGTGTTAGTCAAGCTACACGCGGTTCTTCGTTACAAGGATGTACACAAGGGGTTGATCTGACGCTATGAGGGGCCCTTCCGTGTGCTTCAACGGGTCGGGAAGGTCGCATATAAGCTGGAATTACCACCCAAACTAAAGGTACATCCGGTTTTCCATGTGAGTATGCTCAAATCTTTCCATGTAGATGAGGAAGATCCGGACCGGGGAGAGTCGCAACGGGCACCATTGGGAGCGAAGACTTCGTATGATCGGGAAGTGGATTACATCATGGCGAGTCGAGTCATACGAAAGCGGTATTGTGCGCCGAAGCGAGAATATATGGTTCAATGGAAGGGTCTTCCAGAGAGTGAAGCAAGTTGGGAACACGAAGACGCTCTTTGGCAATTCAAGAAGCAAATTGAAGCATTCCATGTTGAAGACGCGACGAGGACGTCGACCAATTAGGTGGGGGAGAATGTCACGGCTCGGAAACACGAACGGTTCGAGAGGGTTTTGATCGATGCCGTGACTGATCCTTGTTATGAGAAATCCTCAACCGTTGACCCCAAGTTCTAGGGCTTTCTTGAGTCTTCTAGAACATTCCAGAATATTCCTAGAATATTCCTAGGGGCGGGATTTACTTGAATCTTCTAGAACATTCCTAGAATATTCCTAGAATATTCCTAGGGATGGAAGATACGGTAATTAAGGTAGTTGGGGAGATATGATCTCCACCGTTAGATCGAGTAGAGATCTACGGATACTATTTTGCCTGTATTTGTATATATAGGGTCTCCTCCCCTCATTGTAATCATCACATTCTACACAAGTAATAGAATACATAGCTTCTCTCTCTAAATATCTTGTGAGTTTGAGTGGAAAGGCTGCTTGGGAGAAATCCTAAGGTCGCACGGGTTCGAAGGGAACGCTAGATCAATCGGCCCGTGACAAATGCGCCTCGGGATTTGATTTTGAATTGACATTATGCCCCCTGAAATTCACTAGGAAAGAAAATGACCATGTGCATTGCCTTGAAAAAGAATACAAAAGTGAGCGTAACATAAGAAAACAACATTAACCTCCACAAAAAGTTGACCTTTTGATCTTAAATTGAGGGATTCCCACGCCAATATTGGCGAATGAAAAGAATAAAAAAAAAAGACAATGAGGTCAAATTTTAAATGTACTACACATTCAAACGAACGTGTTAAATTGATGTACATTCAATTCGTATCTATCTTCAGAGTTAACAAATTCTTCACATGGAAATAAAAGTTTGAAGAAATTCGAATAAAAAAATTTCAGAATACTAGAGATGTAAACAAAGCTTCTTTTCACAATACTCGTAAGTCACAAATTACAAAATCCTAATTAAATAGAATAAGTACTACAATAAAAGGCGCATAACCTATGAAGAAATTATGGAGAATGATATAAATAATCGCTCAACTTTAACTTAATATGCACTATGATTCATATATTTCAATTTATTTAATGCGGTTCTTGAACTTTTGAATTATTTAATGTAGTTTTTAAAATTTTGGTACAAATTATTAAAAATTCATAAATCACGTTGTAAATTAAGATATAACGTTGGTATCATTTTTTATAAATTAAATGTTCAGAGAGCCAACGTTGATTTATGTCATTTTGGCAAAAAGTTAAGTGTGAGCATGACGTCGTATCGCGTCGCTTTCCCTATGATGCGTGCTTGGCGGAGTAACGGTCCACGTTCACTGGTGTCACGCCAACAGACAACCCGTGGAGGACTAAGCTTGGAAGAAAAGGACAAAAACCACGAACTTCCTTGGCCAGTTCTGCTTGCGGGGTCAACAGTCTTGCGGTTGACCGCAGACTCCCTGAAGTCCGTCGCCAGCAGCGGTCCCCTACGCCCGACGGACACGACAACGGTGGACCTTCCCGATGGTTACCCTACCGTCGAAAGGAGTTCGAGGACAAATACTCCACGTCATTTCGCTAAGCTTTAGTTTCTCTTTTTGCTTTGCCTGGAGCTTATCCATGGAATCTTACTTTTACCTTTGCTTTGCTTTCCGGGTGCAGACAGATTTCTAGCGGATATGGCTGATGAAACTTTCTTGTCTTTCGCTCTCTGGTGTAGGGGGATACGTCTGTACGCGTATCAACGCTACAGTATCTTCAAGACTTCAGTTCTGCTGCATTAGCTCTCAGGTAGTCGATGCCGAGACATCCATGTTCATCTGTCGAGTTCATTAACTTGTCCAGGCAATCTCACCATCGTGCCCGCGATGCCCATTGATCGCCTCAACTGAACGCCCACATCGCTGCGAATCATTTCATGGCCAAAGCTTACACGTAAAGATGTGATGAACAAGGTTTTAAAGAAGAGAATGTAGAGTTGAACAATATAGTTTGGCCAGATAACATCTTCCTCCATCGATCAGGTTCCGGTTGAAGCCGACCAGAACTTCACCAGGCGTCCACAGTGACGACTCGAATGGTTGAGCTCTTGTTTCCATGATTCGTGATCGTGGGTGTGCAGATGATGAGCGAATGCTCATCCATAGGATCGATTCTTTCTATTCTCGGTCAATGTTTTATGTTCTAATCTGAGCTGGAATTTCCACATTGAGCATTGATCGTTGGAGCTCCAATTTCTACGTCACAAGCTTTGGCCAGTCAGCTGCTTACATCAACAAATTTGTCCAGTCATAAGTCCCCGTTAGTGACTTCCATCCACCAACTTATCAGAAAGACTCAATTAAAAGAAATAAATACATAGATCAGGATAGGGCAATGAAATAAGTGGGTGGGTCGAGTCAATTCAAAGATGATTATACTCAAATCGATCCATTTATATGCTATATAAATTTAGTGACCATTACTCGTCTCAACATATATTACTAATTCGCATCCATATATGATCCAACCTATGAAAAATTGTATCCACCTAATTAATCCATGTTAAGCTCTTCAATTTATATGTTACTTGGATAAAATCGTTATTTCAACTATAATATGCTAAAGAATTGGCTTTTAATATTGCATAGAATTTTTAATTTTTGTATTGATTTATAGTGACAAATCACATAAAATTAGTACTTGGTAGTGAATTTATAAAATCACAACAACAAATAACGTTGAGGAATAAAAATTTTAATTAAATGAATTATAAAAATTATATAAGATGATTTATGCTAACCATCGATTGCAATGACAAAAGTAAAGATTATACTAATATGTAAAAATATAAATGCCAAATGAATTCAAGGAAAGATAAACTCCAATAGCTAATGGACGAAACTTGCAAAATTAATAAAAAAAATAATCGTGAAAAAAAATTGTCTTGACATTTTTAAGGGTCAATATCAAGAAAAATCCCAAACTTGTATAACCGTGACAAATTTAACAAAACTAATTTTTTTACCATTAAAAACTTTCAACTGATACACCCGTGATAAATTTGTTCCAAACTAATACATTTGCAACAACCTCCATTAGTTTCTGTCAAATTGGATTAATATCACAAATAATCCCGAAATTGATACACATGTGACAAATAGAGAATAAAGCCATAAATTGTCATACCAATCAACTATCACATGTCATCTAACTCAACAATTTGACGGTAAAATTTAACAAAAATTAACATAAGAAGTTTGGGGGTTTTTTGGTTAAAAAATTAGTTTGGGGTAATTTATCAAGAGCATATCAATTTAAATTGTTTCTTAGTATTAACCTCATTTTTAATAAGGGTAAAGTTAGGGCCATCTTGTGGGCCCATCAAGAATTCACTAAAGTTAAAAAAATTCGAGGAATCTATTATCTTCCCAAAAAGAGTGAAGAGGGAGTTAAGGGGTAGGTTTGGTTTGGGTAGAAGACATTTAACATTCGTATTTTTATGGGTTTTATCATTCTAAACTCATTTATTACCCATTTTTTGAATATAACTTACCCATATAATGACTCAACTCAACAAATATAGGTTAAGAAATGCATCTATGACCCATTTTGATATGTTATTTGGAGACAACATTACAAAATGATTTGGGGATGAAATCACACAAACCCAAAGAGTAGAAAGACTAGTGGTGATTTGATTCACACATCAGAAGAATTCAAGTAAATTTTCTTTTGCAATAAAAGATGTTGCAACATAACACGAAAGCTTATAGAATATTGCAATTTAATCAATGTAAAATCACCGAAAAAATAAACAATGAACAATAAAGACTTCTAGAGATTACCCAATTTTGTATAAATGTCAATACCTACTCCACAAGGAGATTGGGAAGTAGATGATCAATTAATCAATTAGATAATTACAAAATTACAATTGCTCACACTCTGGAGTATTTCGCACTTAAATTAAGCCCAAAGCAACGCACAAGTATTATCAGCTCACTCAGAAAATTCACAGAAAGAAAATCTGATACTCCTCTTTTTGGTCCCATGCTATATTCTGTTGAATTCATATCCCAAATTGGACCCTTTCTACTCAAATTAGGTAATTTGGTCAAAGCAAAGGCATATTCTCAGCAAAAGAAAAGTCTCAAACTCCTCAAGAGAGCCAACCCGTCTTCCGTTGATGAATCTAGCGGTTGGGTTTCGCTTTCAGCACTCGGCCAATCATTTCCCGTCCCTAGAAATGTTAGGACGGACGAAACGCGTGCGAAAGGTCCCGAAGAGGCACGCAGAAAATTCATAGGCTTTTCTAATGTGGATCGATCAACGCTGACTCTCACGTCCCGGTTGACTCGGAGTCAGTCAATACATGCACTTTCTCGGCTCCATCCTTGTTCTATAAAGTACAGCTCCCCCTCCCCCTTTGAACGCATTATTTTATTCTCCCAGTTCCTGTTTCTCGGTCGCCGGGCATCCCCCTCTGTCCTTATTTGCATTACCCCAGAGGAGGGATGAGCACAAGCCTGCACCCACACGCTCAATTTGGAGCCATGTACTCTTCATCAGCTGCTAAAAGCACCGAGGACGACAAATGGAGCGGCTTCCCCTCCGCCGGCCACCGGGGCCTTGGTGGACGTCGACAAGTTGCTCCACTCCGACCACCACTCGCAGAACACGTCCCTGGTGGCCTCGGCTCCGCCCACGTACGAGGAGAGGGACCAAGTCCAGTGGTCCTCTGGGCTCTGCGATTGCCTCTCCGACCGCCGCAACTGTGAGTATCTCGGCCCCCGGAGCTCGAAAGAACTGCGTCAGATGTTCTCCTTTGCTGAGTAACGAACCTGATTGTGTTTCTTGTTTATGTTGCCAAGGTTGCATCACATGCTGCTGTCCCTGCGTGATTTTACATTGAAAGATGGTCGGGTTTTCCAACTAACATGAATTGTCGGAGATCCGATGTGGCACTTTTTTTATTTGTATTTGAATGAGAATGGTACTGTTCTGGTCAAAACCTGATTACAACATACTTAGATATCTACAAAATGTAGTCTACTGCCTCCAACTTTGCTACTCAACTGAAAGCAGGTAAGCTTTCAGAAGATGTATCTTCTCGAGCAAAGGAAGACATGCACGTGTGAATTAATCTCCAGCTCTTTCATTAGTTAAGTTGACAGGGAGTGGCTTGCTTCTCTTTACATTCCCCCATGAGGATTCAGCGGACACCATTCAAATTGTTTATTATATTTAGAGGTGTCAATATGGGTCATAAACCCATATTATGACCCATTTTTAGTTAAATGGGTCAAATATGGATTAAGTGAAAACTAAATATATGTCAAATATGGGTTAAGTGAAAGCTAAATATATGTCAAATATGGGTCAAGTGAAAATTAAATATGGATCAAATATAGGTTGAGTGAGTTATTAAGTAGACCCATTATCTCTCTCCTTTCATCCTCCTCCCCTATGCGTTCTCGACCTTCGTTGTTGATCCCGCCATCATACCGTCGTCACCATCGTCGATCCCGAGCTTGCCGTCACCGGCTAAAGCTCAGCCTGGATTTGAGCAGGCGAGCCGCGACAAAGCTTGGGCTAGCGAGCCCTATGCTTGCTAGCTGGAGCTCGGCATAAATTTGGATAGGCAAGTCGCGAAATCGTCGGCCTTAGCCGAGATGCGGCTCACTCGAATTTGGATAGGTGAGCCCCGAACTCGGTGGCCGCAATAGAGTTCACAGTTTGCCAAATCCAGGCGAGTCCGAGCTTAACCACTGTCAGCAATCTCGGCGAAACCTAAATCGGCCGAGCCTCGAGTTCGTTGACCTTGGTCGAGTTTAGGCTCGCTGGTTTGCATCTTGGCCAATCGCCGTCCAGCGGCACCAGTAGAGGAAAAGGGGAAAGAAGAAGGAAGAAGAAGAAAGAAAAGAGAAAAGAAAGGGAAAAAGAAAGAAATAATAATAATAATAATAAATTCAATTTTTTTAAAATAATTAAAAAATTGATTTTTTTTTAAAAATTATTTTCCTCAAACTATTTCAATTTAGAGGTATCCACATTTTTTTTTATTTACTGTTTTTTATTATTTAATTTACTTTACAAATTTGATATGAAATTTTTATTCAAATAATTTATATATGAAAAGTTTAAAGTGGACTAAATAAGTTGGAGTAGATTTTCTTAAATTAAGTTAAATATTAATATGTGTTAGTAATACTGGTCGGGTATGGGTCGGGTATGAATTGGGTTGGGAATGGGCCATCAAATTTACATTGCATGAAAATTGGTCAAAACGGGTTAAATGGGTCGATGTGGGTGGGACCATTTTCGACCCGACCCACCCATTTGACACCTCTAATTATATATCGATTCTCTGGGATCTGGAAATTCAAGTTCCCGATAGTGAGTTTCCCTTTTCTTCCCCACATTAGACAATAAAATGACTCCCTAATTGATTTCGCGCATTTCCTACCCTGGCTTGTTACTTTAGGATTGGGTAATGTGCTAGGAGTCACTACTGATGCGTAAACCTTCTCGCACAGCATGTGACGGAAGATTTTAGCATTGATGGATGAGTCCTCTAGATTTAAAATAACAATTTGGACACCGAATTCTGTTCAGAAAAATCTGCCATTGCAGTAACAATCATTCACCGGACCACAAATATCCACCTGTCGGACTTCCGTTCCCAGAAATCTAGCAACTCAAGCCACTAATCTTAACAAACGAAGCATGCACAACAAACAAGCCAGACAAACAATGCATCACGGGGATCGGGGCAAGATAATTGACGGCCGCTAACATAGCAAGACTTGCACTAATCTTCATCCCCTTCAACTTTTCCCACATCAATAAAGGCCATCGAACTGGGCGGCAAAGCACGGTGGGGGGTGGGACAAGGGAGAAGATGAGGAAGAGGAAGACGAGGCTGTGACGGTAGAGGAAGTAATCGGACTCGGGGGCGGAGTAGTTCAACCAAAGGGGGCTAGGGCTGTGCGTGAGATAAGATGAGAGTGTGAGAAGATGAGAGTGAGAGAAGAGAGAATGAAAGAAAAATGTTTTTTGTTTCATTTTCCTTGATCGGTTTGTTTTCCTTGGGCTAAATCCTGAAAAATTCAGAAAATATTTGTCTTGAAATTTATTTTTCATGAAATTAACAGAGCCCTAGGCTCATAAAACTTTCCCCACTTCATATGGAACTTGGACATAATTAATTCAAATTTTGACCATATAGGGCATGCGCACATTGGCGGACCAAGGAGGCTTGTCGGAATAAGTTCTAGGTTCCACCTAGTACTTAAACCTGCTCGTCAGAATAAGTTCCCTAATTTTTGGAAACTAAAACATATCCCACATCCCTAAAAACCTAGAACCTACCTTCTTGTCACAGGTTTTGGGATTTACCTAAGTTCCACCTATACTCTCAATTGAATGATTGTAATAAATTATCACCTATAATGATCACCATTTACTACAATTCATTTATCACAACTCCTATTTAAATACACAGATTATAAAATATTAACAAAGTAAAAATCTCAATCATGAATATTCGCCAAAAATGTTAACTCAAACTAATAGTATAAAATTACACACTTATAAGTGGACACCTTAGAGTGCCAAGATTGCGTAAAGATATAGAATAAGAAAAACATAAATAATTGTTCTTGGTTCCAAATTCTTGACTCTATATAGAACCCCCTATTGAAACAGATTTCCCAATTTTTCTAAAATTTACCCTGCACTCACTAATTCGATTCTCAAGTCTTGGTTTGACCCCTAAACCATACTCACCCATAGCCTCAGCCCCTTCTAGGACAAAATATGTGCTATAGTATGTTTTTTAAATCAAATATTTATGTCTTACCTGCTTACCTCAAATTCTCGGTTTGCCATTGCATGCACAAAGTATGTATAAACTACACTTTTGCAACATGTGCATATGATTCCATAATTGCACGACTCGCATAAAAGGATAAGTCGTCGATGGCCACCACTAGCTCACTCCTTCGATCTATCATTGTCGCTCATTCCCGCATTGTGATTCACAACCTCATGTATTACAATTTTCCACCATGACTTGAGCAGGAAGTCTGAGACTTTTACGCAATGTTTTTTGGGCTCTTTGGCATCTCATTTAGATATTTTGTATGTGTTGGGCCAATAGAATGAATGAAAAAACATATCATGTGCATTGGACAATATTAGAGGAAAAAAACCAAAATGCCCTTCCTGCTCTGAAAAATCAACAAGAGACCCGAAATCCATGAAAATGTAAAACATAAGGGACGTTTAATTGGAACATGGCAACTTATGTGAGGTGCAAGTGTGTGATGTGTAGGATGAAAATCTTGGAAGAAAGGATGGAAACTTCTTGGCCAGTTCCGCTTGCGCAGTCAACATTCTATTTTCGCGTAGGCACCACGTCCTCAATGGTCTTTAAAATCACGTCCATTCCATTGTCATTCACGCTTCATCTAAGGGTGCGACTAGCTTTTACCCATTCGTCTGTCTTCGCCCTTTCGTGTTTCCCCGGGTGCCAGCACATCAATCCCCAAAGCGAAGCCGATATCATAAACTCTGCATCATCTCTTCACCACCCACAGCCCACCAGCATGAGCTCAACCAGACCCCGCGATGGGGAAGAACACCTTTGAAGCACTGGCCTCTGCAACTGCTTCGACGACATCAAAAGCTGTAACAGAAATCTGTTTAAATTCCCAGCTTCTTCTTTCCCTCTTTTTCTTCCACTTATCAAGGAATAAATCCATGCAACTCCATTCCATGTTGCTTGCAGGCTGCATCACCTTCTGGTGCCCATACATCACCTTCAGACGGATATCAGAGATTATGGACAAAGGGGCAACGTGTGAGTGCGTAACTTTTGTATATGGGTCTGCAAATATGTCCGAGGATCACTCCATACTATTTTTATTTTGCACTCCGATTATACTTCACGTGCACGGTTATTTTTCGAATAAGTCCTTGGTATAGGTGGAGTTTCGTCTAATGATGAACGTTCCGGACGAACTGTAAAAGTATTGGGTCACAAATCAAGCCTGCGCATGAATTACTCGAGTCACAGTTCGCAAAGCAAGCAGAGCCAGTTAGTTAGAGTTCAACGTGGGATTATCCCGATTTGACAACTTATTCAGAAAATATGGGAGATTAATTTTTCCCTTTATCCGAGTTTGGATTGCAGCTTGCTGCACGAACTGTGCAACCTTCGCGCTTATCTGCCTGACTTCGTGCGCGCGCTTCTATCGACGCACATGCTCTATTCATGCCCCTTACCAAGCCAAAATGAGACGAGAGTTCGGGTTGAAGAAAGATCCGTGCAATGACTGCTTAGTCCACTGAGTCCACTGCTGCTGCATGTACTGCGCACTTTGTCAAGAGTACCGAGAGCTCAAGAACGGCGGATTTATACGTGGAAAAGGGTAAAAACCCATTCTTTCCCAACACCTTCGTGCCGGTTAGCTTTCAAATAGTGTACGTGCTAGTCTTTTTAAGTGTTGATCGAGTACTGACTTAAAATGGTTGGATTGGCGTGTAGGATGGGAAGGAAACGCTAGGCAACATAGAGGAGTAGCAATGCCTCTAGCGGTGCAAGGCGACATGAGGCGTTAGATGTTGAGAAAACTTCTAGTTTTAATGCTAACAAAACTTTCTATTACCTTAAACAAGCAATACTTTTAATACAAACTGTGGAAGAAGACTCATGTGTTGACATATTCAACAAAGTCTATCTATTACAGAAGAAGGCATAAACTGACGCAGAATCTCATTCTATCAGGAATCTAAAACAATCCTCAAGGATCAGAATGAGGACAAGGTCCCCAATGGCTACGAATTTCACTTATTTTACTTATATTGGTTTTGCTAATCAAATCGATTGACAAGATCAATTAACAAGACAATTTCCAAGTAGTGATGGAACACTTATAGAAACCTAGATTCTACTTGTATGGGCAACCAAAATTAAATGGAGTTTAATCTGTCTTCAACGACTAGGAAATGTTTAATTTTGCAAATTAGCCGATGCAAATATGATACATGCTCACAATATAATTCACTGCACATTTCTCAAGCATGAGTTGTAGGAAAGGATGATACGTGGTCACATTTTATTTCCAAAACCTATCTTGGTTTTATGCCTCATTAGGGAATATACCATTCTTATTTTTCTCATAAAGCTTGACATATATACGCCCAATAGCTCGGGGTTTTGTCTCTTTGTAGCTCATGCAATCAATACGCATACGTCGAGACATAATAAATTAGAATAGTCAAGCACACGATAATTTCCAACAATCATATAATTAATCTAATTAGCAATCCAACATACATTTATGATTACTAACACGTGAATAAATCTCACCATTCAATTATAAATAAACCGTACTATGCACAATTAAACCTCAATCAATTATTATTAAAATTAATAATAATAAATCCGAATTTCATAAATAATAATAATTCCGAATTTCAATAAATAATATTAATCCCGAATTCAATCAATAACAACTAATTCCGAATATAATAACTAATAACTAATTCCGAATTTCAATAAATAATATTAATCCCAAATTCAATCAATAACAACTAATTCCAAATTTAATAACTAATAACTACTTCCGAATTTAATAAATAATATGAAGTCCGAAATTAAATAATAATAATAATTCCGAATTTTTATATAATAATTATTTCGAATTCAATAAATAATAATTAAAAAAATTATTTCTTTTTAATAAAATACTCTTGATCTGGATTATCCCATTCATCATTGGTTACTCTAACTAATTACCGTTAATTCTCCATAAATATGTTTAACCACATAAATAACACATAATCGTGATTAACTCTAATCTAATCTCCTCCTAAACGAGTTTAATGGACTAATCGAGGATTTAGAACGTAAACTCACCTGGCGACGAATGCGATGACACCAATGCGACGGTAACGACGAGGCAGATGAGCGGTGCCTCCAGTTTACCAAAACCAAACGTTTCAGAATTGGATGTCGGCCGAAATAGTTTGGACTGAGCTGACCCGCGGGGAAGGGGGACTTTGCAGCGGCTCCGGTTGGCTATGATGGGCTCGGTGACCAAACAGTGGCGGCTAGGAGCAGAGGCCGGCAACTGCAAAAGCGGCAGGACAGAGGAGGAAACGAGTTGGTTCAGGCAGCTATCAAGCTCCGGCAGTGGGTCGACGAAGCAGCGGCGCGGCAACAGCGACTGAGGCGGCGAACGAAGGGGGCGGCAGTGGCAAGGGAAATGTAGCAGTAGCAACAGTAGTCAGCCGAGCAGCAACCAAAGAAGAATAAGAAGAAAAGGAGGAGAGAGGGCTGCATGCAGTACATGCATGGGAAGGGAAGCGGCTGAAGGGGGGGGGGGGAGGAAAATCCCCAAGCCTCTCCCATTTCCCTCTTAGATTCAAACAAAGATTGTCTCTCGGTCCAAAACGGACTAGGGGCAATTTCGTCCACACACGGTTCTTAGAACCGAAAATTACCGAAACACCCTTGGCTCGATAATACGCAATGGGAAATGTCAGGTTCAATCCTTCAACCCGAATATCCTTATTTTGACGTTCCTGAATGGACCGAAATTTTTGGAAATTAATGAGGTTGAAGTCCAATAATTAGTCCCAACGTCCGAAAAATCCCGACAACCGAATTTGGATAGAAATCATGACTAAGTCAATCAATTGCAAATCCAGTGTGTCTCAGACTAACAGGTGGCTTTTTTTTAAGAATCGCGTGTTCGCGAAATCTTTAGTAGCCTCTACCATTTGGTTAGTATTTCGTGAGTGATCAATTCAAAGCAAGACCAACTAGCAGTGCATTAATGACTACGTATTCATAAAATCCACAATAGGTCGGAAAATCCAGGACATCACGACTTGGATCTAAGTTCAGCATCCATTAAGTACAAGTTTTATCTTTGTAGCATTTTTCTCAATCCCATTCAATGAATCTAGGTCTCACTTCTTAGTAGCCATAAAGATCTATCTCTAAAGAATAACGAATTGCAACATGCCAACTTTATCTTTTGCCATGAGGTTTCTGCCTTTCCGTGTACAAAAATTATATTTTCTTCCGCAAGGGTGAATTTTTGAAATAATATATATCTTTTTTTTTTTTTTACCTCGTTTTCACTTAGGATTGTGTTTTGCGTTGGAGGAAATTTTCCTGTTACGGGACCCTAATTTGATGACTAGAAACATGCATATCGCAAATGATTTCCATGAAATGATTTTCAAACTTCACGTGCTTGGTTGAACCAACTTGGGTTGCTGTTCATTGTCATCCTATGTGCGCCACTTATCTTGACGTGAAAAGTTCTACATAAACCCACTATTCTGAAAGTGAGATGAGAAAAGTTCCTCAACTTAAAATGAAGTAAATCAGTATCCTTTCACCCCTAAGTTGTCTTGAGCTCGCTCAATCACCTAACTCAATGCATTGACGGACGACATATTCAAATTGCTAATGAACATCCAATCACTATGTGAAATGTAGGTCAAAATAATAGATTAAGCTAAGCCCATTACGAGGGTTCTTTCGAGCCTTATCTTGGACTTAGCTACATCTGAGGCATGTTTTGCTAAGCGTTAGCTCAACTTGGGTTAGCGTCCATTAAGTACAAGAATGTCGCCCATTTTCTCAATCCCATCAGACGAATCAGCTCTCACTCCTTTGCAGCCTTAAGATCTCCATCTGAAAAATAACAAATTGCAACCTGCAATCTTTCACAGAAAGTTGGATTTGGTTATGTTTCAATGTTCAATATTAGCGTTTTCTCATACCCCTTTGGCCGGTTCATATTATTAGAAATTACAATGCTTTGTTCATCCGTCACGGCTCTATGACCGGTTGGTTTACACGTTTAAAGGCGACTCGTGTATGACTTTAACATGCACAAAACTCAACAGCTAAAACTCCCCCACCCCCTTCCTCCCTCCCCCTCCACCTCCCGAGCCATCACTGCCTCAGAACTGAGGTTGATCGGTGAGTGTTGGCCACGGGCGACCTCTGATTGGCTTCGACTTGAGATTGCGCACACACGAGTGGGGAACTAGGATTCTTCATTCGCTTTCTTTATTGGGTTGGTAAGTTTATTCTGATGTTCATTGATTGATTGGTAGTTTTTTTTTTCTGCTACGAATTACAATTCGGCTATTTGTACTACTACCCATAGTTAACAAGGGTTTACAACAAAACCAAACACATTTATACAACTCCTAAAATCCAGCAACTTGTATTTACAAGCAATTACTAAGCAAACACATTACTTTGATAGCCGTTACTTCTCGATCATTGATAATTACTTCTGTAGCTTGTAGCTCCAGTTCCTACCGATTACAATGACCTATATTTTCGACCTTTATAGTTAGTGGCCTCCTGTGATCTACGGCTCTAAATAATAGGATCCTATCAATCTTACTTCTGCAAGGCCATATAGTTTACCTAAGCAAATTGCGTTTGTAATAATCGAACTCTTTACTTGGGCAGTTACCTAGTATCTAGGTTGTCGTGATCAGTTTTAGTCGTGGCCTTCTTGTTGATCAAATTAAACTTCATTCATTGACACTCATGTCTCAAAACTTAGTAATTTCCTTTTGCTTTTACTGCCGGCAAGTGTTTAGCGATTTCTATATTTGCCGACTAAAAGCTCCCAATACTTAGTGAATTGTACTTTTGCCACATCTTTGGCCTCTCCTAGTCCGAGATTGATAGCCGGGAATTTGGGCATTTTAATGTGTCAACAACTTCACAAAATAATTAGTAAAGGATATTTAACTTTTAAATGGATTAGTAACTAACTTAATAATCTTCGCATAATAGCTCTTCTTCTTTTTTCCCTACATCATTAGTTTTTTACTTACTAGGATAATTGAGACCTTGGCATTCTCTCTTAAAGAACCTCTCATATTAAGCCAATAGTGTGTAAGTTTTCAATTGGTAGTTAAAGCTACAAAAAATACAGGTAAGACCTAATAGCAAAGTTCCATCGTTCTATCTGCGCCAAAGCATTATTTCACAAGTTTGGAAAACAATACTCATCATTTCTCGTATTTCACAATTTAAATGCATCATTTTTCTAAAATATAACTCTTAAATTCAGAAGGATTTTTTGCTAAAAATTCGTAGCAATACTTCCTTAATTTTTGAAATGAAAAGATGTTAAATAATTTTGATGGGGCCAAGATTTATGGATGAACATGTTTTTTTGAAAATAGGGGCCAAAACATAATTTGGGGAAATTGGGAAGGCCGGAGCCCCATCCAGCTCCACTCTAAATCCACCCAAGTTCATCGATACATGCAAGTAACTTATGGAAATAGAACACTAGAAGAAATTTGCCCGTCAATTCATAGGCTTAAGATTTCAGAAATCGAAGTTTAATGACGAAGGATCGTCTCAAGAAGATTAAGGCTTATCTGGCAATCAATGCGAAATTATTTAAAGCTCAGTTAAGCGTATCTCTGTTGGCTGAACTGTCTGAATTACTTTCATATGTTGTTTGAGAGACTTTTCATACTTCAATATGGTCAAATATTATAATAGTTGGAAAAGCCTACATGTCTAGTCTCTAATGAATCAAGTTTCAAGCAATTTGGAGATTTTAGATAAAAAATTTCCAAAATTCTAAATGCTACTCAGGAAATACGAGAATGATTTTTCTTTAGTTTATTTGTTGAGTCATGTGCATTGCATTTAGTTTCTAGATCCTTTGAGTCCAGAGTCAATGTTATTATTCATGTTTTGCCCATGGTTGTTGGTCTTTATCTTGCAAATCAAAATGTTGGTGTTTTGGTATTTGCCAAACCTAGAGGGTCATTCCAATTTGTGTCTATATAAACCCCTCTCACATTATCTCAAGGAAAAATGATAGTTTCAATGAATTTTTAGAAATTGAACTCTTGGATTTGAGTTTCATTGCAACTTAATACTTCTTTGGTGGATTCCATTTAGTGGTGAGTTACATACTCACGCATGGTATTTTAAGGTGGATTTCTTAGGTAGCAAATGCTTATCATGTGATGTACCATGCATGGTGAAGTGATTTCCTTAAAATAATACTAGTTACAAGGATCGCAGTGGAATTTACCGAGCAATAATGCTGAAGGGGGCACAATTACATGAGAGTGAGAATCATTGCCATGATCTACATCCCAAAAAAGCCCTCGGAGCAGTGAAATGCAAGTGCAACACCCTAGCCAATGTTGGGTAGCGAAGGAACAGAGCCGTGAATCCACTCGGATCCACATATGCAAGATTTAATTGTTTCGGCCATACAATACTTATAAAATCCTAGACTTTTCTTGACGTACTGTGACTGACTAGAGGTGCCATGCCAAGCAGAGGTGATCAATGAGTCAAGCAAGACGAGTTCGGGGAAGCTTCTAGCATAATACCTGTGCCCAAGCTAACCCAAGCTAACGAACCAAGCCAGCATCGTGTGGGGCAAGAGTTCAAATTTCATGAAAAATCTCACCAATCTCAAGGATATGGTAAAACGCAAGTTCAAGTCCAGATGGGTGGTCTAAATGACATGAACGTCTGATTTGGTTTTGGAAATTTGAGGATCTGAGCTTGTGTTGTGCGCTTAATTTTCACCCAAAGTTTCGTTCCTCGATCGCTATAAACCGACCTCCACTAGATCTATATTGTATGCATCTCTTTTACTTAAAATAATATGAATATAGTAATATAAGAATATGGTAAATTTGTATTGCTTGTTTCAAACGGTTTTTTTTTCCACGTAGTAGAAAGCAAATTCCAGGCCACAAAAGATACCAAAATCATTATACCACATGCAATTTATTTTCTCCTTCTTTTTGTGAACACAACTTACTGAACTTTAGACACACAAAGCACCACTTATATTATATATTCAAATTGGAGTACAACACCATCATGCACTGTTGAAAGCTTAACACACTTATAGTGGGCAGCTAAACATCCACCCTTTCATGCTTCCAAAGCATGTTATTGAGTACTTGAACCACACGTAGAACATCGTCCCTAAAATTTATTGATTTAACATTTCAAGCATATTTTTTTCATTCCTCGTTAGTTCCGGCTTCGTCTGCCGCCTCGAGCATTTTAATGAGGAATTTCATATAGTCGTGGGGAGCCGGAATTCTGGCGTGTTTCTTCATGTAAACCAGCGTCACTGTCGCCAAGCAGCCATGCTTATGGACAAAGAACTGGTGGACCACCTTCAGGATTTTGTAACGCTGTTGCGGCACAATGCCTTTCTGCAGAGTCCACGTGATGGACATAGCCTGGTCGTTGATGTCCTCCACTATGTCGTCCCAGGTTCCGCATTGATCTGCGATACGTTTTTTTTTCCCTTTTACTTTGAGAGATTCTAAAATAAAACCGGAAAGTTTTGTGGCTCATGAATCTTGTCTGTCGGTTTTAGTCTCATGGCTGTCCGGGAGATTTTTCTTGAAACCATTTCTCATAAATTTGTTCGGAAAGCGCACTTATCTTCTAAAACACTATATAAATTTGTAATAGACATGGCTACTGCTATTTCCACACTCCTTTTGAGGGAGAATTACCAATAAAAGCCATAGACTTATTGCAATTGAGTCAATTTAATTATAAACTTTTTTTTGTCAATTCAATCTTAAACCTTTTGCAATTGTGCCAATTTAGTTTATTTGACCAATTTTAGCCGGTTGACATTGACGTGATAATTTTTTAATAATATTTTATTTTTTCTAATTTTTTATTAATTTTTTCCCTTTTTTTTTTCTCTCCTTCCTTTTTGGCTTCTTTTCCTACAGTAGCTGACGATTGTTATAGCCCTTGTTCAGCCTTGTCCACCCTCACCGGTGCCCGGCAAGGGCTTTGTGGCCCTTGCCCAATTGGGAAAGAAGCCAAAGGAGGAAGAAGAGAAAAAAAAAAAAAAGAGAAATTTTTTTTTAAAAATTGAAAAAAATAAAATATTATTAAAAATTGTTATGTTAGTGTTGTCTAGACGACTGGTCAAAATTGGCTGGATGTACTAAATTAGCATAATTGCAAGTGGTTTATGACTAAATTTGTCAAAAAAAAAAGTTTATGATTGAGTTAATACAATTGCAATAGGTTTTAAATTTTTTTTTGTAATGCCCCACCCCAGCCTAAAGTGGGCCATGCTAAGTTAACCACCAAATTAGCCTTCAACTATATTAAGTATTTGTTAATGTTTCCTTACACCCTCTTTAGGCAATCTAGTGATCCATGGGTTACGACTTTCCTATCTCGGTTTTGTTGACAAATTTTCAATTTTGTTCTTTTCAGTTGGAAACTTATTTTGGGATTATAATTCATTTGCTCATTTCAATCTGTAAGCACAAAGCTAGAAAAGATAAAGAAATGATAACGTAAAAAAAAGATCTAAAACTCTTTTTTTGATTGACATTGCATCATATGTTGGCCCCTAGTTGTTGAACTCATAACGATGAATTAGCAATGACAATCCCATCATTTTTCAATCAGACCATCAATCACAAAACAAAATAATTGGGAGAAAATTATTGACTTTTCTGATTAATAATATGGCGAGATGACTAATTAATTAAGAAACGAAGGAAATATAGATACGAGGAATTCAGGAATTAAAATTTGCTAGATCAAGTGACAAATTTTTGGACTTACCATCAACAAAAGTCCAGCGCCTTTCTGAGCCCTTTTGGGCCCATTTACCTTTGAGCAATTCTACGCTCTGAATGTCAGCAGGCATGAGATCTGGGAAGCAGTAGGGTTGACTCCGGTAGATTTCAAATAAATCCTTAGCTGATGAACGCAAGGCCTTTGTCTGCGTCAGTATACCAACCAAGAATTTGTCAGCCGGCGTCAGTGTACCGCCCAATAATTTCTCAGCCTGCGCCATCTCCTTCGCACATTGCGCCGTCTCCATATTCTGCATTTTTGCTCTTGGAAATGAAATAAGGTTGAGGAAACTGTGCAGAGAGTGGAGAGAGCGTGTGTTGTAGCTAGACTCTGCAAATGAGCGGTTAGCGCCGAAGCAAATTTATAGAAATGCTTAGGTCTTTTGGTGAGCCAATTTTACTTTTCCCGAATAGCTTGTGCCCGAAGTATCGTACGATAGATCACATCATGAGTGACGATGTACATGACATCATGTGGATGGTAGTGTGTGAAAATTAAATGATTGGACCAGACCCACCTAATTTATTGTGGACGGCTGTGACTAAAGATAACGGTTATGAGCCAGCGACTTCAATCACTAAATATGCGCATTTACAATGAGAGTTGTATTTACACGAACAAGTCATTCCAACCCCCCTCCCCCCTTTTCATGTGTTTTTTGCACTAATAATTGAAGAGGGAAGTGTGTTCGTATGAGGCACCTTTGTATTGAGGGAAGTTTGAAAGTGCGACTGAGCTATAATTGAAGTCATTTATGGTTGACCTAAAACTTAGATGAAAAAACAAGAAAAGAGGGATTGTTGCACAATCGCATTAACAGTTTTACTTATAGGAGAAAGTCATTCTCTCTCTCTCTCTCTCTCTCTCTCTCTCTCTCTCTCTCTCTCTCTCTCTCTCTCTCTCTCTCTCTCTCTCTGCCTTGGCATACGAATAATTGAAGATGGATATGTGTTTAGATAGGCAACTGTGTGGTAAGATGCAGGTTCGATCTTTAGGCATAGGATTCCTTATGATACAAAGTTGAAAGTGATGGACATCGCTGTGTCATCGATGGTCTCCACAATGTCCTTCCAGCTTCTGCAATTATCTGAATTATGTGTTTTTTCTTTTTGGAAATCAATCTTGGTAGCCACTATTTGTTCCTTGTTGAGATTCTAAGATAAAACTAGAGTTAGACCAAAAATTTAAAACTAGAGAGTTTCATGGCTCATGATCGATGTTAAGAGGACGATTGACTAGAAGTGCCTATTCATGATTGTTCAAGCTTTGCGTACTTGTTCTCGTTTTCATCAATGGTTGGAGGTTAATATAAAATTCTACACATTTTCGCATTTGATCTCGATTATCAGGATCATGGCTTTTTCGTATATTTTTTTAACAAGATTGGGATACATGAGCATGAAATATCCCAAATTAGAAAATACACCATCGCTCAAAGCGAGTTATGACAATTTGTTGTAGCAACAAAATGTGCACCGTCGCCATCACCATCCCCATCATATCACTTTTTCCAAGCATTATCTTCTACTTATTTGGAGGATATACCTAGGTCCACAAAAAAGGAAGCTTTTGGTAAGGATAGGAGGAATAATCTATGGAGAAAATTGTCCTATTGCAATAATAGATGGAATCAAATTCGCGGCCATGTGGTCACCGATGAAAAATAGAGACGAGGACTGAGGTGCTTTAGTCATGGTTCAATTAACTAAAGTTTTATACTTCCAGGGAAGCTGTAGAATAAGATGATATATGTTGCTAACGAGGTGCTTTGGTCATGAACAAACGATGAATAAGATGAGTGTTTTGTCTGTCGCAAATTAGTGAGTGCATCTCTCCGTTTTTTTACCTAGGTACTTGTTTGATGATTAAGTGAGTCACAATATCCCGATATGTTTGATCTATGATCATGTCGTAAACATAATTTGCCTGAACATCGATTAACAAGTTAGACCTTATATATTTTTACGTATAAAATGCATCCATAGATCACCATATATTAACAAGTATAGACCCTCGCTTCATCCTTTATATCTTCCTTTCACTTTTCTTTTCATGCTGCAGAATCTATATATCCATGCCTTTAGTGACCGTGGTAAACAAATCCATCTAGTTATCGGCGCCAGAACACCGGAGTCGGCTTCTCATACTTCATCATCGCTGTTACCAAAGAGGACTCCATATGGAACTTGAACAATATTGGAGGAAAAAAACCAGAATGTCCTTCCTGCTTTGAAAAATCAACAAGAGACGAGAAATCCATAAAAATGAAAAACAGAAAGGATGTTTGATTAAAATATGGTAACTTTTTTAGTTTGGAAGTTCTGTAGATAACTTTTCCTATTGGGCAACTTATGTGAGGTGCAAGTGTGTGATGTATATCTTCTTGCTTCGAAGAAAGGATGAGAACTTCTTGGCTAGTTCCGCTGGCGCGGTCAACAGTCTATTTTCGTGTAGGCACCACGTCCTCAATGGTCTTTCAAATCACGTCCGTCCCATTGTCAATCCACTTCATCTAAGAGTGTGACTAGCTTTTATTCATTCGTCTGTCTTCAATCCCCAAAGCGAAGCGGATATCAGAAACTCTGCATCATCTCTTCACCACCCACAGCCCACCAGCATGAGCTCAACCAGACCCCGCGATGGGGAAGAACACCCTTGGAGCACTGGCCTCTGTGGCTGCTTCGACAACATCAAAAGCTGTAACAGAAATCTGTTTAAATCCCCAGCTTCTTCTTTCCCTCTTTTTCTTCCACGTATCAAGGAAGAAATCCATGCAACTCCATTCCATGTTGCTTGCAGGCTGTAAACCTTCTGGTGCCCATGCATCACCTTCAGACGGATATCAGAAATTATGGACAAAGGGGAAACGTGTATGTAACTTCTGTATATGGGTCCGCAAATTTGTCTGAGGATCACTCCATACTATTGTTATATTGCACTCTGATTATATTTCACGTACATGGTTATTTTTCAAATAAGTCCTTGGTATAGGTGGAGTTTCGTCTTGTTGAAAATTTGACGCCGAATATTGATCGAGCGAATCGGATAAAATTAGTCGGAAGGAAGGAAAGGAAATCGGACACCGAATTTACGTGGTTCAGTCCGAATATTGGAACCTACGTCCACGGGGAAAGCAGCACGGAATTCCACTATAGAACCAAGCAATACAATGAAAATTACACTCACTCGAGTATTCAAACACTCACTCAGTGTTTTCCAGCCCCCAATTACACCTAATAATTCATACAGTATTTAACCCCTCACAATTCCCAGTGAAATTCTCACTCAAGAAATTAAACAAATTTTACTAACAATAATTTAACTGGCTAAAACATCAAGGTGTAATTATAACGAGAAAATTTCCTTTCTGCCGAGAGCTCCCACGCGTTCAGTCTCGCCCTCTTCTTGCGCTCTCTTTTTTTGGAGCTCTCTCCACACGGCCTCCTCTCTTCGGCCTCGGACGTCCTCCTTCAATTTCCATGAAGCACTCATACATGCACATGGTCATGTGTATGCATTTAATGAGGTGGAGAACAATCGCACGTCCATGGACTATTTCGCCTCTTCTTTGACTTTTTCTCCTCTGTAATTAGAAGACAACTCAAAAGCTGGAGCTCCTATTTGCATTAAATGAAGGCAGGAATTTTGGACTTTCCCTTTTGCAGCTGCACGCCTCCTTCTAACTGCACTTGAGAGTCAAACACGCATGTTCTTTCTTTTCTACTGCTTCCCTTGTCTTCATTCTTCCTTCTCCGTTTTGCATGCAGAGCATTTAATGCAAAATCACGGATAATCACAACAATTCAATTTGGATTTTATTTTTTTCAAGACAAACCCACATGATTTTATTTGGCATCAACATGCATGCAGAAGGCATTAGGATCACATACAATTAATTTTTGATCCACATATGATCGAGTTCACATATTCTTGTCAGTTTGATTTTATTCAATGAGCTCAAATTTGAGACATAATTTTAACACGTCTAATGATGAATGTTCCATATGAACTGTAATACTAATGGGTCACAAATCAAGCCAGCGCATGAATTACTAGAGTCACAGTTCACAAAGAAAGTAGAGCCAGTTAGAGTTCAACGTTGGACATGTGATGTCAACTTTTTATGAACATATCCCGATTTGACAATTCATTCAGAAAATATGGGAGATTACTTTTTCCCTTTAAGAAAGGCTAATTGATTACCAAAGAACAGACATAGGCTAGTTATATATTTCTCACTTACTTATCCGAGCTTGGATTGCAACTTGCTGCACGAACTGCGCAATCTTCACACTGATCTGCTCGCTGACTTTGTGCGCATGCTCCTATCCACACACATGCCTCTATTCATGCCCCTACTGAACCAAACTGAGATGAGACTTCGGGTTGAAGGAAAATCCGCGCAATGACTGCTTAGTCCACGGCTGCTGCGTGTACTGCGCACTTTGTCGAGAGTACTGAGAGCTCAAGAGCCGTGGATTCTACGTGGAGAAGGGTAAAAACCATTCCTTTCCAACATTCTCAAGCCGGCTAGCTTCCGAATAGTGTACATACTAGTCTTTTTTTAAGTGTTGATTAAGTACTGACTTAGGATGGTTGGATGGGGAGGAAACGCCAGGCAACATAGAGAAGTGGCAATGGCTCCAAAGGTTGGAGAAGAAATGAAGTGCTGGAGTCCTGTGCTGATTAATGGCAACATCTTATTTCGACCAAGAACATAATTCTCTTTCCTCTACATGAATAACATATGTCATGTATTATTCTTATTCTGTGTTATCAATAAAGCCGGAGCTCAGCTCCTAATTGTATTGTTGATTTCATCTGGTAGGCGCAGTCCATGCTAACGGTATGATTAAGACCTTTCGGGTGAGTATTGAGTTGCCAACTTATAAATCTTTTGATAGCATTGTTCAATATGTGATTCCTTCAGTTGGTTCCGTCTTTGTGTCCAGGAATTTTAGTGGACTTGTCGTTGTCACTCTCCTCATGAAACATAAATCGTACCACAACTACATAACATTTAGGATTGATTTTTCATTCATTTATCGCAACTTCTTACCCAGCCTCGAACCTTCTACACCCACAAATGACTCCTTGCTCCCATCCGTTGATTGGATCGAGTGCAAATGGTTCAAGCCTTCAAAAGAATTATCAATCGAGACATCTGGGAGTTAAAGGTGAATGGAAGTCGACTTTTAAATCATAAGATTTTCCCCACTTCATTTGGAACTTGGACGTAATAATTTTGAATTTAGATACATATAGGTCATGCGCACATTGGCGGACCTAAGAGGCTCGTGGTAGCCTCCGCTCCTCCTAGGACGAAACATTTTCTATAAATATTATTTTAATAAAAAATTCGTATCATACCTCCTTACTTCAAATTCTCAGTTTGCCATTGGACACACAAAGTAGGGTTGATTGGTTTCCGGATGAGCTAGTTCCCGCCTTGAAAAAGAGAACCACACACAAATGGCTTGTTTCATAAATTGAGAATCGGGAATTGCTCACCAATTCTTGGACCCACCTAAGAACTGGACCATCAGTCTATTGTAATTCTTGAATGAGTCCATGAAACCAGCCATATGATACCCACGACAACCCTGATCAAATCTGGCTACTCACTTTCAAGAATCTTACTAACTGAGATTTTCAAGGCAGCAACAAGGAAACAAGGCACACAAGCAGTATGATCACCACTTCATTTGACTCGTGTATATAATAAGATTGCTCCTCCGCCGATCCGTGTCCTGAGCGGCGAGCAAGGCTGAGTGCACCAAGAGAAGTTGTGAGCTTTGAGAGAAAGCCAAAGGAACCATTAGGGTTTTAAACAAAAAATTTATATATATATATATATATATATATATATATATCTCCAAAACTAGAAATCGGATTGATATTCACCTGTTCTAATTTATTCTTTTGACACACCTCTATCACAAATGTGTAAACTATATTTTTGCAGCACAGATATTTACGATACTATAATTTCACGATACGTCTTATGCCCAACTTACCCTTTTATGCATGCTGGCATAAAAAGGATAAGTTGGTCTACGGCCACCACTAGCTCCCTCCTTCGTTCGGTCACGCTCGCATCACAAGTCACGATCCCAATGCATTAGAAATTTCCCCTATGACCAGAGTACACGTTTCCAGACTTTTGCTGCATGGTTTCTCGGGCTCTTCGGCAGCTCATTCAGATATATTGTTATGTGTTGGGTGTTGGGCCAATAGAATGAGCGACAAGACATACCGTGCCCATCGGGCAATATCGGTGGACGTCCTTTCTGCTCTGAAAAATCAATTCCCAGTTTCGAAAGTCGAGAAAACGCAGAACACGATGGAGGGTTGATTGATTAAAGGGAAAAGAACACTGAAAACCTCAAACTATGCTTATGGGACAATTTTATTTTAAACTTTTTTTTATTATAAAAAATCTTAAATTATGTCACTTTTTACCCTAAATTTTTTTTTTTTGCTATCAAAAACTCCAAATTATACCACTTAGGACAATTTTACCCTGAAGTTTTTTATATGTCATGAAAAATCATGAACTATGTCACTTGAGACATATTTACCCTAGACTTTTTAACTGAATGACATTTTTATCTTTTCACGATTTTTTTTTTCCTCTTCCTCTTCATGGCAAGGGAAGCCGGCGAGGGTCCTCGCCGGCGGCGCCATCCGGCCAGGGGGCACTCCCTGGCGCGGGGCGAGGGCGGCTCTCCCCGACGTTGGGGGAGAGACGCCCTCACCGGATCGCACGGTGGCAGCCCTTGCCCGGCTCAGGCAGGGCGAGGGTCGCCCCTGCCGAATCGAGGAGGGCCGCCCTTGCCCTTGGCAGATTTGGCGACAACGGCCCTCCTCGGCGTCGGGCGAGGGTTTCCCCCGCCTGATTCGGCGAAGGCGAACCTCAGGCGAGGGCCTCGCCAGATTAGGGAGGACCGCCCTCGCCCCCCTTGGATCTGGCGAGGGCCCCCCTCGCCAACTTCCTCTGCCATGGCCGAAAAAAAGATTAAAAGATTAAAGAAAAAGTAAAAATACGAAAATGCCCTTCAGTTAAAAAGTCTAGGGTAAATGTGTTTTAAGTAGCATAGTTCAGGATTTTTCATGACATATAAAAAAGTTCAGGATAAAATTGTCCCAAGTGGCATAGTTTAGGTTTTTGGTGGCACAAAAAAAAGTTTAGGGTAAAATTGTCCTAAGTAGTATAGTTTAGGGTTTTTTATGACCCAAAAAAAAGTTCAAGGTAAAATTGTCTCGAGGGGCATAGTTTGGGATTTTTGGTGTACTTTTCCCTTAATTAAAACATCGTAGAGTTCTAAGTTCGGAAGTCTTGTCGATGACTTCTTTCTATTTGGCGAATTATGTATCGAGCGACTGCGTGATGTATCACCAAATACAAGAGCGACATACGTATTGTACAAAGGACAAAAATTCGAGGGAAAAGCCAAAAAAATTCGCACAATACGCCAAAAATTTGTGAAAATGTCTAAATAGAAAACTGCTTGAGGCATATAAGTAACAACAGTCGAGGAGGTCGATTTATGACTTCCCGATTGGCTAGCATCTCGGTAAAATAGAAGTAACATGCTCACTGAAACTTGGGTCTTCAAGTCCTAGGTATATGAAGTAGACGTACCTCGCCTCAATTCGCAATCATAGGGGATCGCGGGTTGCTGTGATTACATCAGAGAGAGTCACTAGAGATGGTCGGCCATTCATGCCTTATAAAAAAAATAATCATGCACTAATGATGGGAAGTTTCAATGCGCCTCTGGATTTGATTTTGAATTGACATTATGCCCCCTGAAATTCACTAGGAAAGAAAATGACCATGTGCATTGCCTTGAAAAAGAATACAAAAGTGAGCGTAACATAAGAAAACAACATTAACCTCCACAAAAAGTTGACCTTTTGATCTTAAATTGAGGGATTCCCACGCCAGTATTAGCGAATGAAAAGAATAAAAAAAAAGACAATGAGGTCAAATTTTAAATGTACTACGCATTCAAACGAACGTGTTAAATTGATGTACATTCAATTCGTATCTATCTTCAGAGTTAACAAATTCATCGCATGGAAATAAAAGTTTGTAGAAATTCGAATAAAAAAAATTTCAGAATACTAGAGATGTAAACAAAGCTTCTTTTGACAATACTCATAAGTCACAAATTACAAAATCCTAATTAAATAGAATAAGTACTACAATAAAAGGCGCATAACCTATGAAGAAATTATGGAGAATGATATAAATAATCTCTCAACTTTGACTTAATATGTAATATGATTCATATATTTCAATTTATTTAATGCGGTTCTTGAAATTTTGAATTATTTAATATAGTTTTTAAAATTTTGGTATAAATTATTAAAAATTCATAAATCACGTTGTAAATTAAGATATAACGTTGGTATCATTTTTTATAAATTAAATGTTCAGAGAGCCAAAGTTGATTTATGTCATTTTGGCAAAAAGTTAAGTGTGAGCATGACGTCGTTTCGCGTCGCTTTCCCTATGATGCGTGCTTGGCGGAGTAACGGTCCACGTTCACTGGTGTCACGCCAACAGACAACACGTGGAGGACTAAGCTTGGAAGAAAAGGACAAAAACCACGAACTTCCTTGGCCAGTTCTGCTTGCGGGGTCAACAGTCTTACGGTTGACCGCGGACTCCCTGAAGCCCGTCGCCAGCAGCGGTCCCCTACGCCCGACGGACACGACAACGGTGGACCTTCCCGATGGTTACCCTACCGTCGAAAGGAGTTCGAGGACAATTACTCCACGTCATTTCGCTAAGCTTTAGTTTCTCTTTTTGCTTTGCCCGGAGCTTATCCTGGGAATCTTACTTTTACCTTTGCTGAAACTTTCTTGTCTTTCGCTCTCTGGTGTAGGGGGATGCGTCTGTACGCGTATCAACGCTACAGTATCTTCAAGACTTCAGTTCTGCTGCATTAGCTCTCGGGTAGTCGATGCCGAGACATCCATGTTCATCCGTCGAGTTCATTAACTTGTCCAGGCAATCTCACGTTTGCACCCGCGATGCTCATTGATCGCCTCAACTGAACGCCCACATCGCTGCGAATCATTTCATGGCCAAAGCTTACACGTAAAGATGTAATGAACAAGGTTTTAAAGAAGAGAATGTAGAGTTAAACAATATAGTTTGGCCAGATAACATCTTCCTCCTCGATCGGGTTCTGGTCGAAGCCGACTGGAACTTCACCAGGCGTCCACAGTGACGACTCGAATGGTTGAGCTCTTGTTTCCATGATTCGTGATCGTGGGTGTGCAGATGATGAGCGAATGCTCATCCATAGGATCGATTCTTTCTATTCTCGGTCAATGTTTTATGTTCTAATCTGAGCTGGAATTTCCCCATTGAGCATTGATCGTTGGAGCTCCAATTTCTACGTCACAAGCTTTGGCCAGTCAGCAGCTTACATCAACAAATTTGTCCAGTCATAAGTCCACGTTAGTGACTTCCATCCACCAATTTATCAGAAAGACCCAATTAAAGAAATAAATACATAGATCAAGATAGGGCAATCAAATGAGTGGGTGGGTCGAGTTGGTTCAAAGATGATTTTACTCAAATTGATCCATTTATATGCTGTATAAATTTAGTGACCATTACTTGTCTCGACCTATATTACTAATTCGCATCCATATATGATCCAACCTATGAAAAATTGTATCCACCTAATTAATCCACATTAAGCTCTTCAGTTTATATGTTACTTGGATAAAATCGTTATTTCGACTATAATATGCTAAAGAATTGGCTTTTAATATTGCATAGAATTTTTAATTTTTGTATTGATTTATAGTGACAAATCACAAAAAATTAGTACTTGGTAGCGAATTTATAAAATCACAACAACAAATAACGTTGAGGAGTAAAAATTTTAATTAAATGAATTATAAAAATTATATAAGATGATTTATGCTAACCATCGATTGCAATGACAAAAGTAAAGATTATGCTAATATGTACAAATATAAATGCCAAATGAATTCAAGGAAAGATAAACTCCAATAGCTAATGGACGAAACTTGCAAAATTAATAAATAAAAAAATAATCGTCAAAAAAATTTAACAAAACTTTTTAAGGGTCAATATCAAGAAAAATCCCAAACTTGTATAACCGTGACAAATTTAACGAAACTAATTTTTTTACCATTAAAAACTTTCAACTAATACACCCGTGATAAATTTGTTCCAAACTAATACATTTGCAACAACCTCCATTAATTTCTATCAAATTTGATTAATATCACAAAATAATCCCGAAATTGGTACACATGTGACAAATAGAAAATAAAACCATAAATTGTTATACCAATCAACTACCACATGTCATCTAACTCAATAATTTGATGGTAAAATTTAACAAAAACTAACATAAAGTAAATTTATCATAGGTGTATAAGTTTGGGATTTTTTATGGTTAAAAAATTAGTTGGGGTAAATTTATAATAAGGGTAAAGTTAGGGCCATCTTGTGGGCCCATCAAGAATTCACTAAAGTTAAAAAATTCGAGGAATCTATTATCTTCCCAAAAAGAGTGAAGAGGGAGTTAAGGGGTAGGTTTGGTTTGGGTAAAAGACATTTAACATTCATATTTTTATGGGTGTTATCACTCTAAACTCATTTATTACCCATTTTCTGAATATAACTTACCCATATAATGACTTAATTCAACAAATATAGGTTAAGATATGCATCTATGACCCATTTTGATAGGTTATTTGGAGACAACATTACAAATGGTTTCGGGATGAAATCACACAAACCTAAAGAGTAGAAAGACCAGTGGTGATTTGATTCACACATCGGAAGAATTCGAGTAAATTTGCTTGCAATCATAGATGTTGCAATATAACACAGAAGCTAATAGGATATTGCAATTTAATCAATGTAAAATCAACGGAAAAATAAACAATGAACAATAAAGACTTCTAGAGATTTACCCGATTTTGTATAAATGTCAATAGCTACTCCACAGGGACATTGGAAAGTAGATGATCAACTAATCAATCAGAGAATTACAAAATTATAGTTGCTCACACTCTCGAGTATTTCCCGCACTTAGATTAAACCCAAAGCAACGCACAAGTATTATTGGCTCACTCAAAAACTCACGGAAAGAAAATATGATACTCCTCTTTTTTGTCCCATGCTATATTATGTTTAATTCATATCCAAAATTGGACCCTTTCTACTCAAATTAGGTAATTTGGTCAAAGCAAAGGCATATTCTCAGCAAAAGAAAAGTCTCAAACTCCTCAAGAGAGCGTACCCGTCTTCCGTTGATTAATCTAGCGGTTGCATTTCGCTTTCAGCACTCGGCCATTCACTTCCCGTCCCTAGAAATGTTAGGACGGACGAAACGCGTGCGAAAGGTCCCGAAGAGGCACGCAGAAAATTCTTAGGCTTTTCTAATGTGGATCGATCAACACGGACTCTCACGTCCCGGTTGACTTGGAGTCAGTCAATACATGCACTTTCTCGGCTCCATCCTTGTTCTATATAGTACAGCTCCCCCTCCCCCTTTGAACGCATTATTCTATTCTCCCAGTCCCTGTTTCTCGGTCGTCGGGCATCCCTCTCTGTCCTTATTTGCATTACCCCGGAGGAAGGATGAGCACAAGCCTGCACCCGCACGCTCAATTTGGAGCCATGTACACTTCATCAGCTGCTAAAAGCACCGAGGACGACAAATGGAGCGGCTTCTCGTCCCCTCCGCCAGCCACCGGGGCCTCGGTGGACGTCGACAAGTTGCTCCACTCCGACCACCACTCGCAGAACACGTCCCTGGTGGCCTCGGCTCCGCCCACGTACGAGGAGAGGGACCAAGTCCAGTGGTCCTCTGGGCTCTGCAATTGCCTCTCCGACCACCGCAACTGTGAGTATCTCGGCCCCTGGAGCTCGGAAGAACTGTGTTAGATGTTCAACCTTGCTGAGTAACGAACCTGATTGTGTTTCTTGTTTGTGTTGCCAAGGTTGCATCACATGCTGCTGTCCCTGCGTGACTTTTGGCCAGATTGCGGAGATCGTTGATAAGGGCTCATCATGTAAGTTTTGACCTCCACCTAGTTTCATCTCATGTTTCCATCATTGCCAAACATGTTCTGCGGAAATCTAAGCTGGCAATCGAAATAGTCGCTTGCTTCTGCCATGGATTAGCTGCTGTTCTTCCATTACAGAGCTTCTACTTGCTCAAATTTATTTGCTGCAACTTAAGAATGAGGAATTCTGAGGATCCCGAATTGAATGAGTCATCACTTAGTTTCGTAATTGGAGATAAGATTTTAATTTATGTCAGCCAATCATCATCGTAATATTATTATTTTATTTGAGGATTATTAAGTGGGGTCCTCTCTAGACTAAATAAATCCTTTAATATCATTGCCCTCACTTCTAGCATTAATCTCAACCATCCATTGTCACCTTAGGAGAGGCGGAGTCGTATCTAGACTGTTTTTGCTTTTATGGTCAGACATAAGTTGACTTTAAAAACTAAAAATTTACTCGACTGAGAGACCCCAATTCCTCGTCATGTAACCATACTTGAAACAACCATTGGAATAACCCTTATCACATGCAAAGAGTTAGGAGTTCAAATTTCTATTTTTTCAAAGAGGATCAAGGTGGGGATAATTTAAGTTTATGTGTGAATTTCGAGTTTCACGTTTAGCAAAAAAAGCATGATTAAAGTCTAAAAGTAAAAGTAGATTAAAGTAGAGTAAGATCAATAAATAAAAAATTACTTAAAGTGTCATATTGGATAGGTCTAGTTTCCCCTTTTGAAAAAGCAAATTTCCTTTTTCGTTTTAGTGGATTTCTGAAAAAGTGAGTAGGTGTAAAAAAATTATTTATTAAGAAATTACCTTGATTTCTTGAAAACTTGTTTGTGACTTAACGGCACTTAAGAAAGTACCAGCTCTCCTTCTTTCCTTTTTTTTTTCCTTTTTTCCCATTTACTCATCCACGTTTCAAAGAGAGATTGATAATTAAAAGAAATTCATTTTGGTAAGTTACTCCCCAAAACTAGTTGATTTAATTGGAGAAGATGGGTAAGTCACTCTAACTAAGGTTAGTAATTTCAAAAAAGATTTAGTCAATTTGAGGCGTTAATGATACAAATATAAATTTATAGGCTATAAAAGAAAAGATGGAAAATTGAAAAAGAAGAAGAAAAACTTAGTAAGTAATTTAAATGAGAGTTGACAACTCATCCTAGATTGTAGTTAACAAGAGAAAAGTGGCAGGGTGCGCTAATCTAGGTAAATAACACCTTAAATGAGTTAACAAATGCGTGAGATTGCTAATTATGATAAATAAATGTCGATAATTCAATGAAAGAGTTGGTAAATCAAGAACCAATTAAAAGTCCTTAACTAATAAAGATGAGAGTTAGTAATTCAAATCTAATTCATAATTAACCTAACAAAAAATTGGTAACTCACTCTAATTTTGATTGCCAATCTAATATAAGACTTACTAAATTCGAAATATTATCTAATTACAAAATAACAGTTGACAAGTTACTCAAAGAACCAGTAATTTTCTACCAACACGTTACTTGAAAAGGATAGTTGCCATCTACCAACCATTTTTGCGGCTTACCAACACTTCTTGCAATTCACTAGCAAAGATAGAAATTCTGCATTTGATCAAGAACGTGTTTCATTTATTTTTGCCATGGTGTTTACTTCCGGTGGTGGACGATTGTGCAGCTTGTGGTGTGAACGGAGCGCTGTACACGCTCATCTTCTGCACTGTGGGCTGGTGCTGCTGCTACTCGTGCTTCTACCGAGCCAAGATGAGGCAGCAGTACGCCCTCAAGAAGAGCCCCTGCAACGACTGCTGCGTGCATTTCTGGTGCGAGTGCTGCGCGCTTTGCCAAGAGTACCGTGAGCTCAAGATCAACGGCTTCAACATGAAGATCGGTAAACCATAACGTTCCAACTCTCTACATCATCTCCTCCTTTTCGAACAAAAATTACACCTTTAAATGGCTAAAAAAATGGTTAAAAAATGGTTTTACCAATCGCTGTAGGATGGCACGGGAATGTGGAGAGACGGAGTCGCGGGATCTTGATGTCTCAAATGGCGCCATCTTCAGCACCGACGGTCGAAGGAGGCATGACCCGGTAGGCTCCGGATGAAAAAGAAGCTCCCTGCACCTGATTCGGGTGCACATATGATTGAGTATTTAGCATGCATGCATGTGTTGTACTTTATGAAATGCATATCAAGCATTTGATGTAAATTTAAGAGTTTAGCTTTGATTGTAGCAAACGGCGATACTTGCGCCGATACTTAGTGCCAGAGATATGGCTTCAATCAGCATATAATTGGTGTGTGTACGAAGCTCGAGAAATGGGGAAAATTACCAAAAAACTCATAATACCTATTGCAATTTTTTTCCGATTTAGTCGCAATTTTTTTGACTAATTCAATTTTAATTTTTTTTGTGATTAAGCTAATTTAGTCTATCCAACCAATTTTAACCGGCCGGCATTGATGTGAATGTCGTCGGTACTAGCCATCCAGTTAGTGATAACTTTTTCATTAATTTTTTTGATTTTTTTGATTTTTGTTTTTGTTTTTCTTTTTGATTTTGTTTTTCCCATTCTTCCTCTTTTGCTTTTTTCCCCACAATGGCCAGCAAGGTTCGTCGGCCATTGGGCGAGGGCCATGAAGCCCTCACCTGTTGCCGGCAACGATCGCGGCCCTCGCTCGGCCTCACTTTGGGAGCCACGTGCAAGGCAGCTTCCCTTAGATTTGGGCAAGGTCAGCCTCACCATGCACTTGCCAGCCGTGGGTGAAAGCTACCTGGCCTCCCTCATCTCCACCGATGCCAACTTCCTAAGCATCTTCGATGGGTCGAGCAGAGAGAGAGAGAGATGCAGATCTGGGGAAGTATAAAGCTAGTTTTCGTTCTTCTTTTTTTCGCAGGGGAAAGGGGGGGTGAGGGGAAAGGGGAGGGAAGAGGAGACCTCGAGAGAGGAGATCGAATGGGGAGTGACTGTTTCGACTGCTGAGGAAAATATACAAGACCGAGAACCGCGAGACGACACGTCCTTCCGCATAGATGAAGGATTTCGCTTTATTAAGCGAGGGATTCTATGGCGAGGGTCAGACCTGCGAAACAAGCAGAGCGATGGACGTGTGAAGTGAGGGGATGCTGCTAGCTGTTCGTCTTCTCCCCCAGAGGTGCTCAGCATTCCATCTCTGACATTTTGCTGTGGGGAGACTTGACTTTGAAGCATGGACAAGACGAGAAAAGAGAAAGTGGGTGCTTGGGTGGTCTTCAATGGGTTGAGCGGAGTCCTCAACTTGTCCGACGAGGCCATGGCCATCAGCAGGGCCATGGTGAGGCTGGCCTTCCCTAAATATTGGGCAAGCTGCCTCGCTCGCAGCCCCCAGTCCTCATCCCTCATTGTTGGAAAAAAAAAAAAAAAAACAAACAAAAGGAGGGAGAAGAGGAAAAATCAAAAACAAAACAAACAAAAACAAAAAAATTTATTAAAAAAAATTCGAAAAGAATAAAATTTTATTAAAGAATTGTCACGTCAACATTGCTTGGAGGGTCAGCACTAGCTGGCATCCACATTAGCATTGACTAATGAAAATTGGTCGGATAAACTAAATTGACATAATTCTAAAATGTTTAGGATTAAATTATAAAAAAACAAAAAAAAGTTAGGACTGAATTGGAAAATTTGCAATATGTTTAGAACGTTTTTGGTAATATTTTTTTAGAAATGTGACTTCAACTAAGATTAACATGATGCAACTGACGATCAATGTCGATATCTGAATTTTTTATTCTATGCTATTTTAAGAGGAAATTCACTCATGAGACGATTGTTTTGATTTAAAGAGGATAAGATTTTTTTGACAATGCACGTGTATATCAATTCGTCACGTAGTCTTCGTCAAGACGTGGATGATCGCCTGTCTGAATGCGGCAGTGGTCGAGAAAGTTGCACAGGCGGATGATCAATTCTGCAAAACGCATGATGCATCATTGTGGGGAAGAACTTACAAGAAAAAAGGACAAAGTTAAAAAGAAGGCGGAGCCCTCAAGAGGACCAGCAATCGACCAAATAATAAAAGAAAGTGGAATGCAAACACGAAACTATTGATCCACCACACATTCTGTCGCGGCCTAAATCGAAGCCAAATCAGGAAGATTTTCGGTAACCACTCAGTGTCACGAATTTGAAGCCGAGAATGCCAAGTTGCTTTTATTTTGATTTGATTCCATGGTCTAAGTCATTCGAATCATCTCTAAATCTTGTTTGTTAATAAGAACTATGAAGGAGAAATTTATCAAATGGTCATAACGAGAAAGGGGTCATAAAGTATTCGTAGAATCGTCTCAAATGGTTGCAACTTAATGGATCAAATACATCAATCAGTTCTGTTCAAAATACACACTAACTACATCTTTCAACTTGTTTGTTTCTCAAAGATTTTGTGAGATTTCTATCCATCGTTCTAAAAGCTTAAGTTATTAAATGAAGGCATGTCTTATTATTTAAATATTCTAACATTCCTTTACGTTTAGTCTAGTCTTTTGCGTAGATATATTTAATTGTGGAGGCAAATAGGATATGGTAATATTTTAATTCAAAACTTCCAACTCTAATACCATATGAGATTTTGTGAGTCTACGATTAACTTTTATAAAAATTTAAGTTATTAAATAAATATACGATTTATTATTTAAATCTTTTAGCGGCTTCCGCGCGCTATTATCAACCAAAGCTTTTGACCATTGACTCTAATACTTTTATCTAATACGCTGCAAAAGATTGCCCATTAGCTACGTTATGCTTTTGACTACACTCAGCTGATTGGTTGGTCCGGGCTCGGATGGCATCTCTTGAGCATTGCGGAATTTAACCGCATTTGTAAATATGGACTTTGACTCGGTCAAAGCAAAGAAAAAGAAGGAAGTTGACTCAAGTCAACAAAAACAAGGAATAAGGGACACCTTCGGCTTTTAAAGACACAGGAAGAGACACACAATCGGAAAGAAAGGAAAGAGAAAGAAAAGTGGGCGAGGTGCGCTAATTTAGTAAATAATCTCCTGAATGAGTTAATAAATGCATAAGATTGCTAATCATGATAAATAATTGTTGTTAGTTCAATGAAAGAATTGGTAAATCAAGAATGCATTAGAAGTCTTTAACTAATTCAAATGAGAATTAGTAATCCAAATCTAATAAGTAATTAACCTGACAAAAAATTGGTAAACCACTCTAATTTTCATTGCCAATTTAATATAAGAGCTACTTAATTTGAAATGTCATCTAACTAGGCAAATAACAGTTGACAAGTTACTCAAAGAACTAATAATTTTCTACTTTAAAGAGCTGGTAATTTAAACGCTGGTTAATTACCAACACGTTACCTGAAAAAGAAAGTTGCCATCTACCAACCATTTTTGCGGCTTACCGACACTTGTTGCAATTCACTAGCAAATATAGAAATTCTGCATTTGATTAAGAACGTGTTTCATTTATTTTTGCCATGGTGTTTACTTCCGGTGGTGGACGATTGTGCAGCTTGTGGTGTGAACGGAGCGCTGTACACGCTCATCTTCTGCACGGTGGGCTGGTGCTGCTGCTACTCGTGCTTCTACCGAGCCGAGATGAGGCAGCAGTACGCCCTCAAGAAGAGCCCCTGCAACGACTGCTGCGTGCATTTCTGGTGCGAGTGCTGCGCGCTTTGCCAAGAGTACAGTGAGATCAAGATCAACAGCTTCAACATGAAGATCGGTAAACCATAACATTCCAACTCTCTTCATCATCTCCTCCTTGCCGAACAAAAATTACACATTTAAATGGCTAAAAAATTGGTTAAAAAATGGTTTTACCGATCGCTGTAGGATGGCATGGGAATGTGGAGAGACGGAGTCGCGGGATCTTGATGTCTCAAATGGCGCCATCTTCAGCACCGACGGTCGAAGGAGGCATGACCCGGTAGGCTCCGGATGAAAAAGAAGCTCCCTGCACCTGATTTGGGTGCACGTATAATTGAGTATTTAGTGTGGATGCGTGTGTTGTACTTTACGAAATGCATATTAAGCATTTGATGTAGATTTAAGAGTTTAGATTTGATTGTAACAGACAGGCGATACTAGCGCTGATACTTTGAGCCATAGATATGTTTCAATCAGCAGATAATTCGTGTATCTACTAAGCTTGAGAAATGGGGAAAATTACTAAAAAAGTCTTGCACTTATTGTAATTTTTTCCGATTTAATCATAATTTTTTTGGCTAATTCAATTATAAAACTTTTGCAATTAAGTTAATTCAGTGCATCCAACCAATTTTAACCAACCAACACTAACATGGATGTCGGTTGGTACTAGCCATCCGGCCAATGTTAACGTGGCAATTTTTTATCAATTTTTTTTCTTTTTTCCTTTTTCTTTTTCCTTTTCTTTTTCCTCTTCTTCCTACTTTTGCTTTTTTCCCCACAATGGTCGACAAGGCTCCAGTGAGACTTGCCGGCCATTGGGAGAGGGCCATGAAGCCCTCGCCTGTCGCCAGCAATGATAGCAACCCTTGCCCAGCCTCACTTTGGGGGCAGCGTGCGGGGCGGCTTCCCCTAGATTTGGGCCAAGCTAGCCTCACCATGGCCTACTCCCTAAGCATCCTCGATGGCTTGGGCAGAGAGAGAGATGCAGATCTGGGGAAGTATAAAGCTAGTTTTCATTTTATTTTTTTTGTTGGGGGGTGGGGGAAAGAGGAGGGAATAGGATGGGGAGCGACTGTTTCAACTGCTAAGGAAACTAAATAAGACCAAGAATTGCGAGACGACGCGTCCTTTCGCGTAAATGAAGGATTTCACTTCATCAGTGAGGGGATCGATGGCGAGGGTCAGACCTACGAAACCAGCCAAGCAATGGACGTGTGAAGTGGGGGTATGCTGTTGGCTGTTCGTCTTCTCCCCCGGAGGTGGTCAGCATTCCATTTCTGACATTTTGCTGTGGGGAGACTTGAGTTTGAAGCATGGAGAAGAAGAGGAAAAAGAAAGTGGGTGCTTGGATCGACTTCAATGGGTCGAGCAGATTCCTTAACTTGTCTGGTGAGGCCGTGGCCGCAGCCGCCGGTGAGGCCATGGTGAGGCTAGCCTTGCCCACGCCCCTAGGCCTCATCAGCCATTGTTGTGAAAAATGCAAAAGGAGGAAGAAGAGGAAAAATCAAAGGGAAAAAAAGGAAAAAAATAAAAAAAATAAAAATTTATTAAAGAATTGTCACGTTAGCGTTGCTCAAACGTTCAGCATGTCAGTGTCAACCAGCCAAAGCTAGTCAAATAGAGTAAATCAACACAATTGTAAAAGGTTTAGAATTAAATTAGCAAAAAAAAAAAATCAGAACTTTTTTGGTTTTTTTTTTTTTGAGAAATGTGATTTCAACTAAGATTAACATGATGCAACTAATGTATAATGTCAATGTCTGAATTTTTACTCTGTGCTGTTCTAAGAGGAAATTCACTCGTGAGACGACTATTTCAATCTAAAGCAGATATGATTTTTTTGACAATGCACGTGTGTATCAATTTGTCGTGTACTCTTTGTCAAGACATCGATGATCGCCTATGTCTGAATGCGGCAGTGGTCGAGAAAGTTGCACAGGCGGATGATCAATTTTGCAAAACACACGATGCATCATTGTGGGGAAGAACTTACAAGAAAAAAGAACATAGTTAAAAAGAAGGCGGAGCCCTCAAGAGGACCAGCGATCGACCAAATAATAAAAGAAAGTGGAACACAAACACGAAACTATTGATCCACCACACATTTTGTCGCGGCCTAAATCGAAGCCCAATCAGGAAGATTTTCGATAACCACTCCACGTCATGAATTTGAAGTCGAGAATTCTGAGTTGCTTTTATTTTGATTTGATTCCAAGATCTAAGTTGTCCGAATCGTCTCTAAATTTTGTTTGTTAATAAGAACTATGAAAGAGAAATCTACCAAATGGTCATAACGAGAAAGGGTCATAAAGTATTCGTAAAATTGTCTCAAATGGTTGCAACTTGATGGATCAAATACATCAATCAGTTCTATTCAAAATGAAAGCTTTGAGGACTTCACACTAACTACATCTTTCAGCTTGTTTGCTTCTCAATGATTTTGTGAGATTTCTATTCATTGTTCTAAAAGTTTAAGTTATTAAATGAATGTATGGTTTATTATTTAATTATTCTACATTCCCTCACATTTAATCTGGTCTTTTTTGCATGGATATATTTAATTTTGGAGACAAATAGGACATGTTAATATTTGAATTCAAGACTTCCGGCTCTCATACCATATGAAATTTTGTGAATCTACGGTTAACTGTTATAAAAATTTAACTTATTAAATAAATATGTGATTTATTATTTAAATCTTTTAGTGGCTTTCACGCGCTATTATCAGCCAAAGCTTTTGACCACTGACTCTCTCTTTTTTTTTTTTTTTGGTTAGAAAGATATTTTCATTACTAACTCGGTGATTGATTACATGTCGATCCGAACTCGAGACATAAAATAGAAAATAGAGCGTGCGGGGGGTGAGACACCCAATTCGGCGGGAAGGTACTGTCTAAGTGGGCCTTGGCGACCCAATCGGCAACTGTGTTTGTGCTTCTTGGCCCATGCGTCAACTGGACTTCTTTAAGTTGGCTCAGCATCTTTTGGCAATCCAATGCAATAGACCTCAAGGCCCACGGTGGAGACTCTTGGCCTATGATAGAGAGAACAATAGTTAAACTATCTGAGGAGATTTGCACGTGATGTATAGAGGGAAGACTTCACTTTGACTCTGAGTTCCAGAAGTAGATCTGGTTTCTTCTAACCACTTCAAAGCTGTGCGCAGAGTTAGGGCTTCGGCAACAAGGGGGGAAGGGGCTCGAATCGAGCGGGTAAAGCCGGTGACCAGAACGTCTGCTTCATCTTTGCAAATGCCAATGATAGATCCGTCCATGGAGGAGCTCTTCCAGGCGGCGTCGATGTTCAACTTCAAAAAACCCGAGCTAGGTGGTGTCCACTTTTCCTGCTGAGGTATGGTTCTATGCAAGCTTTTCGGAAGCCATTTGGCAGTTAGGTTGTGCTGGAGTAGAGCTTCGGTGGCAGTTTGACGTGGGTCCGGTTTTAGACTCTCAAAAGCAGTCTCTGTTTCTGGATTTCCAGATGAACCAAAGAACGGTCGCGAACAAGGCTTTGGTAGGCGGAGGGCAATCTGAGGTAAGACGTTCATATATTAGCTAGTCCATGCGTGTGATATTCGTCGAGGAGGTGTCTAACATTAACCCTGAATCTATCCAGACTTGTGTAGACCAGGTGCAGAGAATGAACATATGTTCAAACGACTCCGGGGCTTGTCTACACACGGGGCATAACGGCTCAGGTACCAATTTCCTTCGGTAGAGATTCTCTTTTGTGGGAAGTGCATCATGGCAAATGCTCCATACAAAAAATTTAATTTTGGGGTGTGTGTGAAGTTTCCAAATTTCGATCCATAGCCTTTTGGGGTTCTGATGGGATGAAGATGTTGTAGGGATAGGGTGTGTGTAGCTCTGTGTTCATAAACTATTGTAGCTGCTTTTCACTTGGTAATTTCCTGACTTGTTTGCCATCCATAGCAATTGATCTGGCCCAGGATTCATACTTAGGGGTGTGGCTAATATTTCCTGAACAAAATTTTCTCCAAAAGTTTCTCACAGTAACTCTGCCTTCCATTCCCCTACTTCCTGATTTATGAGGTCCGCGACATACTTTGGTTCATTTTTGTTTGCCGAGCCACCAATCTTCCCCGAAACCAGCCATCGATCATCTCTAATCAATATGCTTTTGCCATTACCCACTTCCCATTTAAACTCCGATTCTATAGCATCTTTTCCTAGTAAGATACTTTGCCAACCCCAGGATGGTCTAGGTCCTCTCGTCGCGCTCTATAGGTTTCCTCTAGGGAAGTAGAGGCCTTTAAATATCTTGGACCAAAGTGTATCTCCTGATTGGCTAAGTCGCCATACTTTTTTTCCCAAAAGGGCTCTATTGAAGTCAATCAAATCTCTGAAGCCAAGCCCTCCTAGGTCTTTCCTCTCCTTTAACAAGTTTCAATTCTTCCAATAAATACCCTAATGATGCATATTTTGCTTCCACCAAAAGGCTAAGATTTTCTTTTCTACTACTCTACAAATGGAAACAGGGATTTTAAACATTGACATAGTATATTGTGGTAATGCTTGGATGACTAATTTGAGTAGGACCTCTTTGCCTGCTTTAGAGATTAAATTTTCTTTCCAACCCTCTAATTTTCTGTCCACCTTAGCAAGTACCCAAGAGAACATCTCTTTCTTTGTGTTACCCCAGTCTGATGGTATCCCCAAATATTTCCCTGTTTTCTCCAGCACTGGCACTCTCAACTCAACAACAAGATTTTCTTTTAGACTATATGGACAGCCATTCCCGAAAAAAATTCCCAACTTATTAAGATTAATGGCCTAGCCTGATGCATAGCAGTACTAATTAAGGATATTGGATAGATTTTGTGCTTCATGAATATTTCCTTCTAGGAAAAAAATAGCATCATCCGCAAATAGAAGGTGCGATAAAGTGGGGCAATATGGGTTCAACTTTATCCCTTTAATAGTTCCATCCAGCACTGCGTTTGTCATAAGGGAAGATAATGCATTAGCCATAATTATAAATAGGTAGGGGGATAAGGTGTCACCTTGTCTAATGCCATGAGATGGCTGAAATTGTTCTTTGAATTCCCCGTTGACCTTTATACTGAAAGATGCTAAAGCTATACACCACTTAATTAGGGAGACTCATTTATTACGGAAACCAATTTTCAGCATGTAGTCACATAGGAAATCCCATTACATCCTATCATAGACTTTTTGCATGTCTAGCTTCAGCACCGACTGAAATTTTCTCTTTCTTTTCCTAATTCGTAGTTAGTGTAAGACCTCTTGCACGATAAAGATGTTGTCTTGAATTTGCCTACCACCAATGAAAGCACTTTGTTCTGGGAGGATAATATGTGGGAGCCATGGTTTCAATATGTTTGCACAAGCTAATAGGTTTGAATTGGGATATATGTTCGGGATTAGGGACTTTTGGGATGAGGGTTAGCTGGGTGTTGTTCATTTCAGGGTTGAAAGTGCTTGTATCAAAAAAAGAAACCACCATTTTGAAAATATCCTCCTCGATTGTAGGCCAATTGCTGTGGTAGAATAGCCTGTTTAATCCATCCAGCGCCGGTGCCTTGGTAGGGCCCATTTAAAAGGCTGCAATGTGCACTTCTTCCTTAGTAATTAGCCTCATTAAGGCTGTATTCATGTCGCTTGTGACAATCTGAGGACACTGTGCTAGTATTGGAGCATAATCTATATTCCCAACCGACAAGTACAAGGCTTGATAAAATTCTGAAATATGGTTCTTTAGAACATTCGGGTCTTGACTCCAAGTCTGGTTATCAATCCTTAGAATAGAAATTCTATTCCATTGCCTATGTTGAAGGGTGGTAGCATGGAAGAATTTAGTGTTTCTATCCCCCCATCTCAGCCAATTTACTCTAGATCTCATGTTACAATACATTTCCTCTTATCTCCATAAGTTTTCTATTTGTTCCATAATCCGCCTATACTCCTCCCCCATTGAAGCCCTATCATCAGTATTCATTAACTCCGTTAGTGTCTTTCGGAGAGAGTCGATTTGGCGGTTGGCATTCTTGAAAGTTTTCCTGCTCCAAGAACTCAGCACCTGAACAACATTTCCCGTTTTATCCGTAATATCTCCTGTGTTTCCAGCAGTTGCCGCCCAAGCTTGCCGAACAATTTCTGAGAATTCTGGTTTGTCTAGCCAAAATGCTTCGAATTTAAACGATTTCTTTGTTCTAGGGATAGGTGGGTATAATGACAGGAGGATTGGGCTATGATTTGACCCAATTGCAAGAAGGGCATATGCCTCAGCATTTGGAAATGCAGTTCTCCATTACAAGTTACATAGGGCCCTATCTAACTGTTTTTTAACAAGCTAATCCCTTGTCCTTTTGTTTGTCCATGTATACGTGCAGCCCTTGCTCTCCATGTCAATTAGGGCACAAGAGTCCACAAATTCTCTAAAGGCCACTATTTGATATCAGTCCGTCTCTCGAGTGCCACATTTCTCCAAATGATACAAAATTTCATTGAAGTCCCCGATACATAACCATGGGAAGGAGAGAGGGCAGTTATAGTGACGTAAGGTCTGCCATAATGCAATTCTGTCCTAGAAACCAATGGGTGCATAAAGGAAAGATATCCTCATACTTATGCCGCTGTTGTGATCTCTGCAAAGTACCCCAATCCACTCCTTTAAGTTGGCCTCCACTACAACATTTACTTCATCACTCCATAAGAGAGCCAACCCCCCCGCAATGCCAACAGGGTCTATAGACTTCGTATGTTTAAATTGGAGACATTTCGCTAATCATTGAATTGCCTTCTCTTTGTTCTTGGTTTCCATGAAGAACACCAACTTGGGCTTTTCTCGAGCTACTAGGGCTCTAAGGTTCTAGACTGTCAAGGGGTTACCCAGCCCTTGACAATTCTAGCTTATGATTTTCATGTCTCCCATGGTGGCTTATTAGGGTTAGCCACCAAAGCTTGGGTTTGCTCCTCTTCCCATGTTAGGATGGGGGTTTCTAAGAGATGTCCCTCGTCAAGCAGAAACTCTTGGTTCCCTCTAGGTTCATAAAGGGTGAAACGCTTTTGTTTTTTTGCCACTTGAGATTTTAGTACAGCTTTGCTTTTCTTGCTAGAACCTGGGCAATGCTACTGGCCAGATTCAAACAAAGGTAAATTCTGGTAGTGTTAGGGTCTCTTCCCCTTTGATTGGGGAGTTTGGGTCGAAAGTATGCCTTCAGAGTTGATTTCATACACTGCTGGGTTATAAAGTACTAAAGGATTGGTAATGTGTGGACACTAATTTTTGTTTGTGTTTTTTGTAGCTGGGTAACTTGGGGTATCAGGCAGCATTTCTTCTTCTTCATCGGCAGGCTCTATGTCCTCGTAAAAGGTCTTCCAACAGGGGCTCAACTCATTCTCCTCAGCTTTAAGCCACAACCCATATCGCCCAAGTTTGTTCTGAGGTAATCCCGAATCTTCATAAGGGATCATTGGGCAATAAGTTGCATAATGACCCATACATCCACATGAGTAACAATAGCACGGTAACCTTTCGTACTTAAAGTCAATCCACCATTTCATTCCTCCCAAATCTATAATTGATCTAGTTTTGAGGGGTTTGTTCAGGTCCAAACACACTTTAACTCTACCCAATCTGCTGGAATTGTTATATTTAGCTTCGATCTTCACTTTTTCTACTGGGCCAATTTTCCCTGCGATTTTTGTAACTGTCTATGTTGTGATCATAGCTCTAGGCAAACCCACCAGATGAACCCAGAATGAATAGTGGGAGAATTCATAACGGTGTTTAGGTATGGTTGGGTCTTCCTCCTTCAGAACTAGCAGGTTGCTTGCAAAGGACCATGGCCCCGATTCTAAAACTCTCTCCTTCTCTTCTACAGAACTAAAAGTAAATAGAAAAAACCCCTGTTCTATCATCTCACATTTCACTGATTCAATTTTCCAGGCTCTTTTCATGGTATTCAAGAACGCTTGAAAGTTAACATTTGGTTTAGAGAATAATTTGCCATAGAGGAGAAGCTTACTTTCCTGGTTTACTGAGTCAGGGATAGCTACAGATAGCTCGGTGATGTCTTCTTCTATCCATAAATCTCCCATTCTTTTGCACAAGGTGGCCATGCGCATCTGATTCTTCAGTTCGTCTTCCATATCTTCCAAGTAGGAGTCGAAAATTGAAAATGAGGTGAAGGGGTTACTCGGGAGAGTGGTGTTTGGTTTTCTAGGTTAGGGATGAAGGGAGCTCAAATACTGATATCATGTGGGAACGGGGCTAACTAAGTGTGATATCTTGTAGGTGAGAGGGCTCATGGGAATGCTGGATCGAGGATTAGTCTGGTGAGTGTTGTGTGAGGGTTTCCATGGTGTACATCAAAGGATGGGGAAGCGAGAAACCCAGTAGGGGGTGGGGAAGGGAAAAGGAGGCCACTCCTGTCACTATCGTAGCTGTGAAAGGGCTGCCATGGAGCTGATTTGGGGGTTTAGGGGCATAAGTACAACGGGAGTGTCACAACTTGGCACGGAAGAACACTTAAGTGCCATAACTTACAAACGGTACACTTAAGTGCCACTTTTCAAAAAAATAGATCATTTCAGTGCCAAGTGGTCGGAACTTTGCCGGAAATCCTACGTAACATTTTTTTATTAATTTTCTTGCCTACGTGGCTCACCGGAAACACTAAATTGGTGAAAATCAGCCAAAATGACATCGTTTTGGCTTATGTGGATTTATAAAAATTTATTAATTAAATAATATTAAATAAAAAAAAATATTATTATAAAATCGATTTTTTTTTTTTAAAAAAAAGAAGGGGATTGGCGAGGGCTGTGCAGCCCTTGCCGATCCCCTTCTTCTCTCTTTTTTTTAAATAAAATCAATTTAAAATTTTTAAAAATCTGATGTGGACAATTTTTTTTATTAAAATTGCCACGTGGATTTTTTATTAAAAAAAAATGCTCGTCAACAGATGAAGTCGCCGGAAAATGGACACATGGCAATTTGGCCAAATTTTCTCACCGTTGGCACTTAAATGATCCATTTTACTCCGATTTTGGCACTTAAGTGTACCGTTTGTAAGTTATTGCACTTAAGTGTCCCTCCGTGCCAAGTTGTGGCACTCTTGGGGTCCGTACGTCGGGGTTTAGAGTTACAGATTGGCTATCGCTAGCTAGGATAGGGGAAGAGCTCACTTGGAGGAGCAAAGAAGAAGGTAGTTGATTGGTCACAAATTCGTTGGATTTGACCATTGACTCTAAATACTCTTATCTGATACCTTGCAAAATATTTCCCATAAGCTACGTTATGCTTTTGACTACACTCAGCTGATTGGTTGGTCCGGGCTTGAATGGCATCTCTAGAGCATTGCGGTCTTTCCCCGCATTTGTAAATATGGACTTTGACATTCCGACCAAAATATATATATATATATATATATATATATATATATATATATATATATATATATGGACTTTGATGCGGTCAAATCAAAGAAAAAGGAGGAAGTTCACTCAACTTGTTCAACGAGGCCATGGCCACTGACAAGGCCATGGTGAGGCTGGCCTTCCCTAGACATTGGGCAAGCTACCTCGCCCGCAGCCCCAGGTCTCATCCGTCATTGTTGGGAAAAAAAAAAAAAAAAAGCAAAAGGGGGAAGAAGAGGAAAAATCAAAAGGAAAAAAAAAGGGAAAAGAAAAAAATTAATTAAAAAAAATCAAAAAAAATAAAATTTATTAAAGAATTGTCACGTCAATGTTGTTTGAGCGGTCAGCACTAGCTGGCATCCATGTTAGCATTGATCAGTCAAAATTAGCTAAATGGACTAAATCGACATAATTGTAATTAGGATTGAATCACACAAAAAAAGAATCGGAAAAATTGTAATATGTTTAAAACTTTTTCGGTATTTTTTTTTTTGAGAAATGTGATTTCGACTGAGATTAACATGACACAACTGACGTTCAATGTCAATGTTTGAATTTTTCACTCTGTGATGTTCTAAGAGGAAATTCACTCGTGAGATGACTGTTTCAATCTAAAGAGGATATGATTTTTTTGACAATGCATGTGTATATCGATTCTGTCATATACTCTTCGTCAAGACATTGATGATCCCCTTCTGTCTGAATGCGGCAGCAATCGAGAAAGTTGCACAAGCGGATGATCAATTCTGCAAAACACATGATGCATCATTGTGGGGAAGAACATACAAGAAAATAGGACAAAGTTAAAAAGAAGGTGGAGCCCTCAAGAGGACCAGCAATCGACCAAATAATAAAAGAAAGTGGAACACAAACACGAAACTATTGATCCACCACACACTCTATCAAGGCCTAAATCGAAGCCAAATCAGGAAGATTTTCGGTAACCACTCCGCGTCACAAATTTGAAGCCGAGAATGTCGAGTTGCTTTTATTTTGATTTGATTCCATGATCTAAGTCGTCCGAGTCGTCTCTAAATTTTGTTTGTTAATAAAAACTATGAAAGAGAAATCTACCAAATGGTCATAACGAGAAAGGGGTCATAAAGTATTTGTAGAATCGTTTCAAATGGTTGCAACTTGATGGATCAAATACATCAATCGATTTTATTCAAAATGAAAGCTTCGAAGGCTTCACACTAACTACATCTTTTAGCTTGTTTGCTTCTGAAAGATTTTGTGAGATTTCAATCCACTGTTTTAAAAGTTTAAGTTATTAAATAAATACGTAATTTATTATTTAAATATTCCAACATCCTCTCACGTTTAGTCTGGTCTTTTTACATGAATATATTTAATTGTTGAGACAAATAGGACTTGGTAAAATTTGAATTCAATATTTTTAACTTTAATACCATGTGAAATTTTGTAAGTTCCACGATTAACTATTATAAAATTTTAAGTTATTAGATAAATACTTGATTTATTATTTGAATATTTTAACGGCTTCACGCGCTATTATCGGCCAAAGCTTTTGACCATTGACTCTAAATACTCTTTTCTAATGCCCTGCAAAAGATTGCCCATAAGCTACTTTATGCTTTTGACTACACTCAGCTGATTGGTTGGTCCGGGCTCGGATGGCATCTCTGGAGCATTGCGGTCTCTCACCGCATTTGTAAATTTGGTCTTTGACTCGGTCAAAGCAAAGAAAAAGGAGGAAGTTAACTCAAGTCAACAAAAACAAGGAATAGGGTACACCTTCAGCTTTTAAAGACAGAGAGGAAGAGACACGATCGGAAAGAAAGGAAAGAGGGAAAGGGAAAGAAAGAAAAAAAGAAAGTAGAGTGAGAGGAATTCGCGTGTTCACGCATCTCCAGCCGATTTTGCTTCGTATTGCAATGTCTAGTAAGTGTTCGTACCCTTCATTCATCTAATTGGAGTAGTTTTCAGAATTAGGGCTCAAATTCAAAGTTCGGCAAAAATTAAGCCGCAAAGTCCAATTCTTGAGTTGTGGAGCTTTGGGATTTCATGGAGTTGTAGAGCTGTGTAATTTCATGGAGGTTGATTTAAAGCAATGATTTAATTGGAGCAAAATTTTAGAGTTTCGTGTTCAAGTTTTGCATTACGAATAGCTTGAATAATTGCTTTGGGTGTACAATTTGTTATTGCACATGAGTCGTTTTGTAACATATAGGCATAATTTAACCGTTTTGTAGTTAAAGTTGCATTTTACTCGATTTTAACATTGCTTCTCGCTTATTTGATAGGATCACAGGTTAGACAATTTGAGCAACATTTGTTGTTTGGTCATAGGCGTTCTGAGATGAGCGGTGCTATTTCTTCTATATATTTGTAAACTTACATCTTAAAAGCAATCAAGATTCGATATATTATGAGTTATTAATAAACATATTTGTTATAAAATTTAGATCGGAGATAAAATTAGTTTGAGAGGCTTGTAAGTATGCATATCGGATTTAGGATATCCTTCTGAGCTAAGCTACTGGCTTTGTAGTTGGAGACCTTGCCTTGGTTGCCTTGTCACAAGCGCAGTGCCGTGACCATGCTTTCATATTAAACAAAAGACTAGTCGATAAATGGACCATTGACGTGTGTTTTGATATGAAATGGGTTAATGGCATAGACCATTGGCATGCGATTTTCATGAAATTGACCGATAAACTTTAACTATGATGTTTATGACAATTTAAGTAATCGCTTTCTAAATTGTCTAAAGCTTGTTGAGATGAAACAATTGGTACATGATTTTATATGTACGTTAAAGAGTAGAATTATGACTTTTTGGTAGTGCTCTATACTTATATTTATGCTTAGTGGCTACTCGATATGCTTATAAAAGATATGTATTATTTAGTGAGCATGATTGTTCATCCCATTCCTTCCCAATCTTTTTAGATTTCTCGGTTAGCGGACAATAAAGCGAGAGCAATATTGATGGGGACTTTTGGGAGTTGATATTTGGGTGGTTAGAGGCAGCGGAAGGATGGCCATGTCTCCCCCTTTTTCTATTAGGATTCAAGTGTGATGGCATTGATCGACAGAGATCGCCAAATCAAAATAAGTAGGAAATGATCAATGTCCATTTCTTGATGAAAATCAATCAAGACCTTCCCAAGACCCATGTCGCCATAAAACGAAGCAAGGATGCTGCATTTCCCAATCCCAGATTATCGAAAGCAATGGCATCATCCCCCGCCTTTGCACCCCTCATATTATGGACTCTTCTCATGTTTCAATCATTTGAGTCTGGCCATTTCGAAGCTTTAACCAATGTGAGCTGCTTTGGTATAGAGAGGGAAGCCCTCTTGAAATTCAAGCAAGGTCTTATCGACCATTCTAAACGCTTGTCATCGTGGTCCAACGACAACTGTTGTGAGTGGAAAGGAGTCGAATGCAGCAAAAAGACCGGCCATGTCATCAAACTCGATCTTCGTAATCCAGGCTATGAGACCTCCCCCTATGAGCCCTTCCCCTGTGAGACCAACCCCCTCGAAGAGTTTTTATGCTCAGTTAATAGCAGCTTGAGAGGTAATATTCATGCATCTTTGGCTGAACTGAAGCATTTGAAGAGCAGCTTGAGAGGTAATATTCATGCATCTTTGGCTGAACTGAAGCATTTGAAGTATCTAGACCTCAGCCTCAACAAATTTTCCAAGCAAAAAATCCCCCAATTCTTCGGTACTCTCCAAAGACTAGAGTATCTTAATCTATCATCTGCAGGTTTTGACGGAAACATACCTCATCACCTCGGTAACCTGTCCAACTTGCAGTATTTGGATCTTGCGAATATGTTTGGCGCAGGTTATTTAACAACTGTTAACCTCCAATGGGTGTCGAAATTATCTTCCTTGAAATACTTTGACCTCTCTCGCAATGACCTTAGGAACGCCAAAGATTGGTTGAGTTCCATAAATATGCTTTCTTCACTGCAATCTTTACGGTTGGAGTATTGTTCTCTCGAACAACTTCCTCACTCTCTATCTATCAATTTCACTTCTTTAAGATTGTTGGATCTACAAGGCAATTCCATAAATTCTACTATTCCTCCCTGGTTCCACAACTTTAGCTAGCTCGAGCATATCGATTTGAGTGGAAATTATTTGAGAGGCACATTTCCCAGGACACTCTTTGATAATAATCAACAGCTTTCCTTTCTTGATGTGTCTTTTAATTTGCTAGAAGGTCAAATTCTGAAAAACTTCAGCAGTCTCTACAAGTTGCGTGTATTAAGGTTGGCGAGAAATAACTTCGATGGAGCTGTTTGGAGCATCTTCCATGGTCCTTTGGAATCAGCACAAAGTGACTTGAGGATTTGTGACTTCTATGGCAATAATTTCAGTGGCCATCTACCAAACCAATGGGAGAGTTTCAAAAATCTCAAGTACCTAAGTCTATCACGAAACTCGATTTCGGGACCTATTCCAGTAACTTTGGGGGAGCTATCGTCTCTGAGAGAGTTATATCTTGACAGCAACAAATTGAGTGGGAAGATCCTGGGAAGTATTGGGCGACTGTCTAGTCTTGAGACGTTGGACATAAGGAATAATTCATTTAACGGAGTTGTTAGTGAATTGCACTTTGCAAATCTCACGAGCCTGACCAAATTGGACATTTCGTCCAATGAGCTTGTTTTAAGTTTTGATCCCGCCTGGGTTCCTCCATTCCAACTTCAATCTATTGGCATGTCAGGTTGTGATGTGGGACCGAAATTTCCACTGTGGCTTCAAACGCAGAGGAATATATCATATTTGTACATGTCCAATGCAAACATCTCGGATAAAGTTCCCAATTGGCTTTCCGACATTTTACTTAATGTTAAATGGCTGGATCTCTCTAATAATATGCTCAGAGGCCCCATTTCCATAATGGATGGAAACAAGATGCAACTGTTACGATTTCTGTCTCTTTCCAGTAACAATCTCAGTGGCAGCATACCGAATTCACTATGTGCGATGGAGACGCTAGCTTATCTTGATCTGTCAAAGAACCAACTGTCCGGGAGACTACCCTTATGTCTGGAAAAGTTGGAAAAACTGGAATGGATTTGGCTGGGTGATAACAGGTTAAGTGGTCAGATCACTAACTCTTTTTGCCATATTAAGCAATTAAAAGTTCTAATCCTGCATAAAAATGGCTTCGACAAGGTGCTTCCCAACTGTTTGACAAACTTAATTGACCTTCAGCTCCTTGATCTAAGTGATAATAACTTCACTGGTGAAATTCCTCCATTTGGCCAATATTCTCAATCATTAGCCATGATCGATCTTGAAAAGAATAGTTTCACCGGAGGCATTCCCTCGCAACTCTGCCAACTTAGTTCTCTCCATTTTTTAAGCCTGGCACAGAACAACATATCTGGAAGCATTCCACTGTGTTTTAATGGATCCTTGTCGACACTTGGAGATATCAGTTTTGTGAAATATCCAGTGGATTTCTATCCGTTCAACATCATGGTTAATACAAAGGGAACTAGACGACTATATGGCAAGACACTCCGATTCTTCTATTCCATTGACCTTTCTGCAAACAATTTAAATGGTGAAATACCAGAGGAGTTGACTAGGCTTGTTCAACTTCAGAATTTGAACCTCTCTCAAAACAATTTGAGTGGGAAAATCCCTTCAAACATTGGTGACCTCAAAAAGTTAGAATCGCTTGACCTATCCAACAACAAGATTTTGGGTAGAATCCCTCTTAGCATATCCAGTTTGGATTTTCTAAGTTGTCTCGATCTCTCATTCAATAATTTATCAGGCCCTATTCCTTCAGGCAATCATCTGCGTACTGTGGATGATGAATCCATGTATCGGGGTAATGACGGACTTTGTGGAGCTCCTCTTTTGAAAGTTTGCCCTGGAGATGAGCAACATCCTGATGTCGATGGACAATATGGTGATTTTTGGAACAGAGGTGAACCTAATGAAGGCAATCTAGACATCTTTAACTGGTTCTATGCAGGCTTGGGACCGGGATTCACAATTGGATTCTTCGGATTTTGTAGTGCATTGCATTTCAAGCAGTCTTGGAGGAAATCTTACTTTCAAGCAATAGATAGGATCATCGAAAAGCTAATGATATGGGGGATGATTACCATGCTTCTGTTCAAAAGAGCTTTTCAGGTACGCACTTGTAGGAACTATTTAGGAATCTCTCTCCC